>JAMXBB010000009.1:54604732-54753848 GCA_024138015.1 Lumnitzera littorea | reverse complement strand
ATTGTTGAGGATTTGAACCACGATCCGTTGGAGCTTTGAAGATCTAACCTAACCCGACAAAATCAATCTTGTATCCCTATTTGGTCATGCCCTATTTTGTTTGTTGGATTTTTTTATTTTATATATTTATTTGTTTGTTTGTTTAGTTGTTTATTCCTTATAGGATGTTGTAAAATAAAAGAAAAATCCAAAACAAGAAAAAAAAAAGGAGAAAAAGAAAACAAAATAAAAAAAAAAGAAAAAAGAAAAGAGAAAAAGAGAAAAAAGGGAAAAAAAGAAGAAAAAATTAATGTATTTTATTTATTTACTTATTTTAGAAATAGATAAAGTAATAAATAAATAAGATGATATAATAAGAATAAAAATAAATAAATAGGTTAGTGAATATAAATTATTCTTAATACTTAGAAAAACTCGAGTTTTCCAAAAATAAATAAAAATAAGTTGACCACTCTCAAATTAAGACATTTTTAGAACTTTCCACAAATATTGATTTAAGGCCTTTTAGAAAATTTCTTTAAATAAACTAAATTGAGTTAAAAACATAAACTTGATCGTTTTTTGCAAAATTAAAATAAAATCAACCCGCTATGTTTTTTTAGAATGAACTATGAAAGTCTGATCTCGAATAATGGATACGTAGATACTTGTATGTAAGTACGAGGCAACTTAAAATATGAAAAGTTTTATTTTTTCTATCTTTGTAAATATTTGTGTAAATTAATTAAATTAGTTGTATGTGATATGATTAATTGTTTAGAAATAAAAGAAAAGGATATATTTGAAAGGTAAAGTTAAATTTGAAAAGTTAAAAAGCAATATCCCTTTAAGGTTTAAAAGGATAGCCTTTGAATTTAGATCTCTCATTTTAGAAAATTGTTTTGTAATTTTATTTTTTTCATTAAGACCAATAGCTAAGTTATAATCAAACCACCTAATTGGTTATAACTTAACTTTTTTCCTTACTCCAATTAGGTAACAACTCCAAAGCATTTTCAAAAAAAAAACAATTTTCTTTAAACCTTAGTCAAGGGTCAATATTAAATGGGTAGGGTTTAATAATAATTAGTTTAAAGAAAATTTAATTTAAAAAGAACCGAGAGGAAAAAACTAGGCTCAACAACTTAGCGACTCCACTAAGGATGTTAAGAAGGTTAACCACTTTAAAACTTTTCGAAATTAAAATTGCTTTTCATAATTCCTATGTTATTTATTCATTTTTTTAATTATGTATTTATTTGTATGCTTATTTGCTTATTTGTTATTAATTCCATGTATATACTTAACTTTAATTATCATACAACATGAATCAAAACATGCAGGGTTGATTTGTTACATCAAAGATGTAAGATAGATGCGGTCAAACCTAAGCCATCTTAGGACCCTAGGAGGGGGGCCATTGTATAAGTTCTACGTATTGTAGGATAACCACCATTCGAGGCCGATTAGGCCACCCCACTTAAACTTATTGTGACTAATGAAAGTGTTTTCTAAAAACAAATAAGGTCATGGAGCTTAAGGACTTTTTAGAACTCACCCTAATTGTATATACTTCCTTTCGAACTTAAGTTTATACACTACTCTTAAGAAATTGCAACCCAACTGATCAATCAAGAGTTTTAATGTAATCAAGTTTTTGAAAATTACAATAGGGTTGCAACTAAACAAGTAATGTATTAACCTAAACGACCCTAACATCTGCATATATTCACATTTTTTCTTTTGTTGCATTGATAACTTATTCTTGTCCATAAAATGTGTAGACCTAAAATGGCAAACACCCAAGCAAACAATCAGGGGAATGATAGGTTATAGGACATATCTAAGATTCGTGAGCAGATGCTAAGAGATGAGATCACCTATTTGAAAGAAAAGCTAGAGTGTTCTAAGGCTCACAATCGAGCCTTAAGGTCCCTTCTGACACTAGTCATTGGGGATACCTATGAGATGATAGAGGATCTTAAGGCTCGTATACGTAACTTAATGTAGGGTTTTTTTCATTTCACAAAGCCTAGAATAAATATCAAGTTTCAAAATAAACGTTAGGTTCTCTGCCTTTATTTTTGTATTCTGATCTTTATTAAAATAATAAAGTTCTCTTTAGTTCATTATTCTTCATTCTTTAGCATTCTTGTCTTTGTTAACAGTTCTTTAGCAAACATCTATCTATCCACCATTCCTTCTCATTTAGGGAAATGTAAATAAAATCCATAGTCTTGTAAATAGAACCTTAATAATCATGATCCTTATTTGTAAAATAAAACTCTACCTTTCTCTCTCTCTTAAAAAAAAAGAAACAAAAATTGAAAAACAATATATATATATATATATATATATATAAACGAAAAGAAAAGTTGCTAATGACTATAAGTCTTTACAGGCTCAAAGAGCCAACCTAAGCTTAGGCCTTTTGGCCTACTTAAGTAACTAACCCAAACACTTGGCCTCTAACCTATATAAGGCCCTTTGATCTGTTAAGGAAGCCAACATGAACCCCTTGGCCCATTCAACACAAACACAAACCCTTTTGCCCATTCAATTCAAACATGAGACGTTTGGCTTGTTCAGCCTAAACACTAGCCCCTTGGACCCATCCAATCTAAACACCAACCTTAGCCCATTTAACCATTCAACTTAAACACAAGCCACTTGGCCAGGTAACCAATCTGAACACAAACCACAGCCTATCAAGGTAGCTAACCCAAACACAATCCTTAACCCATAAAGGTAACTAAGCTAAGCCAAAACCCATGGTCTATTTAGAAAGCCATGTCCAATCATAAACAAAGCTAAAACATTACCTAGAGCCTTGAACTCAAACTAAGTCAAAGACTAGGGCATGATTTGAGAAACTAAGGGGCAAAGTCAAATGAAAAGTAGACTCCTCCTTAAGAAATCAGTAACTCACTTTTAAAAGTTCTAAAATGAAAAAAGGCAAACTATAATCCACATACCAACCTAAAACACTTTAAGAGTTGAGTGACATAAGGTTGATGATACTTTGGACTCATTCCTTAAAAGAGTCCACTTTGAATGTGATACATAAATTAAAATGAAGTTAAGCATTCATTTTTGAATCCCAAACACAATTACCCTTTGTTAAGCACCTCAAACCCATACACTAAAAATCTATGGATTTAAGGCCTTAAATATTTTAAAAAGCAAAAACTCAACAATGGAGACAATCACTCTAGGGGCCTAAAAGAAGAGAGAGAATAGTAAGAGATAATAAGGCAAAAGCAATAAAAAGAGAAAAAAAAAATACAAATAAGAAAAAAGTGGCTGAAAAATTAGACTTGAGTTTAGAACAAAAAGCCTCAAGAAATATTTCACATTCTAGTAAGGGCAGTAAAACTGAATCAGAAAGTGGGGAATCCATGCCCAAAAAGCCCCTAAAAACACAAAACCCTAAATCATATTCTAAAGCCCAAAAACCTAAAATCTTTATACCTACTTTAAAGTTTTTCCTACCTATGCTGAATCACATGAGGCTTTCCCACCCACAATACCACCCTTACATAGTAAAAGCTCTTCCGACCTTGAAAGATAACCTATCTTTAATAACAGTTATTTTTTAAACTAAGGCAAGTATACTTCTAATTTTTCCTTAAGGTTCTTGACTTGTACACTTGAGATAAACAAAAATATTTCTTTCAAAATAGGCCTTCTCATTAGTCTCTTTTAAAACCCTTTGACCAAAAGCTTAAATTCATAAAGTTGAGTCGAAAAAGTCTTAACGAATTGATCAAAACGTGTTACTTACAAAATGGACTGTAATTTTTGGAATTATAGTTAAGAGTGAAATCTAGACTGACAATTAGTGAAGAAGTCCTTTTTGACTAAACTAATCTTAGGTTACCATTTCCCTAAGAAAGGAATGCCTTGAAATCACAAAACCTCCATGAGAAAGCCCTAGATCAAAGGCGTTGAGAAACTCCACATGATTACCAAAGATAGGGGTTGTTATAAACTTGTTCCATAAATAGGAATTTATACTCATTGGTAAACTTTCAAGACAAAAAAGAAAGAAAGAAGAAGAGAGAGAAAGCAAAGGCTTGTCCAATCTATGTCAGCTTGGGTAGCCAAGCTTTCAACTCATGTCATTTCGTTTCCTTTTCAAATTGGTCACACTTTTTTTAAATTAACCTTGATAGTTTAGATCATTCTTCCCTAATTGTAGTTCTTAATATCCTTTAACTCTTTTTCAAATCAAGGGGCCTATCCTTAATGCATTTTTCCTAAATGGTTTTTCAAAAATTTCCCTATAAAAACATTTTCTAAGTCAAAAAGTCTTTTAAAATTAGTTGCTTTCCTTACTTTACTTCTTCAGTCCTTCATCAACTACTGCTAAGGTTCCAGCTAACTCTTAAAGCACTAACCCACTCTTTCTTTTTAGGGTTCTAACAAGCTCTTTGAGCATTGACCCACTCTTTTGTTATAGTTTGCCTTTGGGGTACCGTCTCATCTTTCTTTTTAGGGTGTTAGCTAGCTTTTAGAAGCATTACCCTCGCTTTCATCAAAATTCCTCTTGGGGTTTAAGCCTGCTGTTAGTGCACCGTCTGCTTTTCTATTCTTTTTAAGGATTCAACCAGCTTTTAAGGGACTGTCCTATCTCTTTTTTTTTTTAGGGATTTTCGCTAGCCTTTAGGGCACCATCCCGTCTTTCTTTCTAAGGTACTAGTCAACTTTCAAAGCGCTACCCTTACATTCGTCATTTCCTTTTGGGGTTTAAGCTAGCTCTTAGAGCACTGTCCCTCAATTCTTTTCTCTTATGGGTTCCAACCAACCTTCGGGGTGCTGTCCCATCTTTCATTATTAGGATTCTAGCCAACTCTTAGAGTGCTGGCCCACTCTTTTAATTTGTTTTGCAATGATTTAGTCAACCTTTAGGGTGCTGTGCCATCTTTCATTAGGTTTCTAGTCAGCTCTTAGAGCGCTATCTCTTCTTTCTTTTAATATTTCCTAGAGTATTAGTTAGCTTCTAGAACGCTGTCCCCTCTTCTTTTTAGGGTTTAAGCTAACTCTTAGAATGATGTCCCTTCTTATATTCTTTTAGGGCTTTAACCTAACTTTAGGGCATTGCCTCGTCTAGCTAAGGTTCTAACCAATTTTCAAAACATTACCCGCCTCATTCATCGATTTCTCTTAGTAAGCCCATAGGGCATTTCTCTTCAACCAGCTCTTAGCAAGCCCAGAAGGCACTTCCTTTCATCTTCAATTTCCTTTAGCAAGCCCATAGGACACTTCTTTTCACCAATGTCTATCAAGCAAGCCTATAGGGGCACTTCTCCTTGTCAAATCCTCTTAACGAGCCCAAAGGGCTCTTTCTTTCATCATCAATTCCTTTTAGCGAGCCTATAAGGTGCTTTCTTTTAACAATTCATCTCAAGCAATCCCAAAGGGCATTTTCTCTCGCCATCGATTTCATATAGGATTGCTAGTCTACTAAAAATGCTCTTGCCTAGGTCAATCAGCTCAAAGGAGCATTGTCAGGTTTTAATTTTAGGGCCTTAACCAACTCAAAGAGGACTTCACCCACCTTAGTTAGTCAGCTCATTAAGGCACAACTAAGTTTTCTCATCTCTTTAAGGTCTTAACCAGCTTTAGGAACGCTTACCCATTTCATTTAGTTTAGGGCCTTAACCAACTCAGGGAACATTTCACCTACCTTGGTTAGCCAACTTATTGGAGCACGATCAAGTTCTCTCATATCTCTTAGGGTCTTAGTCAGCTCAAGGAGCATTTCGCCTATCTTGGTTAGTCAGCTCATAGGAGTACGACCAAGTTTTCTTCATCTTTTAGGGCCTTAGCTAACTCAAGGAGCGCTTTACCCACTTTGGTTAGTCAACTCATTAGGGCACGACCAAGTTTTCTCTATCTTTTAGGGTCTTAGCTAGCTCAAAGAGTGCTTTGCTCACCTTGGTTAGTCAACTCATTAGGGCATGACCAAGTTCTCTCATATCTTTTAGGGTCTTAGCCAGCTTAAGGAGCGCTTCGCCTACCTTGGTTAGTTGGTGCATTAGGGCATAACCATGTTCTCTCATATCTTTTAGGGTCTTAGCCAACTCAAGAAGTGCTTCACTCACCTTGATTAGTTAACTCATAGGAGCACAACCAAGTTTTCTCTAGGAGCACTTCACCTACCTTGGTTAGTTAGCTCATAGAAGCACGACCAAGTTTTCAACATATCTTTTAAGGTCTTAGCCAGCTCTAAGAATGCTTCGCCCACCTTGGTTAGTCAACTCATTAGGGGTATGACCAAGTTTTCTCATTCTTCTTAGAGTCTTAGCCAGCTCAAGGAGTGCTTCATCTGCCATGGTTCGTCAGCTCATAGGAGTACGACCAAGTTTTCTCTATCTTTTAAGGTCTTAGCTAACTTTAAGAGCACTTTGCCTACCTTAGTTAATATACTCATAAGGGCATGACCAAGTTCTCTCATATCTTTTAGAGTCTTAACCAACTTTAGGAGTGCTTCACTTGCCTTAGTTAGTCAACTCATAAGAGTACAACCAAGTTTTCTCTATCTTTTAAGGTCTTAGTTAACTCTAGGAGTGTTTTGCCTACCTTAGTTAGTCAGCTCATTAGGGGTACATTCAAGTTTTCTCATTCTTTTTAGAGCCTTAGTCAACTCAAGGAACGCTTTGCCCATTTCACCTTAGTTTGTCAACTCATAAGAGCACAACCAAGCTTCAATTCTTCTTTCAATCTTTTGGAGCATCACCTCTCTCTTCACCAAAATCCCCAGCAGATCAAGCGTAGGATAGCTAGCTAGTTGTAGTGCTTCGTGGGGGCAAAAATAGTGTCTTTTTTATCTTTATAGCAAAGTTTTACTCAAACTTCACCACAAAGAGGGACAATTGTAGACACTTAATTTTAGCACTTCTTTTATTTTATTTTACTAGGGTCCTAAATTAGGAAAAATAAAAAAAATAGGAAATTAAAGAAAACCTAAAAAAAAAAGAATTAGGACAAATACAAAAAAATAAAAATAAAAAATTTTAAGAAAGGCCAAAGAATAGAAGAAAGCCAAAAGATAAAAAATTTAAGAAAAGCCAAGAAATAAGAAATTTTAGAAAAATACAAAAAATAGAAAATTTCAAAATTAAAATTAAAAAATAAAAATAAAAATAAAAAACATTTATAATAGGGTAGGATTTGTGTTCTTTCTTTAGCTTTCAAGGCTTGAAATAATAAATAAGATTTTTTTGGGCTTGGGTTTAGTTTTAAAACCTAGCCTAGGCCAATCTATTCCATATATGCAATTTGGTTGCATAAATGGACAAGGCATAGGTCAACGACCTAATGGAAAAACCACATACACATATACAGAGCAGACCCGTATTCGATCCCTAAGATAAGCGTTCAACGCTTTTTCTTTTTTTTTTTCTTTCTAAATTAGAGACATGTCGGCCTACTATTTGCCGATGCATTTCTCTTTCCTTCCCTTTCCTTTTCTTTCCACTATTTTCTTACGATGACTGCACTAGTATACTCTGTTTAACACCAATTTTATCTCTTTTTTCAACCCAATTTTACTCAATTGATGGTGAAACTACGAAGAACACACGTCCTACTCCAAATTGAACCTAATAAGTCATCTAAATTTAGTCATTCATTAGGTCAAAGCGACATTTAAAGATTGGAAAAACTCTTTTTCTTTTCATTGGAAATAACTTCCATGATTCAAGCTCATTGATGCATTTAGAAGGATCTAATGTTCAATTCTAGCAAAAACAAACGATGGGGACATGCATTTGACCATCAATTTCATTCAAGATTCATTAAAATTTGAAATCAAATTTGGCCAAAATCCCAGCTACTATAATTTTCAAATTTAATGCTCTTTAGTTGTTTCTAAGCATGTTTAAGGTTCCTTTAGTATATATAGAGGTCATAGGATTCGTCTAAAAAAAGGAAAAAAAAAAAAGAAGAGGGAACCAAGTTCTTCTAGCCTCTTACTCCTTACGATCTCTCTCTCTCTCTCTCCCTACAAGCTCTCTCTCTCATCGCGGAGCCCCATCTCCTACCACCATTAAGTCATGCCACCACCCTAACCAAGCTCTTTCAACCTAGGTTCAACAATACAACCATTATCAACCACCATCGTACCCTTTAGCCATGGCTCCAAACCCACTGTAGCCAAACCCTAGCCACCATTGATCGACTTCGGTGTTGAGCCTACCCTACACCACCTACACCCCCGTCCCACCTAACCCCTATCCAAAACCTACGAAAAACCAATTTTTTGCTTAAGTTGATGGCCAGAAGAAGCCTAGAAGAGTGTCCAGGTTGACATTACTGAGGATCCAAACCACGATCCGTTAGAGCTCCGAAGAGCCAACCTAACCCGACAAAATCCGACCTACGTCCCTGTTTGTTTTGGCCCTATTTTCTTTGTTGTATTTTTTTTATTTTATATATTTGTTTGTTTGTTTGTTTAGTTGTTTATTCCTTGTAGGATGTTGCAAAATAAAAAAAAATCTAAAACAAGAAAAAAGGATAAAAAGAAATAAAAAAGAAAAAAGAAAAAAGAAAAAAGAAAAGAGAAAAGGAGAAAGAAGGGAATAAGAAAAAAAAGAAGAAAAAAGTAATGTATTTTATTTATTTATTTATTTATTTTAGAAATAGATAAAGTAATAAATAAATAAGATGATATAATAAGAATAAAAATAAATAGATAGGTTAGTGAATATAAATTGTTTTTAACACTTAGAAAAACTTGGGTTTTCCAAAAATAAATAAAAATAAGTTAACCATTCTCAAATTAAGATATTTCTAAAACTTTCCATGAATATTAATTTAAGGCCCTTTAGAAAATTTCTTTAAAAAAACCAAATTGAGTTAAAAATGCAAACTTGATCATTTTCGCAAAATTAAAATCAAATCAACCCACTATGCTTTCGTGGAACGAACTACGAAAGTCTGATCTTGAAAAACAGGTACAAAGGTACTCATATGTAAGTACGAGGTGATTTAAAATATGGAAAGTTTTATTTTTTTCATCTTTGTAAATATTTGTGTAAATTAATTAAATTAGTCATATGTGATTTGATTAGTTGTTTAGAAATAAAAGAAAAAGGTATATTTAAAAAGCGAAGTTAAATTTGGAAAGTTAAAAAGCCATACCCGTTTAAGGTTTAATAGAATAGCCTCCGAATTTAGATCTCCTGTTTTAGAAAACCATTTTATAATTTCAGTTTTCTCATTAAGACCATTAGATAAGTTATAATTAATCCACCAAATTGATTATAATTTAACTTCTTTCTCGACTCCAGTTGGATGGTAACTCCAAAGCATTTTCAAAATACAAAAAAAAATTATTTACTTTAAACCTTAATCGAGGGTCAATATTAAACGGGTAACATTCAATACTAATCGATTTAAAGAAAACTTAATTTAAAAAGAACCAAGAGGAAAAAACTAGGCTCGATAAGTACTATTCATTTTTTAACAATGTTTGAGGCAAAAAGGGTCAATCTTCAAATTTGTTCTTGAACTTATGATTGTGGAGTGATGATCAAAATGATTATACAAGAAATTGTACTTAGGAACAACAAGTCATATCATATAGCTTAACAAAAGGTACTCTCAATTCTTTTTCTTTTAAGTTACTATAATTCTAGGTGCAATCTAGAAGGCTCAATCCATGCAAACTAATTTTTATCAAAAAGCCTTTATAAAAGTTTAACTCTTACATAATTTCATGCATTTTATGAAAATATATTCTCTTTCTTTTTCTTTCTTTTTTTTTAATTTTGAGAAAGTTTTCATATGTTTCTTTTTCATGTTATCAATTATTTTCTAAAGATATCAATGTTAGCATGCAATATATAAGTTGCCTTTTGNGGACAATTGTAGACACTTAATTTTAGCACTTCTTTTATTTTATTTTACTAGGGTCCTAAATTAGGAAAAATAAAAAAAATAGGAAATTAAAGAAAACCTAAAAAAAAAAGAATTAGGACAAATACAAAAAAATAAAAATAAAAAATTTTAAGAAAGGCCAAAGAATAGAAGAAAGCCAAAAGATAAAAAATTTAAGAAAAGCCAAGAAATAAGAAATTTTAGAAAAATACAAAAAATAGAAAATTTCAAAATTAAAATTAAAAAATAAAAATAAAAATAAAAAACATTTATAATAGGGTAGGATTTGTGTTCTTTCTTTAGCTTTCAAGGCTTGAAATAATAAATAAGATTTTTTTGGGCTTGGGTTTAGTTTTAAAACCTAGCCTAGGCCAATCTATTCCATATATGCAATTTGGTTGCATAAATGGACAAGGCATAGGTCAACGACCTAATGGAAAAACCACATACACATATACAGAGCAGACCCGTATTCGATCCCTAAGATAAGCGTTCAACGCTTTTTCTTTTTTTTTTTCTTTCTAAATTAGAGACATGTCGGCCTACTATTTGCCGATGCATTTCTCTTTCCTTCCCTTTCCTTTTCTTTCCACTATTTTCTTACGATGACTGCACTAGTATACTCTGTTTAACACCAATTTTATCTCTTTTTTCAACCCAATTTTACTCAATTGATGGTGAAACTACGAAGAACACACGTCCTACTCCAAATTGAACCTAATAAGTCATCTAAATTTAGTCATTCATTAGGTCAAAGCGACATTTAAAGATTGGAAAAACTCTTTTTCTTTTCATTGGAAATAACTTCCATGATTCAAGCTCATTGATGCATTTAGAAGGATCTAATGTTCAATTCTAGCAAAAACAAACGATGGGGACATGCATTTGACCATCAATTTCATTCAAGATTCATTAAAATTTGAAATCAAATTTGGCCAAAATCCCAGCTACTATAATTTTCAAATTTAATGCTCTTTAGTTGTTTCTAAGCATGTTTAAGGTTCCTTTAGTATATATAGAGGTCATAGGATTCGTCTAAAAAAAGGAAAAAAAAAAAAGAAGAGGGAACCAAGTTCTTCTAGCCTCTTACTCCTTACGATCTCTCTCTCTCTCTCTCCCTACAAGCTCTCTCTCTCATCGCGGAGCCCCATCTCCTACCACCATTAAGTCATGCCACCACCCTAACCAAGCTCTTTCAACCTAGGTTCAACAATACAACCATTATCAACCACCATCGTACCCTTTAGCCATGGCTCCAAACCCACTGTAGCCAAACCCTAGCCACCATTGATCGACTTCGGTGTTGAGCCTACCCTACACCACCTACACCCCCGTCCCACCTAACCCCTATCCAAAACCTACGAAAAACCAATTTTTTGCTTAAGTTGATGGCCAGAAGAAGCCTAGAAGAGTGTCCAGGTTGACATTACTGAGGATCCAAACCACGATCCGTTAGAGCTCCGAAGAGCCAACCTAACCCGACAAAATCCGACCTACGTCCCTGTTTGTTTTGGCCCTATTTTCTTTGTTGTATTTTTTTTATTTTATATATTTGTTTGTTTGTTTGTTTAGTTGTTTATTCCTTGTAGGATGTTGCAAAATAAAAAAAAATCTAAAACAAGAAAAAAGGATAAAAAGAAATAAAAAAGAAAAAAGAAAAAAGAAAAAAGAAAAGAGAAAAGGAGAAAGAAGGGAATAAGAAAAAAAAGAAGAAAAAAGTAATGTATTTTATTTATTTATTTATTTATTTTAGAAATAGATAAAGTAATAAATAAATAAGATGATATAATAAGAATAAAAATAAATAGATAGGTTAGTGAATATAAATTGTTTTTAACACTTAGAAAAACTTGGGTTTTCCAAAAATAAATAAAAATAAGTTAACCATTCTCAAATTAAGATATTTCTAAAACTTTCCATGAATATTAATTTAAGGCCCTTTAGAAAATTTCTTTAAAAAAACCAAATTGAGTTAAAAATGCAAACTTGATCATTTTCGCAAAATTAAAATCAAATCAACCCACTATGCTTTCGTGGAACGAACTACGAAAGTCTGATCTTGAAAAACAGGTACAAAGGTACTCATATGTAAGTACGAGGTGATTTAAAATATGGAAAGTTTTATTTTTTTCATCTTTGTAAATATTTGTGTAAATTAATTAAATTAGTCATATGTGATTTGATTAGTTGTTTAGAAATAAAAGAAAAAGGTATATTTAAAAAGCGAAGTTAAATTTGGAAAGTTAAAAAGCCATACCCGTTTAAGGTTTAATAGAATAGCCTCCGAATTTAGATCTCCTGTTTTAGAAAACCATTTTATAATTTCAGTTTTCTCATTAAGACCATTAGATAAGTTATAATTAATCCACCAAATTGATTATAATTTAACTTCTTTCTCGACTCCAGTTGGATGGTAACTCCAAAGCATTTTCAAAATACAAAAAAAAATTATTTACTTTAAACCTTAATCGAGGGTCAATATTAAACGGGTAACATTCAATACTAATCGATTTAAAGAAAACTTAATTTAAAAAGAACCAAGAGGAAAAAACTAGGCTCGATAAGTACTATTCATTTTTTAACAATGTTTGAGGCAAAAAGGGTCAATCTTCAAATTTGTTCTTGAACTTATGATTGTGGAGTGATGATCAAAATGATTATACAAGAAATTGTACTTAGGAACAACAAGTCATATCATATAGCTTAACAAAAGGTACTCTCAATTCTTTTTCTTTTAAGTTACTATAATTCTAGGTGCAATCTAGAAGGCTCAATCCATGCAAACTAATTTTTATCAAAAAGCCTTTATAAAAGTTTAACTCTTACATAATTTCATGCATTTTATGAAAATATATTCTCTTTCTTTTTCTTTCTTTTTTTTTAATTTTGAGAAAGTTTTCATATGTTTCTTTTTCATGTTATCAATTATTTTCTAAAGATATCAATGTTAGCATGCAATATATAAGTTGCCTTTTGAAGTGTGTTTTTTAAAAAAAAAAAAAATTTGATGTCAATGTTAGCATGAGTTGCTAAAATTTAGATTTTGTAATAAAAGAAAAAAAAAACTCTATAAAATAACATGAATAAGAAAAGAAAGAAAAATACAATTATAATGACCATAACTTTATCTTTATTTGATGTAAGACTTCAGTCTTTGCTCAACTATCGAGGACTTGTTATGGTAGCATATTCTTAATAAACAGGGCACTTAGAAAATATGAGTTGAGAGTAAGGAAATAAATTGGCACTCAATAGGTTTGGAGTCGATGGGTTTAGAGTTTCCAAAAAGAATTATCTGGAATGAATTTTTAATGTGAGGCTGTAAAAGTTAGAAGAAGTATCCTAATGAAGTTTATTTTCAAAAATAAAGTACATAAGATAGTTAATTTAATAAAAGCGCAACTTTATTGGTATCATTTATTTTATGGGGAACGTATGATTCAAGTTCCTATAATTAACAAGTCCCTAGTGATAAATTATTTAGAAAAAAAAAAGAAATAAAATAATGTTTAGTAAATATGCATACATGCTAAATATGTCAGGTGTATGACATATGTACCCATAAATTAACTCAAAAGAAAATATATCTTAATATATGCAATATATACTAACTTAAACACATAAATTAATAAAAAAATATATTCAAATAAATAAAGAGCAGCTTCCCTAAGAAGTAATATACGTAGCACAACCTGGAATCGAAAATATAGTATGCGGATTGGGCAATGGACACATAAATTAGAGAAAAAAATAATAGTTAAAAAAGAAAAAGAAGAACACACCATTTGACACCTTTGTAATTTTCCTCCGACCCTCCATTCTTTGTAAAGTCTCAAACCTATTCTCTAGATGATTTTTTGGTTAGTTTACACCAAGAAATTTAGGATTATATGAGAAAGGTGTTAGAGAAATTAAGAAGAGAATAGGGAAAATTAAGGGAAGAATAGGATCAAAATGTGTAACTAAGATCAACTTGCAACCAGACATTAAACCAAAAACATAGCCAAAAGGAAGACCATTGAATAAGAGTTTTTGACAACCCTACTGCCATCATTGGTTACCAAAGAGCCACTCATCGGTAAGTATCTAATTTTCCTAAATCTTTCACCAAAATTCTAAAAATAGTAAACAAAGTTAAAAAAAATTATGAGACTTGGTTTTCCTAAGTATTTTTGCATGAGGAACTCAAATATCAAACCAAATATTTTAGATTCAAAGTGGAAATATGGGTTCCTTAAAAAACCAAGCTTAAAAAAAAATTTTGTAATAAATTTTAGAAATAGTAAATGATGTAGTTTCTACTCCAATTTTTATATATAAGTTCCTCAAAAAGTCTACTTTAATGTTATGTAAAGATTTTTGATAAACTGCGAAACTGGATTTTGGGTAATTTTGGGTTTAACATGGAACCAATGTGTTGGAATGGCTTGGATTGGAAGATTTATCGAGTAATTTGATTTGCATATGTTATATCTTGGTTGTAAATGAGTATTGGGATACTAAACTCTTCTACTAGAGTAAGGAAACAAGGGAGTTGGTGTTGAAATTGGGTGATATGATAACTTAAGAAATGTTTTGGTATAGGTCAGAATATGAGTCAAAATGTGGGTTAGAACATCTTGTAGGTGAAAATTTGGAATAACTTAATATATAGAACTTAGGTTAAAAATTGATGTGGGGGAGGGTGTAGTTTGGCTGATTTTGGATATGTATATGTACTTTTGAAATAATTCATTATATCCTTCATATGCATTTAGCCATAAAGTAAACCTAAATGACATAGTAATAGCATTATAACAAATGGACATTTAACAAGTGTTTTAAATAAAAACTTTTTCTTTAGAATTAGAATGGTGTAGTAAGGAAATGGAATATAACAATATCTATACAATGTTGAGGAGGTTAAGAACTATGTTAGAAAGTACATTGGAGGGACCTTATAAATAGAGGGTAAGTTGGAAACTAAGTCAAAAGGTATTTAGAGTCAAAGTTGTCTTAAAAAGAATAACACCAAAACTTGGACCTTAAAGTGTAAGTAAATTGGTAACCTTACTTATACTTAACCTATATTGACTTAAGTATTGTATACATTTTGTTTAAGTGAAGCAGGCTTAGGAAGAGCTTCAAATGCAAGAGTAAGTTTTGGAAATTTGCTAAGTGGTCCAAGTAAAGTGGACTTCTTGTGTGTTAGAATAGATTTTATCTATGCATAACTGATCTAACTATGATTGAATCGACTAGTCTTGTGTGTATGAATGTAACATGCTAAATAATGAGTAGTGAAATGCCTTATGAACTCTTTTGTATACTTAATTAGTTGAGTTATGCCTAGTTATTGATTGTGATGACTTTAGTTGTGCTATTGCTTGGTACGATTATTGATGTGGATTTGTATGAAACATAAATAAGAAACTAAGTGCTGACTACTTACCCCACCTCTTAAGATGCTCACTTAAATGGATCTGATATTGAGGTTTTAGAGATGAAAACATAAATGAGATTAAGTGAAAGCTTATCTAATAAATTGATGAATAAGCTTGCTTGTGTTGTTGATGGTGACTTGATCTCCCCTTAGTATGCAGTCGATGTAGTGACCTTAAGAGGGGCCTAGTAATATTGCCTAGAATTTCCATATCACGTGTGCACCCATGATAAGAAAATCGCCTTGCAAGTCAAAGATTGCAAGACTCTAAATAGTTATTTACTAGAGTCTTCAATTTTAATTCATTAACTCATTATATAATATAAATAATTATGGATATCCATTTTTCCACAATTCCTCAGAATCGTAGAGAATCGGTATCCCCTACCAAAATAATGAAATAAGAAAGACAATTTTAGAAAATTCTAAACTTACTAAAGATACTAAACTTAATTGAGACATTAGTTGTTTTTCGGAGCATTCCGAATTAGCTACACAAGCTTTTTATCATACTGATTTAATGGTAGCACTCTACACTCGATTCCTATCTCATTCCCAACTATTGATCAACCTGCAAGGAAAAGAACTGTTGGGGTGTAAGCTTATGCTTAGTGAGATAACTATCCTCATCAATACCACATGGCAAAATTTATTAGATGCACAATCATATGAATGCATGAACAATCAGTATGCCAAACAACGTATGCAGTGGCCTAAGAACTGCATACGACTCAGAATTATGCCCCCTGAAGTCGGGTTTTGGAGATAATTAACCGACCCAAACCAAAATCCAGTTTCTAGACCTTGGGTTTTATTCATTTGCACTATTGTGCTCATGTCAAAACAAAACTATGTATATAAATACATATATATACTTTCATTACCGAATAATAAATCATATTTTCAAAATCCTAAGTCTAGCGGTGTGGTGGCCTCCGCAATCCACAATCATACACCCTAAGCAAAAGCTACAAGACTCGGCCCCTTGCCGACGGTTGGCATCTCCTGGTGCCTAGTAAGCCCATCAGGACAGAGACTCAATATATATGATGGCGTAGCTAGTGCCCAATCCTGCAGGAAACTCGTATTCCTATAAGTCCTTTCCCATCTTCTACGTGAAGAGGCAGTCGGTGTTATCCGTATGCAATATGGGGTATGCATGATTCATTTTGATTTCTTAATTGTATAAGTGTTTAACTCAATTTTTAGGGTAATTAGACAATTTCATTCCATACGATTCACAAGTATATATAATGCAAGCAATTTCTATTATTAGATATAATTAACAAGTCATCACATTCATCCACAAATTCATACACATGCATTTCCCATATCCCACAAGCATCCAAATTTATATATATAAGTTTAGGTACATCTATTCTACAAGCAAAATCAAGTAAAGAGTCATCGAGAATTTACTCACTTTGCCATGTGAGTCAATGAATGTAATGCAGAGGTAAGTTGTCTTCGTACACGGTGTCCCCTGGTCATTGAAATAATATTTATAAGGGATTGAAATAAACTTAGGAAACTAAGTAAATTTTCCTTAAGTTATACTCTTGACTAGTTTTCAAAATTTTTCCCGGTTTTTAACTAAAGTTCAATCGCGTATAACTTTCTTGTTTTAAATCCGATTTTTATGATCTTATAGTCAATCTTCATCGTTTTCGAGTGTACTTTAACGTGGTGATGTTATATTTTTGAAATGAGGCATACAATTCTGTCCATGGGTCAGAACAGTAGCGTTCCTCATGTGTTGGAGTGCTTTTGGGCCTTATTTGGTAAATGGGCTTTTTAATAACTTGAGAAATCCTTTGGGCTTGGTATTAAGATTTTATCCTAAGCTTAAAATACTCCTTGAGATCAGATTTGCAACTTTGATTTATATTCCTAAAGCTAACAACCACTTCTTGGGCCCTTTAGTGGGTTTAAGTTGTCAAATGGGCTTGTTTTTTGTTCAAACTAAAGTTAATGACTTTAGTAGGCTTATGGGGCCTTAGGTGGATTTCTTATGGGCTTTAAAACAACCTCTTTTGATACTTTAAGGTGTTGGTGAGAATTTCATTGAAGGCTAAACTTGGAGTTCTAGGCTTGTTTTGAGAGTTTTAGGCTTGTTTTGAGAGTTTTAGGCTCGGTTTTGAGTTTTAGGCTTTATATGCTTACTATACTTGCTTTAGTTGATCTTTTCACTTTGTTCATTCACTTTTATCATATTTTTGAGCTTCTTTTTCCCACGTTCTAGATCTGTACATGATGGTTCCAAGAGGTCCTCACTTGGTTTTTCAACTCGTTTCATCATTTCCTTAAGTTTAGGTGGTAGATTATACACTTAACTACTTGTGTACAAATCTTAACTTAAATTTTCTTCCATAACATGATTCCTTAACTTATGTTCCACACAAAGAAATAGAAGATATTATATTTAATACAACTCTCATATCATAGCTCATGTCATACAAAGTTGGTTTCTTCATAAAACTTAATGTGATGGATTTTTCCTTAACTTAAGTCTAGATTTGAGCATGTTTAACTTAATGGAAACAAAATCAACATCCAAATGACTATGAACCCTCACATCCAACATGCTCATCCTCCATTAAAGTTCTTATTTCAAGATTTTCTTAGCTTAAAATCTTCCATTCAAAGCATTAAACAAATGTCTTTACAAAACACCAACTTTATATGCTCATGTTTCAACTTCATGTAAGGGTTTCATGGTTTGTTTCTTAAAACGATTTTTGGTGTCATAACAACTTAAACCTTACTTATATCTTCAAGAAATCAAAGTCTCTTAATCATAAACACTAACCCACAAATCACAAGAAACACTTACTCGTCCTTAAAGCAAAATATGGTGGTTGTGCATAAAGGTTCCACTTAAGCTCTTAACTTTGCTTCCTCTTTTGCAACCTTTTGGAACCCGAATCTTTTGGTCTCTTGGAATGGGGTTTGTGGAAGGTTCTAATGGTCTTAAAAGATCTTAGATGGTGAAAGAAAATGACACAAGAATAAGAAGAGAAATTGCCGTGAGTATGGAAGCAAAAATGGTGGCAGCAATGTTGGGAATTTGGGGAGTTTGATTTCTTCTTTTGATTTGTGTTTAAAGTGAGAGGAAAGGGAGTGAAAATGAGAGTGAAAGAGGGAGAGAGTGGCAGATTTTGAATGAGGAAAGAAGTGTGTGCAAGAAGCTTTAATTGATTATCTTGTAGCTTACACAAAAGTCAACAATTGCAACTATTGATGATGTAAGCATTAAGGGGTAAATAGTGATGTGTAAGAGAAAGTGATTGATGGTTGAAAGACAAGAGTATGATCCCCCTTTCTTCCTTGTTTAGATCTGCCATTTCAAGTCCTTTTTGTCCATGGAATGGTCTTGTCTCATTTATTAAAGTTAAGCTTATGAAATCTTGTGAAAAATTGTCTATATGTAGTATAAGTGAAGAGGTGATAAGGAAAATGTCTTATCACTAGATTTTGATAAGTTATCAATTGATAAATGATTCCAACTCTCAATTGATAAGTTATCTAAAGTGATTGGTTGATCTACTTATTGAAGTGTAAGGCTTAAGCATGAAGATAAGGGCATAACTTTATAGGAAATTGTTTTAAGGTTTTCATCTTACATTGTTTTGTAATTTATGATTTGATTTTCATAGAATTGTGAAATTTTCTAAAGTTGAATGAAATTATTCAAATTAAATTATCGATTAGTCACTTAGGGTCAAAATTCCCTAATTGTTTTAGGGTTTAGGGTCTTAGGTGAGTTTAGAGCTCGTAGTTCTTCAAGCTTAGGTTTTCTCAATAATTGGTTTTTGAATTAGAAAATTTTAATTTGTTTCTAAGTGTAAACTTAAGTTTCTAGTTTAGTTGATCCTTTGGGAATGTTCAGAATTTACTCGTACTCAAATCTTATGCCCACTAAAAGTAGGGTTTATAGTTAGTTTACTTATTCATGTACACAAATCTTATGCATGAAGATAAGGAAATTGTTTGATTTGAAATTCTTTTGGAGTTTGTCTCTTAAATTGATTTGTAAGTTATGATTTAATTTTTATAAAATTATGAAAGTTTCTAGAATTGAATAAAATTATTCAAATTAAATTCTTAATTAGCTGCTTAGGGTTACAAGTCCTTAATTGTTTTAGGGTTTTGCGTTTAGAGTCTATGGTTCTCGTATTTGAGTTTTATCGATAATAGGGTCTCAAATTGGAAAATTAAATTCGTTTTTAAATGTAAACTTGGATTCTTAGCTTAGTTTATCCTTAGGAATATTTGGGAAGTGTTCTTAGTTGAATCATAAGTTTGCTAAAAGTAGGGTTTACAATTTATCCATACATAACATGGCTTATAAATGAAAATAAGGGAATTGTCTTATATGAAATTCTTTTAAGGTTTGGTTCTCGAATTAATTTGTAGGTTGTGATTTCCCTCTTAAGAAATTTTTGAGTTTTCTAGAGTTAAATAAAATTTATGGAAATTATATTTTTAATTATTTATTTATGATCGTAAGTCCTTGATCATCTTAGGTTTTAGGGTTTGAGTGAGTTTATGCATGTTTTAGAGTTCGAGTGAGATTATGTATGTTTTAGGGTTTTTCACCAACTTGGGAGTAATTTACTTACACTTAGGAGCTTAAGGATCAATTGGCTTAATTATTTAGGAACACCGCTTTATAATGCAACATATATATATATATATATATAGATATGATAGATTAAGAAAAGGAAATTGCTTAATAATATATTTATATATACATATTGTGGGGCTACTTATGTACACAAGTAAAATAATTTTTGTAAATTTATTAATTTATTCCTTTAATTAGCTTAGTTTTGTTGTTTATTATTACTTGAAATAATCCTTAATTTGTTTGTTATCAATTTTATATGATTTCCCAAAATTATTGATAATTTCATTGATTTATGGCTTTTCAAGTGTTAAGATAATTTTATAGAGCTTTAAATTTTTTTTTTTTTTGACATTTATGGTTTCTATTAAGTTTAGGTTTATATTTTTTTTTTAACTACACGTATGTAGGGATTGGGGTTTTCTTGCATGATAAGGGTTTCCAAATTATATCATTGGGTCTTTCAAGTTCGTTTTTAAGTTCCAAGTTCAAAATTTTAGTTGGTTTTCATTTTATGTAGTTTTATTGACTTAGGGAAATGTCTACGATACTCGAATCCGATACTATGTTTAGAAGGTTAAATTTACAGGGTCTACAATCGATGCATTCATGGCATGGCATGAAAATGATTTACGAATCAAGTTTTCAAAAAAAATAAAATAATAGGATTTTGTTTAGTTAAGCTTTATTTCAAAAATCAGGTTTTTGGTTAAGCAAACAATTTAGTTTCTAGGAGCTTTTTTTTTTTTTTTAATGCAAATATCTTAGTTTACAAAACTAGTTTTCAAGCATATAGAATTATATAACTTAGGCTATGTAGAGTTTGTTAAGTTTTATTTTAGGTTCCTAAATTAGGTAGTTCAAATGCCCAGCAATATTGACTACTCGAATGTCTAAGACTAGGTCTAGGACTAGGATATTGGTACTGATGCATGTCATGTTCATTAACATGACATGCCTTTGCTAAATTTTCATTTTCTTAGCTGGTCTAGAAGTATCCTAACTGAATTGATGAATCACTTATATGCTTATGTCATGATTCTACTTATATTGTTATTTGTCTATCCACTTTTACTCAACTTACATTAAGCAAAGAGGATAAATTGTCTTATCCTCAGGTTGGGTTATGTAAGTAAGTTAAGCAAGCCAACCTACTTCGCCCCCACATTGACCTACGAGTTGAGCGGGTTGGCTTGCTTTAGCCCTCTTTAGCTTGCTTACACATGCAAGTTGAAGTTTCCAACCCAACTCGCCCTATCACAAGTTGGTGCGTTAAGTAAGCCAACCTGCTAATATGCAACATTTGATTGATTCTACTTTTTGTGTAATAGAAATTAGTTAGCATAATTAGATATAAAGTTTTTTTAAAAAAATAAAAGGCTTACAGAAAGATAATAAGTACAAAATAATAATAATAAGCTTGTAACAATAAGTTTCCATCATCTTTTAATTTATGTTATATATAAATTTTAGTACGTCAGGTTAAAAAAAAATGCTAGGCAAAACTTTTGTACTAAATAAATGTGAATGTGATATTACCATGGCCAGTTTTCTAGAGAAAAAAAATGATACAAAAAAAAATTTTCATCTACCATGTAAAATGTGTATTTTTTAAAATCACTATGGTGTAAGATCAAAATTAGTTTCAATCTTTTTCTTGTTCTATTTATATTTCTTCATATGAAATGTGTCTGTTTTCTAAGATTAAAAATGATTAATAAAATAATGGATAAGTGCAATACTAGTATACAAGTGAAAAACCATTTAACCAATGTTTAAATTTTAACATAAACTCTTGGAATGATTAATTTAGTAAGAAAATTATTTTAAATTTGTGATTCTTCTCTATCACATGCCTCTAGCAATGTGCAACCTATTTATCCTATCCTTCATCAACAAGCTTTGCATGGATGCTCTCTCCAAGTACGAAGCAATCTAGGCACTTTAGAAGAGACATTTGAATTTAACACATATGTAATTAGTTGCATTCTTAGAGTGGCATTTACATGAGAAATATGCTACCTATGATATTAACCCCAATTCAAGATCTGACATGAAACATATTAGATGTTCGATGTTTGAAAATCAAAATAATGTTTATTTTTTAATTTTTTCTAATTATTGCGGGTTAGCAGGTTGACCCATCTCACAACAAGTTAACTAGCCTCAACTTACTGGTTAAGTGAAGCAAGTTGAAAGTACCCACATTTAAGCTGGTCAAAATTTTTTAGCCCAACTCACTATTTTATGCAGGTTAAATGAGCCAACCTACCCCACTTATAAAGTTCTATCCTTAGGTTAACAAAGAAGTTAGAAGAATCTCATACCATGGAAATAGGAAGACTTAAGAAAGCTATGTGATAGCAATTTTCCTTACAAGGTGAATAGTTGCAGATTTAGATTCAAAATCCTAAGGAGAAGCTAGGTTCTTTTAGAAGATTGTCAAGCTGCGATGTAAAAACTTTAACATAGAAATTGAAGATGTATTGTATAGATTTCGCAAAGGAGTTATGTATTGAAAATGGTTGTACAGTTGTGATACTTTGAGTTTAGCTTACTCTTGTAAAAGATTTCCATAATGGTCTATTATATTGTGCAAACAAAGATTTAGAACTAGGTGTTTATGAAATTGAATGATAGGTATAGATAGATTCTGCCTTATCCTTAGCTTAAGGATAACAGTAACAAACTGTCTTCAGGTACCATAAGTAAAGAAAAAATTTTAAGCATACACCTAAAAGGTGAGGCATTATATCTGACTCATTTTCTCATCTCATTATGTAATTTCTTTAGCAGTTTATGTTAATGAAGATGCTATTCTTATTTTCCAAAATTTTTCTAAATGTCTTTTTATATGCTCTACCAAGATTTTCGAGCTTGATATTATTGGTCATTTAAAATATAAAATCTCAATGCCATTAATTTCTTTTTTCACTTATTTTGTTGTAATGACATTAAAGAGGAGTCTCATATTCAAACCTTAGTTTATACATCATTGATGAGTCTTAAATGGCATTTAGAGAAATACCTTTGCAAGTCAAGATTTTTTGTTTGTAAATTGAGGAACAATTATGATAGGGATCACAAACTAATCATGTACTTCAAAGCTCAAGGACTCACTCATAAGGTGTGCCAAGTTGTCTGAGGTGAGTTAAACCTAGAAGAGCAATACATTCTCAAATCCAACCTACTGAGTTACTCTACTCTCCATTTTATCTAAGAGACTACTAAGGCGAAGCCAACCCCTCCCTAATACATCTATCCAAGGCCAAGTATAGAATGTGCATGCTACCAACCTGAATCATTACCGAAGTTGAGGTGATACTAACCCAGGCCAACCTGATGATAGACCATCCTTTAGGTCAACTCTTCCTCAGTTTAGATCATCCAAACCCAACCTAATCTACTTGGAACCTGTTCTGCTCGGTAAACTGCATCAATGGGACTACAAAATGGACAGTTGACATGTGCCTTATTTTTCTGACATCTATATTATCCTTTTTTATAACCGAATATTCTCTTATTTGGTTCCAATCTTACCCTTGTAAAATGTTCCTCTTCGTTTTTTTTTCCAATAAGATTCTTTTTGTAATTTACACTAACTTAGGACTTACCCATATTGGTACCTATAAAAACCTATAAATGAGGATAGCTACAATAGTCAATATAATTAACATTCAAACATTTTCTTCTTGCGTGAGCTAAGTGTATCTCGCTTACTCTCAATTACTTTTATCTAGCTTATTAAGCATAGACTAATGACCAGTGACCTTTAACCACACTTGTATGTCATATCAAGTATGACCTAAGCTTGTGTGAGGCGTTGGTAAGTCATATCTACCATTGATGCATAAGAACCCCTATCCTTTAACTCTTATTTATCTTTCAGACCATCTCAAGATTTGGACCCATTCCCCTTTTAGTTTGTACGATACCGGATGTCATGCATTCATCTACAGTCGTACTCGTATCATCTTGGTAGTAGAGCATGGTTACGTCTGAGTAAGCCCTTGTTACTTGTACTTTGAGTAATTTACCATTGTTATAAGTTTTTTAGAGTCAATTTATTATTATTGTGAGTGTTCAAAGAGTGTTTGGAGTGAAGGGATTTCGTACTCTATTTTCCCTTGTTTCTTGCTCATAAAACAAAGTGTGTGAGTTTACTTAGTTTATTGTGTGTTTGTTGTATTAGCTATTAGTATATTCAGCGTTGTTTTGCTCTTAATTCATAGAAGGAAGTTTTGAATAGTGTCCCAGCTGTTAATCTCTTGTAAAAGATGACAATGTCCAATTCTAGTATTCAAGGAATTCTAAGTAACGAAGAGAGTAGTGCTCAAAATGGCCAAAGTCAACAAGGAAGTTCCACACCCTAATTAGTAAGTGATCGACTAAATAGACTTACTTACATAGTGGCTAATCTAGTGATTGTCATAAATGAAGATAGGCAGCAAGCCAGAGAAGGTCCATGCAGAGGACAAGCCAATGAATAGCCTAAGAGAAGCAACGGTCAATATGGTCAAGCTAATACCTTAGTTCAACCACCCCAAGCTGGAGGAGTAGATAGAGTTGCAAGGTGTAAGCTAGCACTTGATGATACTAAAGAAGCAGATGAGGAAGAAGGTGATGAAGCAAAGTACTATGAACTAGAAGAGAGAAATGTCCAACCTCTGATAGTAAAGGGGTTGAGGATACGTATCCTAAGTTTTTCTAAACATAGTGATATAGAAGACTACTTGGATTAGGTAGATAAAATCAAGAAATAGTTTAAATGCCATGAGGTGCCTGAGACTACAAAGGTTAGACTTATTGTGCTAAAGTTTGCTAGCAATGCCACCCTATGGTAGAAGAATGCGCAAGCCATACGCTGAAGAGAAGGAGAACATAAAGTTAGGAGTTGAGATGAAATGAAGAGAGTCATGAGGAGAAATTTGTTTTGAGCTACTATTTGCAAGATGCATTTAAGAAGTTACAAGAGTTGAGATAAGGTGGATTGAGTGTTGATGCCCACATAAAGGAATTCCAGATGTTGATGATTTGATGTGAAGTTGTTCAGCCTGAAGACTGAATTGTGTCTCGATTCATTAATAGATTGAAGTATGAGATTAAAGATATTATGGAGACCATGGACATTAGATCCCTTGATGAAGTTATCCGAGTTGCCTAGAGAATTGAAAGGCATTAATCAAGGAGATTCTAATCTCCTATCAGTAGGCCTACCCCGAGCCAACCTATTTTGAGTAAACTTGTGCAATTAGAACCAAGTAAGGTTGCTAAGACCCAACCTACTCAGATTACTTGAGTAGAGGAGAAGGAGATCCTTAAGGAAGTTTAGGTACATAGTTGCTCAATACTTGAGTAAAAGAGCCATGGTAATCCGAGGCAAGGCATCAATTATTGAGGTAAACAATGCTAATGAGGAAATGGAAGAGCCAAAAGAGACTGGACAAAAAGAATAGTTCGAAGAGGAGGAAATTATCTATAATGAGAAGGTAACTTTATGCCTGCCACCCTAATATTGAGAAGAACAATGAGTGCAAGTCCTATACCCGAGGACAAATAGCAAGAGAATTTGTTCCACATTGAATGCAAGGTGAATGGTCACTATGTGCAATGATTGTTGACAATGGTAGTTGCACTAATGTAACATTCGTTTTCATAGTCCAACAGTTGAAGTTACAGAACAAACCCTACCCTAAGCCTTATAAGCTACACTGGCTTAGTAAAAAGAGAGCTCTACAAGTGAACAAACAAGTATTAATGTTGATCAGTATTAGGAATTATTAAGATAAAGTACTCTATGATGTGTGTCCTATGAATGCATCCTATATTTTTGTCGGGCCTGATTTTTCAGTTTCTATTGTTTAGAATTTATTTCTTATTTTCTGATTAATACTAAACTCTAACCTATTTAATATTAATCTTCGACTAAAGAAATTGAGAAATTCTGGCTTTTATTAAAAATAATTTTTGGAGTCGCCACCCGACCGAAGTTGGGAAAAGAAAAAGAAATCATAACCAATTGGGTGGTTTGATTATGATTTGGCTACCATTCTTTGATTTCAGTTTTAAATGAAAAACCAGAGGGTTCCAAGTTTGGGGGCTAACCTATTAAACCCTTAACAAGTACCATTATCTATTTACTGAAATTAAGATTATTCTTCTAATTATAATATTTAAAATAAATAAATAAATAAAATCAAAAGAAAAAAGAACCTAAGTTTTTATATATTTTATCGCCACCCCGAAGGTACCTACGTACCCGCTAGTCGGGATCAGACGATCGTAGTTCTTTATGAAAAACTTTAATGCGTTGATTTATTTTAATTTTCGAAAACCGACCAAATTTACGTTGTTACCAACTTAGTTTATTCAAATAAAATCTAAAAGGGCCCTAACTCTTGAATATTTTTGTTTTATAAAAAAATGCTTTAACAATCCTATTTTAAAAAAAGGTCTTTTATCAATTTTTATTTAAAGAAAAACAATTGTCTACGAGATGAATCTTTGAACAAGACCTAATCTTAAGGAAAAACCAATCCTAACAATTCCTAAACTAATGTATATATCTATAGCCATCCTACTATTCTTAAATAGACATTTATTTAAATCAATACTTAATCTATAAAGAAAACTGATGCTAAAAGACACCTCAAGTTAATATATATCTATATCTCTACTTATTAAATAATCACCTACCTAAATAAAATCATATTATATAATATACTTGATATCTACAAGACAAGTATCCTAATGAAGAGAATTTTAAAAAATTTAATGCTAAAAACAACTAAAGTAATATATATATATATATATATGATTTAAACTTTAACCAACTAACTAACAAAATAGTAATATAATAATAATGATAAATAAATAAATAAAGAAACAAATAAATATAATAAAAAAGAAGAATCGAACCTTGCTTCTTATTCAGTTATACAGTGGAGTTGTGCGACTGAAAATTGATTGTAGAGGAGTTTCGTAGATTTCAATGCAGTCATCATTGTCATCGTTCCCAGCATCCATATCCTCGTCTCAGTCCAATTGGAAAGAGCTAGCTCATTTGATCAAATTTAGATTTCTCTCATCCGATTGCACCGTGAAGTTGCAGTTACTTATTGCACTGCACGCAAAAGGACGGTTGGCGAGCGACCATGATGCATTTGTATGTGTTGTGGTCAGCGCGGCGTGCAGCGATCATTGAGGGCCTAGTTGCTGCGGCTTGCACATGTAGACTGTGCAGTACCTTGGATAGCAAGGAGCCAGGCATGGGTCGTGGCTTACTCTTGCTTCGTTGCTATTTTGCTCGCGAGTGAAGATAGTGTGCATGGATGGGGATTGGATGTGCATGGATCAACAATGAAGTACGGTCGGTTTTTGTTGTTATTGCTGTTGTCTGTATGCTTGGTGTAGTGAAGTAGACGTATTGCTGCCGTGACTACTGATCAGAATTGGCACTGCTGCACGAATGGCCACTGCTATGAATGTACTTCTGTTTGTAAGGAGTTGCAATGAGGATTGCGTAAGGGATTGCTCTAGGCGTTCGCGGTGGATGGTCTGTTGCTTGGTTCAGTCGCTTGGAGAACGTATAATGTACTAATGCTGCTGTCTGTGTAATGCTGTGTGTGGTGTTGTTGCAGTAGTCGGAGTTTAGAAATTTGGCGTCGTGTTTAGCATCTTGATATTGCTGTATCAAGATGGAGTTCGGCCTCCTATTTTTTTTTTCTCTCCTTTTTCTGACTGCGTGTGTGTTTTATATAGTCTCAATCATATCATTCCAAATCATATCTTATCATATCTAATTAATTTATTAAACTAGATCCAAATTTAATTTAAATCTGATTTAATAAAATCAAACTAGATTCAAATGATCTTAGATATAAATCTCGTTTTCATCTTGCTTTTGCAAAGATAGAAAAATAAAGACATAAGTGCCTGCTGAGACTCGAACCCAAGACCTCAAATTAAATCCAAGCCAAATACTCCGATACTAATCCATTAAGCCGTTAGCCTGTGCCTTGACATTCAGTACAATTAAATTGTACTTAAACTATCCGATTTCCTAAAATAATTATTTGTACTAATCTAAAACTATTTATTCCTAATATGAGTTACTTCCTAAACAATCTTAAAAAGTCTTTTTAATAATTTTTCCTTTTCTTATTTTTTTTTTTGGTATTTTCATCATTTGTTAATTTTTATTATTTTTTGAATTAGAACCCTTTGTGTAAAAGTAAAAATTAAAATTAAAATTACAAAGGGGCAAAAACTAGATGTCTACAGTTGCCCCTCTTTATGGTAAAGTTTGAGTAAAACTTTGCCACAGACAAAAGAGACACCGTTTTGACCTTAGGACAACTCTATCCTAAGGAATGTTAAGTCACTTGATGACTATTAGAATAGAGAGGGGTAGCGCCTTTGTGAGTTGGCAAAAATCCCTAAAAGGAATAATGAGAACTTGGTCGTGCCTTGATAAGCTGACTAACTAAGGCAATCAAAGCGCCCTTTAAGCTGGCTAAGACCTAAAAATGAAGATACTTGGTCGTGCCCTGATGAGCTGACTAACCAAGGCAGTTAAAGCGCCCTTTGAGCTGGCCAAGACCAAAAAATGAAGGAAACTTGGTCGTGCCTAATGAGCTAACTAACTAAGGCAGCCAAAGCACCCTTTGACACCTAAAAATGAATGAAACTTGAACGTGCCCTAATGAACTTACTAACCAAGGCAATGAAAGCGCCCTTTGAGCTAGCTAAGACCTAAAACAAGGAAAACTTGGTCGTGTCCTATTAAGCTGACTAACTAAGGTGGTCAAAGCACCCTTTGAGCTGGCTAAGACCTAAAAACAAGGAAAACTTAGTCTTACCCTAATGAGCTGACTAACCAAGGTGGTCAAAGCACCCTTTGAGCTGGCTAAGACTTAAAAATGAAGGAAACTTGGTAGTGTCCTGATGAGCTAACTAACCAAGGCGGTCAAAGCGCCCTTTGAGCTGGTTAAGACCTAAAATAAGGAAAACTTGGTTGTGCTCTAATGAGCTAACTAACGAAGGCGGTTAAAGCGCCCTTTGAGTTAGCTAAGACCTAGAGAATGAAGGAAAACTTGGTCATGCCCTAATGAGCTAACTAACCAAGGCGGTCAAAGCGCCCTTTGAGTTGGCTAAGACCTAAAAATGAGGAAACTTGGTCATGCCCTAATGAGTTGACTAACCAAGGCGGTTAAAGTGCCCTTTGAGCTGACTAAGACCTGAAAATAAAGAAACTTGAATTGGGATAGCGTTCCATGAGCTTATTAAATCCCTAAGAGATTATAAGTTGGGCAACATTCTATGAGTTGGGCAACTGGGAGCCTGTAAAACTCTGGATTGGGACTACACTCATGAGCTAGCTAGCTCCTTAGGAGATTATAAATTAGGACTATTTTAGGAGTCAACTAGAAGCTTAAGAAGCTTTAGATTAGGATTGCGTTCTATGAGCTAGCTAGATCCCTAAATGAAAATATGAATCTAGATAGCACTCCATAAGTTGATTGAAGCGCTAACAAAGATATGGATAGGAACAGTGCTCTATGTGCTGGCTATATTCTTGAGAAAATGGATAAAGGGTAAGTACCCTTCGGACTCGCTTAAACTCTATTAACAGTTGAAAGTAAAACCAAGGAACATAGCCGACTCGAAAAAAAAATCTTGATTTAAGAAATTTACAAACAAGGAATTTGGTGAAAACTATTTATAACATGAATTAAAAATTTGGCTACTATAGATGAAATGGACTAGAAAATGAATGGAAAATCTTGTAACAAGCCTCCACTTTCTCTCTCTCCTTTTCATGTCTTTTCATTTATTTATTTTTTCTTCTTTTTCCTTGAAAGTTTGCTAACGGATACAAATTCCTATTTAAAAGGCAAACGCTACAATCATGTAAGGTATCTCATATCCACCCTAGTTTGTAACTTAGACAATGAGCTTCTTAGATATGCCTTAGACATTCATTTCATAAGGAAAAGGTAACTTACGATTAGTTTAGTCGAAGAAGACTTCCTTACACACTTTCGGTCTAGATTTCACTCTTGATTACTATTCTAGAAATTATAATCCAGTTTGTAAGTGATACACTTTGATCAATCTGTTAGGTCTTTTTGGGTTCAGTATTGTAAATTGGGCTTTTGGTCAAATGGTTTCAAAAGAAGTTAATTGAGAGGCCCTATTTTGAAAGAAGTGCTTTCATCCAACCTAGGGGGTACAAGTTAAGAACCCTTATGAATGAACTAAATGTACGCTTGCTCCAGTTTCAAAAATAATTTTTATCTTAGATAAATTATTCTTCAAAATTGGAAGAGATTTTAGTAGGGAGTGGGAAGGTCTTGTGTTTGAGAATTGAGTGGATAGAAAGGGTTTATGTTCATGATTTAGAGTGTGATTTTGAACTAAATATGGGGTTTTTGGTTTATGGTTGAAAACATGATTATGAATGAATATGAGGTTTTGTGTTTTTGGTTAAGAATGCGATTCAAGGCCTTTTGTTTTTAGAGCAACTTGGGCCTTCTTTGATTGGGGATTTTCTCAAGCCCGATATTTAGGTATTTCTTCATTATCCTTTTTCCTAGTTTTTTTTTTCTTTTTCTTTTTTCCTTTTTTTCTTTTTTCATTTCATTTCTTCTTTTCTCTCCTTAAAAATAACTATCTCTTTTGTCAAGTTTTTATCTCTAGATGAATGAAAGCCTTAAATCCATAGGTTTAGAGTGCATTAGCTTAGGTAAGGTATGTGTGGCCTTTAGGATATTTGGAAAAAATGTTAGCTCTTCTTCAAAGGGAACAATTTATCATAAACAAAAATTATCCTTGAATTGTTATTACTGGAGTAATCACAAATCAATTTTATCCTTCTCTCCTAATTAATGACCCTACCATCCGAATTGCCCCACTATAGGGTGGTTCTTAAGAAGGTTTACATTTGAAATAACTCCATATCAGTCCAACGGGGTTATCAAAGGATAATTGTTTTTGGGATTTGAAAATGAATGCCTAACTTCATTCCGGTCTGCATATCAAATTCAAAATGGACCTCTTTTAAGGAATGAGTCCAAAATATCCTCACCATGATGTCTTTCAACTCTCAAAGTGTTTCAGGGTTAGTGTATAGGATATAGCTCGCCTCTTTTCATTCAAAACTTTTTAAAAGTAAGTTACCAATTCCTTACATAGGGATTGATTGATCTTAAGGTATTGACCTTACTCTCCAATTCCTTAGAACATACCCTAGTTGTGAAATTTCAAAGACTAAATGCCCTATGCCCCGGACTTATAGGTCTTAACGCCCTTGAGCTTCCATATGTGATTTTAGATTAGGTTCTTTAGAGTTCGAATGGGCTGGAACTAATAACTTTTGTAATGGAAGGGACTAATGAATTGCCCTTTTTGTTTATACTGGGGATCAAGCTTAGGATAATGTTTTATGGCTTTATGTTTTGACTCGGTTCATGGTTAGACTTGACAGCTCAAGGGCTTTAAGTTGGTTGAATCATCTTGATAGGCTAGGGTTCAGGTTTGGTTGGTTATTTTCTTAGGCCAAGTAGATCTATTTAGGTTAGCTACCTTAATAGGCCAAGTAATTGTATTTATCTTGAGTCTCATAAGGATCTGTAACCGTTAGCAAATTCAACTAACCTTACTTAAGGGAAAAGATAAGCATGGTACCAAGCGTAAAACAGTAGAGTGTTTACATTAGGAAGAAAAAAATGCTCAAGTGTATCAATTGTAATTTGATTCTCATAGCTATAAGTACAACAGTATTTATATCCATAAGTTAAGGTAACTTGCCTAAAAAGGAAAAGACAAAAATGGCATTTCCTAAGGAAGTAATAGATAAGATACAAAAGGGTAAATATGAATATATAAGAAAAACAATCATTGGTGCAATAGATTCTACACATGATACTATATACATGGCGATGCTACATTAGCAAGGTAATTAGAAGATGCAAACAAAAAAAAGTTACGTGCAGCTAGCTTGGTCAAACAAAGATGGTTTAGTCAGTCCAGAGTCTTTCTTTCACGGCTTCTCGATAAGGAAGATGCTGAGTAATTAATTAGCTCAGGCATGAGTAAAGTAATCTTCAATTCGGTGTACTATAGAAAGATGGGAAGTCATACGGTTTGGCATGAAGGTGACTTGGCAAGGAAGTACTTAACCTTGAAAGGAGTCAGCTGGAATAGAAGGATCCATCATGCCACTCCCTCTAGTCCTCGGGCTTCGCTACGAATCAGAGGTTTGGTAGCTTGATTCCTATCATTCCCTTTGGGTTGTTTTGGATTTAGGATCGAATTTGAATGGTCTCTACTTAGTTCTCCATTAAGGTGATATGGACTAAGGTCAGTAATGTTGAAGGCGTAAAAAACCCCATAGTCCTCAGGAAATTCCAATCTGTAGGCATTATCATTGATCTTCTAAAGGATTCTGAAAGGTCCTTCTGCTCTTGTAGATAATTTGTTCCTCCTTTTGTTCAGGAACCATTCCTTGTTGAGGTATAGCCACACCAAGTCTTTAGGTTGAAATTGTTTAACCATTCTACCCTTAGTGTTTTCTTGCATTCTTCTAGTAGCTTGGTCGATGTGCCAAGTGACCATATTGTATATGTGATGAAGGGATTGTGCTCTGATTGAGGCATCAGGGTCATCTTATGTAGGTACTAGTACAAAGGCATGGTCAAGGGATAACTCAAGATTAAACCCATAGACTACCTCGAAGGGAGTCTACATAATAGTATCATGTACTGTTTGGTTGTAGGCAAACTTGACCACTGGTAAGTAGACGTCCCAATTAGCTGAGTTCTTGCCTACTGCAGCTCAAAGCAGTGACCATAAAGTGTGATTAACCATCTCTGTTTGGTCGTCAGTTTGGGGGTAACATGAGTTACTTTAAAGTAATTTGGTTTTCAGCCGACGCCACAAAGTTCTCTAGAAATGGCTCAAGAACTTCGGGTCTCTATCAGAGACTATACTTCTTGGCATGCTGTATATCCACACAATCTCCTATAAGAAGAGAGAAGCAATAGCTGAAGTGTCTTTAGTTTTAGTGTAGGGCATGAAGTATGCCATCTTACTGAACCTATCTACAATGACCATTATAGAATCTTTACCTCAGGTAGTTTGCAACACTCTAAGAACAAAGTCCATGCTTAATTTAGTCTACGACTTTATTGGAATAGGTAGTGGCATTACTCTCCCTTGCTCGGCTCGAAACTTGGCCTTCTTGTATATGGCATAGCTTTTGACAACTTAGTGCACATCCTTCCTTATTCTTAGCCAAAAGAATTAGCCATTTAACAATTTATAGGTCCTCCTTTCTTCAAAATGTCTAAAGAGTCCTCTACCATGAGCTTCCCTAATCAATAACTCCCTTAGGGAGCAAGTCATACATAGTTTCCTATTTTGGAACAAGTAGCCATTCTCTACATGGAACTCATCCATTATTCTTCCTTCAATATATCGTATAAGTATGGGTCCAAAGTGTAGATCCTTAAAGTACTACTCTTTAGTACTTATAAACCCAAATAGTTGAGTCTACAATTCAGATAAAAGTACATGCCTTCTCTAAAGAGCATCTACAACTACGTTGCTCTTTCCTTGCTTGTATTCTAATACAAAATTGAATCCTTTAAGGAATTCAACCCATCTCATCTACCGCTTTGACAACTTAGTCTAACTTCGAGGGTACCTCAATGATTCATGGTCAGTATATATGACAAATTCTTTTAATAGTAAATAGTAGTACTACAATTGTAGTGCTCGAATCAGTGCCAAAAGTTTTTCATCATATATAGAGTAATTTAATAGGGATCCTTAGAGCTTCTCACTATGGAAGGCAATTAGTCGGCCTTCCTACATTAAGACAATACCTATTCCAATACTTGACGCATCGCATTCCAGCTCAAAAATTTTGTTGAAGTCAGGTAGCACTAACACTAAGGCAAAGGTCAATCTTTCTTTTATCTTGGCAAAACTCCTCTCCTCCCTTTCCCCCCATCGGAAGTCAGTGTTCTTCTTTGTTAACCAGTAAGTAGTGCGGTGAGGGTGTTGAAATTCATGATTAACCTTCTATAAAACAAAGCTAGTCTATGGAAACTTCTTACGTTGGCACAAGTAGTAAGAGTCGGTCACTCGACAATTGCTTGGATCTTTTCATCATCAACTTGCAAGCCTCCTCCATTAACTATATAGCCTAAGAATACCACTTCCTCCTAGCAAAAGCAACATTTCTTTAGATTACCGAATAGTCTCTCGGTACGGAGGATATTCAAAACAAAATAAGATGTTCATAGTGACATAGCATGTCAATATTGTAAACCAGGATGTCGTCAAAGTATACCATGACACACTTCCCTATGAGATGTCTTGAATGCAATTTTTCTCTCGTCTCCTAACCTTATGTGGATTTGATGGTAACTAGATTTAAGATCAATCTTACTGAAAATCTTAGCTCTACTGAGTTTATCCAACATGTCTTCTAGTCTTAGGATCAGATACTTGTATTTGATCATGATCTTGTTCATAGCTTAGCTATCTATACACATTCGCCAGGCTCCATCCTTCTTCGGCACTAAAAGCATAAGCATAACATAAGGGCTAAGACTCTCTCTTACATAGTTTCTTTCCAGCAACTCATTAACTTGATGTTGGAGTGTAAAAGCCTACTCAAGATTCATCCGATAAGCTAGCTTATTCAACAGTGCAGCATTAGGTACTAAGTCAATATTGTACTCTATGCCTCAAGTTAAGGGCAACCCCTCAAGTAACTATTTTAGCAACAGGTCAATATATCCATCTAGCAACTCCTTGATTTCTTAGGATAGCTAACCTAGCTCTTTCATTTCCAATAGTCACCTGACTAATAAGAGGGTCGGCTCATTAGCATTAATGGCCTCTCAGACCTCGACTCTACTCATCACTAGAGCCTTCTTCGATCCTTGAGCAAGTTTTATCTACAACTTATTAACTTCTCTCGGTGACATTGGATTCAGCATGATCTTCTAGTCATCCTTCTCAAACAAATATGTGTTCCTGTAGCCGTTATGTATAACTCTCCTATCAAACAACCATGGCCTACCCAATAACATGTGGGAAGCATACGTAGGAATTACATTGTAGAGAATCTAGTCAGAGTAATCCCCTTTAGTGATCGACAGTAGTATTTGACGAGTGACATGTAATACTCCTTTCTTACTCAGCCAGTGCAACTTGTACGGCTTTGGATGTACAACAATCGACAACTTTAGTTTTGAAACAAGATCGATTGATTCCACATTTGTGTAGCTTTTACTATCCACGATGAGGGCACACACCTGACCATTTACCTTACAAGTGGTATGGAACAAATTCCCTCTTTGCTCCTCCTCTTACAAGGGTTCTACATTTATAGTGCGTCGAACAACCATGAGTAACTTATCCAAGTCCTTAGCAAACACGTTTTCCTCAATCAACTCTTTTTTGGCATTTTCTTTCTCAATAGGGACCTTCTCCTCCTCGGGTTCTTCATTTGTACTGTTTACTTTTAGCTTCAGGAGGTCTCTCTTGATGACCATTGTCCTACAGTTCAGGTATTGAGCAGCCATATGTCCGAACCTTTGACTCTTGAAGCACTTGATCTAGCTTATCTTCCAACCAAACCCTTGCCCCTTCTCATAAGTTCGGGTCAGCACTTCACCATCAAATTGGTCTTTCTCCTCGGCTCGAACAACAAACTTTCTATTTGGATTTGTATGTGACTAAGCTTAGTGACTTGTCTGTTCAAGTCGACTAGTCGACACCCTAACTGTTAGTTAGCTCCTCCTTTTCCTTTCTACTTACTGGGTAATCCTAACAGTTTCATCCATTATGTCAAATCATTATAGCTCCACAATATCTCAAATGTCTCCCTTCAACCCAGTAATGAATCTTAAGATGGTTCGAGCTAGTGGCTCCTCCACATCGTAACGTATCATAAGCATTTGAAATTCTTGAACATACTCGTCAATTGTTCAGCCTCCTTGTCTTAGCCCTTGAAGTTGAGTGAAAGTATTTTGAAGATAGGTTTTCGGCATGAATTTGTTTTTTAGTATTCTCTTCATCTCCAACTAAGTATTAATCTCTCGATATCTCTCTTGTCTCCTTATGGCCTGAAAATTCTTCCCCCACATAGCAGCATATCTAGAGAACTCAACAGCAGCAGTTCTTACCTTCTCATAATCCTTATACTGATAGTAATCAAACAAACGATCCACTTTCTCTTTGTACTCTAAGTATTCATCAGCATTCCCAGATCTATTGAAACTTGAAATTTGAAGCTTCATATGGTCAAATACTTAGGGGACTTGTATACACTGTCATGACCCTAAAGGGGGCCTAGTAGGATTACCTAAAATTTTCATATCATGTGTGTATCCATGATTTGAAAACCATCTTGCAAGTTAGAGATTACAAGATTCTAAACAATTAGTCACTAAAGCTTTTATTTATTTATTTAATTAGCTTACAACTACATATATCCGATAAGCCACAATCCAACAGAACCGTAGAGAATCGGTATCCCCTACCAAATAATAAGATTGGGTAGTAAAGTTCTAAAACTCAAACTTACTAAAGTCACAAACTTTAAATGTAGTATATAATAATTCCAATGAACCATATAGTCTGTCCTCAGAGTCTAACTTCTATGCATCTCGACGTTGGTACTCAACCCTTAGTTCTTAACCCATGCTCGATCGTCTAGCAACCTGCAAGAGAAAACTATTGGAGAGTAAGCTACAAAAGCTTAATGAGTTAATTTCCCTCAACCATACAGCAATCAAGTTATACCACAGTTAAGTTTAACTAAATGAATGCATGAACAAGTAGTATGCCAAACAAATAGATGCAGGTGACTAGGTACTGCATGTAACTCAAATTTAACACCCTCCAAAGTTAGGGTTGGAGATTCATTAGTACAATCAGATCCGGGTATTATAATAGAACTTATTTCATAACGAAACTTCGCATTTCGTATTTAAAATGTAATGGTACATCCATTACCAGCTTTATCAAAACGAGTTCTACATATGATTATGAGTAGGTTCACGCAACCTTCACTCACCCCTAAACGAAGGCTTCTGGACTCGACCCATAACTGGATAGTTGGCGCCTCCAACACCTAGTCATCCCGTGGACTAGGGTAAGGTCATATCGCATGTGTGCACTGTACGAAATTAATAACAATCAATAATCAATCCACGTATGGCCTTTCGCTACCTCCGTATAATGTGACTGCTTGGGATTAATTATGCAGTGCATGATTTATGCATGATCCAAGTTAACTTTTTTAATCAAATAAAATTTAGTCTTATTTATTCAGTGATCATTCCAAGCTACAAACAATCAATCTAGTGAATCTACTATGCAACAAACATTATATTATTGCAATTTAAGGTAAATTCACCATCAACAACAATTATCACGCACAAGCATAACCCAACCCCATACACATTCATTTATAATTCATAATTTATGTTCACTAACTACAAGCACATACAAGCATGGAATCATTAGGAAACACTCACTCGGTCATGACAAGCTCAGGGGTCGTAGTAGTTTGGAGGCAGCTTAGGGTTGATATTGAAATTACCTAAGAATAATGAAAATTTTGTAAGGTATGGAATTTAAAGCTAACTAGTGCTAGAATTTGTAAGGTCTACTTCACTTAGTTACGTGAAATTGCTGATTCGANTATTTTGTATTTATTTATATATGTCTTACATGTATACATACCTATAAATACATACATATATATTCGGCATATATATATACTTATATAGGATTTATCATAAACTATGTCTATCATACATTACATATATAATATGCCGTATATTATAATACTTATACTCTATATTATATATATTTATATATGTCTTATATACATACTTATAACAATATATACTTATAAAAATACCCTACTATATATATATATATATATAAATAATTATACATGTATACACATATATATATAGTTACGATACATACATATATATTTATACTATAGTTTTGTAATGAAAAATACTAATTACTAATTATATATATTAAAAAAAAATACATAATACATACTACATACCTATGTTCATACATGTATACATACCTAACCTTATACATACATATATAATTAAATTTAAGTATTCATATACATAGACATATAATAGCAAGGTTATATGTAAAAATACCATAAAAAAAATACCTTACACATACTATATTTGTACATGTATATACTATATAATATATATCTATACTACTAAACTAAATTACTTACCTATTAATTTTGTTTTTATTTTTCTTCTTCTTTTCCTTCCTCTTTTCTTCTTCTTTTTCTTCCTTCTTTCTTTTTCTTTCTCTCCCTTACGGTTTGCTCTCCAAGTTTTGTGTTTGTACAGAATTTTTTTTTTCTTTTTCCATATTTATATTTTTCTCTTGCTTACGTGATTGATAGCTTAATATTTTAGCTAAGTTAGATTTTGCATTAATGTATATAAAACAAAAATAATCATCACGTGGGCTACATTTGCTATTTTAATTGCTAATTGTCCACGTCTTGTGTAGGATAGAAATATGAAAGTGGAAATGGAAGAAGAAAAAGAGATAAATTGGAAATAGAAGAGAAGGAAAAGGAAAATTATTAACAAATATATGTAATTTTTCGAATCATATAAATTATAACGATTCTCCTCGTAAATTAATTTTCAAATTTTTGTGAAATTTTATCAATTTAATTGGTATCCTTTACAATTATAATTTTTACAAGTTATTATGGCAATTTCATTACAATTTCGTATGAATAGGCGATTTAGTCAAAAATTACATTCGACTATAATTTTATCGCTATTGTGTAATATTTAATTATTTTATAGGTTTATGTTTATGTTTTTAGGGTGTCGAGCACTTTTGGGTTCAATTTTGATTAATGGTACTTAAAGCAATTTTAGGGTTTTAGTATATGATTTAGGGTTTCGATCAATTCTTAAAGTTTTGTTATCGATGTTATATTTGATTTATTAAATTTCATGATCCTTTATTGTTACTAACCTTATCAACTTGTTGTACAGTTTAGGATACTTAGACTTGAGTTAAGTTTCAACTACTAATTTTCCTAGGGTTTACATACACTTTTCTTCAAAATTCTCCCATGGTCTCCTTTAGACATGCTGGGTATCTCAAGAGAAGTTATGGTACACAAACTCCAGATTGGTTCGAACATAAAGGTGGTCCAACAAAAGAAGGGGCATTTTGCACCAAAACGATAAGCAGTAATAGAGGAAGAAGTCCAAAAGTTATAGAAGGCAAGATTCATCTGGGAAGAGCTTTATCCAACTTGGCTAGCCAATTGTGTGCTAGTCAAGAAGTCTAACGGTAAATGGAGAATATGCATAGACTTTAAGGATCTTAACAAGGCATGTCCTAAGGACTGTTTCCCACTGCCAAAAATTGGTCAGATGGTAGATGTAACTGCTGGACACGCCTTACTTTCCTTTATGGATGCTTTCTTTGGTTATAACTAGATCAAGATTGACAAGAAGGATGAAGTCCACACATCTTTCGTCACCAACTTTAGAATGTATTGTTACATGGTGATTCCCTTTGGGCTCAAGAACACCGACGCAACATACCAGAGACTTGTTACCAAGATGTTTAAACCCTAAATTCACAGAAATGTCGAAGTATATGTTGATGACATGATTGTGAAGAGCGTAATGGAAGATTGGCATCTTGCCGACTTAGAGGAGACGTTTGCTACATTGAGGAGACATAACATGATACTCAACCCACAAAAATGCGTCTTTAGCACAACATTAGGGAAATTTCTCAGATATATGGTTACTTAATGTAGGATTAAGGCCAACCCAAGAAAGATTAAAGCCATAAGGAATATGAAATCACCTCGCATGCTCAAAGAAGTATAGGAAGTTACTAGGCGAATTGCCGCCCTCAATAGATTAATTTCAATAAGTGTAGATAGGTGTGTAGAATTCTTTAAAATTTTAAATAACCCAAAAGAATTCAAATAGATCAACGATTGCTAAAGAGCTTTCAACGAGCTTAAGCAATTTCTTGCATCACCCTCAATACTCTCAACACCCATTCCTAGAGAAAAGTTATATTTATACCTATCAGTTAGCTGTCGAGCTCTTTCCTTTATACTAATCAGAATTGACGATAAAGAACATCGAGCCGTTTATTACGTGAGTCATGTTCTGCAAAGGCTAGAGCTTTGGCATACAAAGATTGAAAAGTTTATACTAGCAATGGTTCTCTCGGCACGAAAGTTAAAGTCATATTTTGAAGCACATCAGATTATTGTTCTCACCGATCAGCCATTACTACAAGCATTGCAATGACCTGATTCCTCAGGGAGGATAATGAAGTATGTCTTAGAGCTTAGTGCCCATGGAGTACAATATAAACCCAGTATGGCATTAAATGTTCAAGTATTGGCAAATTTCGTGGTTGAATTTACTGGTAAGGAAGATTGTTTGGAAATTGCTAAGAAGCTGATCTGGTTCCTTATGTAAATGGTTCTTCGATGTGAGAAGGAAGTGGCACAGACCTAGTTCTTTAAGGCCCCCATGATGTCAAAGATCATTACGCTTTGAAATGACGTTCCCTGAGCTAAGCGAGAAACTTTTCATCGAGTTTCTTCTATAGAAAAGCTTGACTACTCTTTCATAGAGCTGTGAGTTGGCTCCTTGCTCAAGAGAACAATCATGGATGAATCCCTTAGTGAATTATCTAAAAGATGGTGTTCTCCATGACAACAATAAAGAAGTGCGAAGATTGGCATGCCAAGCCATGAACTATACACTAATTGATGATAAGTTATATAAATGTGGAATATCACAACCTTATCTTCGATGCCTTCCTCTAAGAGATGCCTAAAGGGTTTTGTTCAAACTGCATGGTAACGTATGTAGTAACCATGTAAAAGTGCAAATGCTATATGTTCGAGTACTACTACTCAGCTACTATTGGCCGACCATGAGAGAAGATGCAAAGGAAGTTGTTTGGCAATGTCCCCATGCTAGAAGCATGAGTCATCGAGTTATGCACCTACAACTAAGTTGTACAGCTTAACCAACCCTTGGCCTTTTGCTTAATGGGAGCTAGATACTCTTGGACCCTTTCCAAAGTCCTTCGCCCAATGACAATTCATCATTATCGCTGTAGATTACTTTACCATATGGACAGAAGCCGAAGAAATGAAAGCGTTTGTCTTTAGCTCTATTAAGATTTGGAGTTCCTTACATGATAATTACAGATAACGACCCGTAATCTAACAATAATAAGTTTCAAACATTTTTTGAGAAGTACGGCATTCACCTAAACTATACGTTTGTAATGCATCCTTAGATGAATATACAAGTTAAAGCCATAAACAAGATCATACTGCACAACCTAAAACAGAAAGTAGATCAAGTTAGGGAGAAATGGGCCAATGAACTACCTAATGTTTTCTGGGGGTACCAAACCACCCATAAAATTACGACTAAGGAAATGCCCTTTAGGCTAGCATACAGCATGGAAGTCGTGTTGTCAATTAAGCCAAACTTACCTAATCTGCGAATTCATAATTTCGATGTTATGCTTAATCAAGTTAGACTGACAATGAATTTGGACACTATTGATGAAATTTGAGACATTGCAAGAGCTAAGGTCATGGCATACCAGCATAAAGAAGCAAAGTATTGTAATCAAAAAGTGAAGTACAAGGTTTTCTAACTTTGAGATCTAGCTTGCTGTAAGATGGAAGCTACTAGTGTAAGAGCGAGTCAAGGAAAGCTCGGTGTGAATTGGGAAGATCCTATCAGGGTCCGAGAAGTCGTTAACAAAGGGGCCTATCGACTAAAAAGATTAAATGGATCTATCATCCCTCAAGCATAGAATGCTAAGAATTTGAAATCATATTTCAATTAATCTGTCGGATGATTTTTATCACTACTCATTTGGTGACAGCCAATTTGTTTATAAGACTACAATACTTATTTACAAGAATTATATTTGAAGTCTCATTATGTTTGTTGTCGTTTTGGTTGCCGAATTAATGATTTCTAGGTTATATGGCAAATAAACTAATCTAGGCTCTAGCCTAACGTGGTTAACAAACTATACAAATTAACCTCATGGCTGAGTAATGCGACTAGTCCATCCCTCAAACGGCTAACGGACTGTAAAGACATACAGAATGGGCATGTAAAATAAAACATGCTAAGAACTAACTAATGTGTGAAATAAAACATGCTAAGAAATAACTAGCATATGGAATAAAACCTGCCAAGAAATAACTAGCGTATAGAATAAAACATGCCAAGAAATAACTAGCATGTGAAATAAAACATGCAACGAATAAGAGTGAAGCAACATATGTATACTATACATACTGTGAAAGTGCTGCACATGAAATTAAAACGTAACGGAGACTCATAAGAAGAGTATTTTCTCTTAATAAGGGTTATAAGCACTCACCATTGTTTTAAAGATATTTCGATTGATAATTACACGAGAACGCAATGTACCAATACAATAGAAATCCTATGGCTTATTCTTAGATTCAGTAGAAGCAATTTTTAGATTAGTGGTTAACGCTTCTTTGGTAACTGGGGTTTTAGAGTAGGTAATTTCCTCAGCGTGAGCTTCATTGTCACCTTAGATCATAGTCTTAGCACCTATCTCGTCACCTTTATCTTTATTGGCACTACTAACTTTGTCGTTGACATGAACAAAGTCAAGATAGGAGAGATCATAATTAGGGCGAAGCTTTAAGACCTCATCTCTTGTCGCTTGGACCCCTTCCAACAAATTCTTCTGTAAAAGCCTCTCGTATTGCCGACTGAAGGTGACTATATCGAGAGCCTCTTTAATTGATGTTCCTCTCCTTACAACCTCCTCCAACTCGATTCTACGGCTCTATAAGTTTGAGTTGTTGGTCTCTAACTCCTTTATTTGCATTATGAGCTTATCTTTGTCCTTGCTCATCTTACAAATAGTTTGACCTAAGCCCCAGCACTCTTCTTTCTTCTTCTACAGCTCTTCTTTTAAGCCTTCAAATTTTTGTATTGCTCTTCCATTTTGGCCTTCAAGCTTGAGATTTCATTGGTAGCAAGGTCATGTGCTAACTTCTTGGTAGCAAGGTCTTGTTAGAACTTTTTCACCTCCATCTTAGCCCTTATCCTCTCATTCTTAGCAACAACAGTTTGGGCTTTCAGTGCAATGTATGCATCCTCAAATCTCTATAGCAAATTCATTTAACACAATCAAGAATGATTAGGCATAACACATGGATATAACTAAAAGAAATTACCTTCTTCACCTCTTTGTCAGCCTTATCCAAAGCTATCAAGATGTAGTTGCTCGTCTAGAAAAGGAAATGTGTTAATAACCTAAACAAATTTGATAATTAAAAGTAATGATTATAGATACTCACATCATATAGTTTGGTCGTGATATAGGCCTTATTGCAACCACTAACCCTATCGACATCTTTCTTGGTGATATCTCTATATTTCAAAAGAATAATCCCTTCCATTAGAGCTAAAGATTTTGTCTTGTTTCCTAAGGTCAAGTCGGTATCCAAAATTTGGTGACTCCAATAAAGGACAAAGTACTTGCTGACCTCATTGTTGGGGATAAATTCAGCACTACTAATGCCAAGAACTTTTGATCACATTGCCTCTTTTGCCCTTTCTTCTAAGGACTTAGATCTCTTAGTAGGCGGTTAGCCGACGAGTTCCTTCCCCATTTTTTTATCAGCACTTGGTGCTGCCTTAAAATTACTAGTGACGACCCTTTTGTAGTAGTAACATTTTCATCCTCCTCTTTAGGATGTGTCTCTCGGCATTCATCATCTCTCGGCTCAACAAAAGATTGAATAATCTTGATCGGAGGCTCCTCAAAACGAACAACCTTGGTCAACAATGTCTTCTAACTTTCCTTCTACCTCTCGGTAGGATGAGAGGTCTTTTATACTACCCCTGCAGCCTCCTTTGTTGCTTTCTTTGCGATAGCTGGCTGAGTGATAGTTGTTGAGGTAGTCACCCTCTTATCAGCCTTGGATCTTTTGGCCTTAGCCTAAGCTAGTAGCTTAGCTAGATTTACCTCACTAGCACCTACATCTGCAATATGAGTAAATGAGTTAATATAAACACAGTAAAAAGATGAACTTACATTTTTTGTGCCAAACAAAGCTCAAATGCCACAATTGTTCCCCCAAGTCTCTAGAACGGCTTTCCTCTTGTAGCTATACTCGATACGACGGTAACTCGTTAGCGTACCTTCCTTTTCAAAAAAGATTAGGTCACCATTTTCATAACGCCAAGTGATTCTCACGACGTCCTAAAAGAACATTTTGTTCCTCCTCCTTTCTTGAATTTTCCTTGCTGTTGCTGCATCATTCAACATCAGATCTATATCTTTTGTATGTATCAGCTTCGTCCATTGGGTCTAGAAGTCTAAGTCCTCATATTTATCATGGCACTTATAGATCTTGGATTCTAACCCATCTATGAACTTATGCCTATGCCTCACAACAACAAAGTACCACCTATTAGGCTGCCTTCAAATAGTGAAGAAAAACCTAAACAGTTGAAGCATAACCCTAACTTCGATTTCTTCACATACTATCTCAAAAGCTACCAGAAGTCGGTATGTGTTAGGTGAGAACATACTTTATGCAAATTTCAAGTAGTTGAAGAAGCCCTTAACAAAAGCTGAAAAAGGGAAGCATAATATAAAATCCAAATATTTCAAGTATATATGGAACTTGCGCTCCCTTGGGAAACATATCCTCTCTTCCTCTCTCGGCCTCCTCAAATTCCATGTTCTAGGAAGGTCTCACCAGTATTGATTGTACTTTGTGATAAGAAATCTATCAACAGAATTGGTGGTTCCATTCGGAGAGTCACGGAAATAGGCTATGGTGTTGTACAAATATCTTGCCAAAGACCTCCTTTCTTTATCTTCGAAACAATTATCCATAGGAAGCTCGTTAATTTAAGCAAGTTTATCCCACCTTGCCTCCATACTATCGACCAAATTACCTAAAGAAAACATTGCCTCAATCCTTATTTAAGCAGAAAAAGTTGCCTCAATTTTCGTTGCCTCAGAATCGAAGAGGAAAAGTCGATGCGCAACTTTGCAAACCATACCTGAATGGTTGAGTGAAATGATATAACACAAGTTGAAGAATGTGAGGTTGAAGATGAGAAAGCGAATGAAAGATTAAGTTGCAACCAGAGAAATAAATTCTGATTGTGAACAGTACTTTATATATGGACGATTCATCCTCATAACTACAAATTTGCTTCTGATAGTAATGATGTACTGATCTGGTAATGGCGTAGATTGCTAATGCACGTTTTGTAGTAGAAATATGATGGCTGATAACTTTTTGACAGTTATTACAACTGCAAAAAAATAATAACCTAGGCGACAAATGTCATGCCTCCAACCTTTTGGTTTCTCGATTAGGCAAGACTTTAGAAATTGTGACCTTCAACTAGGATGTGGTCCATCTTACTTCTCATCTTACTCAGCATTAATCTGAAGAATCACTCCGCACTCAGCCTCTAGTACAGTATATATATGTAACTCCATTTATTGATTACTCGAACACAGGAGTTGGGGGGCAAATGTTGACAGTCAGCTTTCGCTCATTTGATCTACTCATTCATTCGGCCACTAATATGTTGGGTAATCGAATCTTTCGGCATATCATTGGATAGATGACATACGGTATTTCTATTGAGTAGAATAAATCTATTCTTGGTTTGAATTGAAGTCCATGGCACGAATGGTTATCGTAAGTACAGTTATTACATAACCACCTGCTCTCCTTACATATTAGGGAGATGTCAAATCAAGAAGCTTCCATGTGTCTTAAAAGTTATTCTGACAACTGCCTTAGACACTACATCCACCTATTAATATTGGAAAGAAACTCTATGAGAGCTCTCGGAGACTTTTTACTTATTCATACATTTTCCATACAAAGTCACCTTACTAACTTAAGCATTTGAGTGGCTCCACCGAATTGGCCCTGGTACTAAGCATTATACTTTCTTTTATAGGATTTTCCCTCTTCCTAAAATTCTCTAACAACACTTTCAGTTGGTAGAGTGCTTTGATACCACTTGTAACGACCTGCTCGGAACTCCTCCTACCGAGGTATTGTTTCCTTTAGCATAGAACATCGCACAATTTTATCCCTTAGTACAATAGCTTCCCAATATAATACCCATCTTAGGATTAACTTGGCCTGAGCACGCTTAACTTTAGAGTTTCAACATGCTTTGAACCACTACATAAAAAGATGCTTAAAGTTCCATCACCTAACATATAACGGGTATTATAGTCTCTTAAGCTTACCTTACCTTCTATTCAAGTTTCTACTAAGGTCCTTAATTATATTCTTTACCTATCAAACCTTCTATTCAAGCTTCTAATGGTGTCATGAATAATGTTTCTTATTAAACAGATCTTCTACACAACCTTCTATAAAAATTTTGTTATAACTTCTACACTAGTAATCCTTCTATTGAAGTTTCTACCACTATAACTTATAATCAATTTGATTTGGAAAGCTTCTACAATACCTTCTAGAAGTCAATAGTTTGCAACAACATCAATAGAAGCTTCTTTAGAACCTTCTACAGCTACTAGCTCCTTGTTCATCTCATCCAAAACTTCTATACACTTTCTATAAGCACTAGATTCACCCCATTTCACCAAAAACTCCACTTTTCACACTTTTCTTCACTTTATTCAAGTTCAACTTAGTTGAAACTCCACCAATATCGACTTGCATGCCTTGAAGCTCGTCCAAATCGACATGCACAATACAAAATTCAACTAAAAAGAGTGTTAGACATAATTAATTAAATTAATATACCTAAAATACATGATTAGGCTTAGAAAGTCATAGTTTTTTAGGTGAAAATATTTCATGTGTAGGAGCTAAAATCATCAATTCACTGCTAATTTTAAGGATTTTTAGCAAAAATGATTAATTAATTAACTTAGTAAAAAATTCACATAAGCATCTAAGTAGAAATCATCAAGTTTAGCTTCCAAAAACCCATCATTTCATAAATTCTCATATTTCCACTAAAAAATCAAGATCAACCTATTGCATGTAACCACAAATTTACTCAAAAAGTGGTGAAAAATCATATTTAACAAAATCATTTAAAAATAGTGGATTTTCCTTAAATTCAACTTATTGGTTCACCAAAAGCTAAAAATTAACCCTAATTAGAAGAGAAACCTTAGAAAAACTTTTTATATAGGAATTATCTATATTAAGATATTTACACAAAAATTTTTAAAAGGAAACTACATCATTTGGGTGCTTGAAAATTAAATCAAAAACCAATCCTAAACAGCCTATTTCTTAAGGGTGATATATAAAATGAAAGGTTTTATAAAAAAAACAAGTTCACATGAAAATATACTTAAAATTGTGCTAGAATAAAAATATGCATCTTTGAGGTAGTACACATGCAAGTTGCACTACAATGGATCGAAAAAAAGAAAAACAAAAGGGTTTTAGCAAACTTGAGCAACTATCGACTAGATATGATGCACTAATTGATCTTACTTGGCCTAACCTTTGATATGACATACAAGTGAGAATTAGGGTCATTTGCTGCTACTCCTTTTTAAAGGAAATCAATAAGAGTTAGTAAAAGAGATGACATGGCTCGGTGTTCTCAAGGGATAAAATTTTGTATTCAATAATGAAGTGATGTTGTTATCTACATACAAGAAAATAAGGTATATATATGACCTTGCCTAAGGTTACATGATTTAGGAAAAGACAAGAAGGATAATGTACAAAACTATCCTAAAACATGCTAAAAAGGTCAAAAATGACAAATAGTATTAGGTATGGAAAGTAAAGGGATCATTCTAGGATTCTTTGTCAAAAGACATACGTCAATAGGTTGTTGGATAGCTAATGCTTGGCTACTTCTACAAATGTATGTTTTCTAGTTGCTCAGCATTAGTAGGAATTAGCTTAGAGGGAGTTTAAAGGAGAGCAAGAAACTTGACCGACTTGACATAGGGTAAGTTGGAACTTGAATGCAAGGGTATTGAAAGAAGCCTCTTTAAGTCAAGCAAATAGAGAGCTCAACTTTAATTGGAGCTCAACTCAACTTAGAAAGAGACTTGGTACCTAATAGCTTAGTATTTCCTTGAATATAGTAAAAGCTCAGCATTTAAGTCAAATGAAGTGAAGTAATCATTTTTCAACAATGGAATACTCATCCTTGAATCATTCTCGAGCTAATACTCATCGAGTTAGTCCTAGTAGTCCTTTAGTTTAGCTGCAACAGATGGGTCTAAGGGGTAAATTCTTATCATCCTCCTAGGGATTAATTCATATCATCCTCATGAAGGTCAAAGAGATTTGGCCCCAAATTTGTAGGGTCTTCTCTAGTAGGGCTTGTTTCATGTAGTCGGTAGCAGATTAGTTTGGATACATTGAATATGGAAGAGACACCATAGTCCTTAGCTAACACGATCTAGTAGGCATTGCAATTGATTTTCTTCAGGATCTTTAATGGACCATCAACCCTAGGTGATAACTTGCTCTTCTTGAGGTTGGGAAATCTTTCTTAGCTCAAGTGGATCTAGATTAGGTCTCTTAGATTAAAGGAAATAGCTCAGTGGCCTTGGCTTTTGATCTCATGCTGCTCTTCATTGAACTGGATGATCTTCTTAGTCACTTGCTATTGTAGTTTATGCAATTCATGAGCTCAATCAACTCTTGACTAGCTTTCTTTAGGAGTTACATGGGTCCTAATCATGTCTAATGAGATGGTTAGGTTAAGGCTATAGATGACCTTAAAGGGAGTCTTTCCAATATTATTGTCGACAATTTAGTTGTAAGTGAACTCTACAATAGGTAAGCATATATCCTAATCCTTTAGATTCTTTCCCATTATAACTCGAAGCAAAGCACCCAATGTCTTGTTTACCATCTCTATTTAACCATAAGTCTAAGGGTAGCTACATGAACTAAACATAAGCTTAGTGCCAAGTCTCTTCCATAAGGTCTTTCAAAAGTTACTTAGAAATTTAGTACCTTAATTTAAAATAATGGACTTCAAAACTCTATGTAGGCAAACAATTTCTTGCAAAAACAAATTAGTAATGTATAAAGTATTGTTAGTTTGGTGGCACAGAATGAAGTATGCCATTTTGTTGAGTCAATCCATAACTATAAGGATTAAGTCCTTCCCTCTAGATGTTTAGAGCAACCTTAGGACAAAGTCCATACTAAGGTCAGCTAAAGGTAAGGTCAACATAGGTAAAGGCATGTATTCTCCATGTGGTACCTTTTGCCTTCTTACATACTTCACAATTATTGATGACTTTACAAACATCCTTGACCATAGTAGGCCAATAAAAATTTTCTCTCAATAGAACGACGATTTTGATCTCACCATAATGCCTTGATAATCCTCTACTATCAACATCCTTAACCAACAGCTCGTGTGTGGAACAATTAGGTATATGCAATCTCCTTTCCTTAAACAAATATCCTTCCTTTAAGTAGTATCCTCCAATAGCAACTCCATCTTAGCAATTCTTTAGTATAGGATGGAAGAATGGGTCCTGAGCATACTACGTGGAAATAAGGAAAATCCCAATAATTTTTTTTTCAAGGTAGTCAATAAGATATGTTGACGTGATAGTGTCAGTGACCACATTATCACTAACCTGCTTATGCTTGATAACATAGGAGAATCTTTTCATAAACTCTGAACATTTAGCTTGTCACTTCGAAAGTTTGTTCTAACTCCTTAAATGTTTTAAGGACTCGTGGTCCTTATAAATGACAAACTCTTGAGGGAGTAAGTAATGCTGCCACAATGTAAGGGCTTAGAAAAGATGATATAGTTCTTTCTCGTATACAGAATAATTCAAGGTAGTACCACTAAGTTTCTCACTATGGTGAGTAATAGGTCGGTGTTCTTACATCAAGACTACTTCAATGCCAATACCTAATGCATCACATTCTAACTCAAATGGCTTGTCAAAATCAAGTAGAGCTAAGCCAAGTGCGGACGTAAGTTTCTCCTTAATCTCCTTAAAACTCTTCTCAGCTTGGTTTGTCTCCTAGAATTCATCATTCTTCTTTGTCAACTTAGTCAAAGGGGCTATAATGGCATTGAAATTCTTGATGAATCTTTTGTAAAAAGAAGTAAGACCATGCAAACTTCTAACTTCAGTAATATTGTTAGGTGTAGGCTACTCTAAGACAACTTAGACCTTCTCGTCATCAACTTAGATTCCTTCTCCAAACATCACATATCTAAAAAAGACAACTTTAATTTGGTAAAATGTACATTTTTTCAAGTTTTCAAATAGTTTCTTAGACTGCTTGGAGATGTTTCAAGTGATCGACCAGGTCGATATTGTACACTAAGATATCATCAAAGTACATAACCATACATCTTTCAATCAAAGGGCGCATTACATGGTTCATGAGCCTCATAAAAGTGCTTGATGCATTAGTGAGTTTGAATGACATAACCAACGATTTGTAAAAACCATGCCTTGTCTTAAATGTAGTCTTCCATTCGTCACCAAGTCTCATGTGAATCTGATGGTAGCCACTTTATAAGTCAATCTTTGTGAACATTTTGGGGCCATGAAGCTTATCCAATATGTCATCAAGCCTTAATATGGGGTATCTATATTTGATAGTGATTCAGCTTATAACTTAGTTGTCAATACAAATGCGCTACGAACCATCCTTCTTTAGATGAGTAGAGTTGCCATAACATAAGGGTTTATGCTTTCTTTCACTTATCCTCACTCAATAAGCTCGTATACTTGTCATTTTAGCTTAGCAACCTACTTAAGGTTCATTTTCTAGGCAAGTTTGCTCAATCAGGCTATGCTTGACTATAAATCAATGTAATGTTCAATGCCCTAAACTGAGGGTGGTCCTTTAGGTAGCTCATTAGGGAACAGGTTAGAAAACTCATCTATTAATTTTCAAACCTCTTCCAGTACATCTTCTAGGTCCCTTAACTTTAACAACCTTCTAATCAACAAAAACGTAGGCACTTCAGCTTTTTTAGCAGTTTGGAGCTCTTTTCGACTAAGCACTAAGGCCTTCTTTTTGCTAGCACAAGTAAGCTAATGGTGAGTCTTCTTTACTTGATTTGGCATCATGGGTAGTAGTACAATTTTCTTACCATCTTTGTAAAGGCTTATGTGTTCTTAAATTCGTCATGTATGATATGTCAGTTGAATAACTAAGGTCTTCCCAACAACAGATGTAAAACTTCTATGAGGACATCACACATTACTTCATCTTAGTATACATTTATCATATAGGATGGTATAGTTACTTATTCATTCATATATAGAGCACCCTTGCCATGTAACCAATGCAATTTATACGGTCAAAGGTGCTTAGAGGTCAGTAGAGCTAAGCTCTACACAAGGTTCTGAGTGACAACATTGGTGTAACTTCTTCCATCTACTATAATCATGCATAGTTGACCCTTGATAGTACATTTGGTATGGAACAAATTTTCTCTCTAGTCTCATCACAACTCAGCATTAATTTCAACACTTGTCTTAATATCAAGGTTATCACTTCCCTTTAGTCGACATAGATACAAATCTCTTCTTCCTACTTGATTTTTGTTTATTCAACATATTTCTCTTCTTTCTCAAGCTCATTCTCATTGATACTATCCACTACATCACCTCGGAGGACTATAACAATCAATTAGGACACTTAGTAGCCATGTGTTCATAACCCAAGCACTTGAAGCATTTTATCTCACTTGTCTTATGACTTAAGGTTTATCCTTTCTCATATGTTCTCAAAGCTGCTCTATCATCAACTCGACCTTTCTAGCTAACTTGGCTACCATCAGGTCAGTTGTTCTTCTTGTTTGCTTAGAAAGGTTTCCTTAACTCATTATAAGTAGGTTAATGCGAGACAAGAGTTCACAAAGAGCTTGTTTCAAGTCGGATCGTGATATTTCTCCTCTACTTTTTGACTCTTTTTGCTATCTTAATGGCTTCATCCAATGTGTAAAACCTCTAAACTTCTACTATATTCTGAATCTCATATCAGAGTCTTAAAATAAACCTCAGCATAGTCATCAACAGCTCGACTTCCTTAGCCTAGTTCTTACAACTTTGTAAAGGTATCTTGCAAATAAGTCTTAGGTATAAATCTTCCTCTCAATAGCCTCTTCATGTCATCCTACATGCACAATCCTCATCGTCCATCCCCTAGTTTCACCACATTTAAGTTTTTCCACCACATAGTAGCATGCTTAGAGAACTCAAAGGTGGCAAGATAGATCTTATTGAAACAATCAAACACTCTTTCAACCTTCTCCTCCTACTCTAGGTCTTCATCTACATTGCCACTTCCTATAAAGGTTGGAATCTGGATCTTGACATTGTCAAGTCATTGCATTGCTTAACATCTTTATTGTTCCATTTCATAGTGTTCTTCTGCCTCTTCATTAGGTTCCTCTTCTATTTCTTCATCAACTTCCTCAATTTCTTCTATCTCTAACCTCCTTTATGCAAGGTGACCTCCTACTCCCCTAACTCGATGAGGTTGTAATTAGCGGTTAGCCTGGTTTTTATGTCTATACCTTAGTTATTGCTCTCCCTCAATGTGACCTCGATTTGGTGTACCCTAGGGTTGTTACCTCATACCTTGCATAGTTATGACTAGACTCTTGATAAGAACAATGAGTCTATCAAGCTTATCATCGATTAACACTGACATGATTCTTCCTTATTGGCTATGACCAACTTAAGCACTATTGTCTTGGTCCCTAATAACTTCATGGACACTTGAATCCAACAATGTGTAACACTTCTTGCTGCTGAATTCTTCAAGCACAACACAATCCCACAAAACCCCTACTACTTACTATAACCTAGAATCGTACAAACCATAAGTTACTTCACTTACATCATGCAAACCACTACCCCCATAGCTTATAACTTCAAAACCCACTCCCATAGCCTCGACTGTACTTCCAACTTACTCAAGAATAGTATTATAGTAACCATGGGAGAATACAACACCTACTAACAGCAATATGAACAAAACTTTATTATAAATTTACAAACTTTCTCTTAGAGTAGTGCTTTGATACCAACAAAATTGATGCATCTTCAAGGTCGTACTCATAGAGGTCATACCACAACAAGCTGAAATAAAGGAAAACAGAAATGTTTTAGCAAACTAAAGTAGCTACCAATTGGATATGATGGACCAATTGATCTTGCTTGCCCTAACCTCCACTTGATATGACATATAAGTGAGGATCAGGGTCATCACCACTACTTGCTAAAGGGAATAGATAAGAGTTAAGGAAAGAGATGACATGGCTAGGTGCTCTCAAAGGATAAAATTCTGTATTCAATAATGAAGTGATGTTCTTGTCTGCGTACAAGAAAATAAGATATATATATATATATATATATGACCTCACTTAAGGTTTACATGATTAAGGAAAAGACAAGAAGGATAATGTACAAAAGATTGCTAAAACATGCTAAAAAAGGAAAAAATGACAAATAATACTAGGTATGGAAAGTAAAGGGGTCATTTTAAGATTTTATGTTAGAAGACACATGTTAAAGGGTGGTTAGTTAAGCGATGCTTAATTACTCTCGCAAATGTAAGTTTTCTAATAGATCAGCACTAGTAGGAATTAGCTTGGAGGGAGTCCGAAGGAGAGCAAGAAACTTAACCGACCTAACATGAGGCAGGTCAGAGCTCAAGTGTAAGGTGTTGACAAAAGCCTCTTTAAGCTAGGCAACTAGATAACTTAGCTCTAATTGGATGCTTAAATAGCTTGGCTCAAAAAGAGACCTAGTACTTAGCAGCCCAGGTATTGCCTTAGTCAAAGCTTGGCATTTAGGCTAGATAAAGTGAAGTAATCCCTGGTCAGCAATCAAATCCTTGTCCTTGAATGGTTCTTGAGCTAGTACTCATCAAGTAAGTCTTAGTAGTCTTCTAGCTCAGTAGTGGGTGGTAAGTTCAAGGGGTTGATTCTTACAAAAAAAATTTCAAATTTTTAAAAAAACATTGTTATTTTTTACAAATTTTTGAAAATTCAATAGAAAATTAAATTCACCGACATTTTACGATTTGATTGTTGGTGATGATGGGGTGTATCTGCCTCAAATGGCATTGGTTGTAGGTCTAAATTGTGTCAGCCATCCATGATCAAGTTGCCATCTTCTTTAGGAACCACATTCTCACATATTACTCCCTATATTTTCATATTTTCTTGAAATTAAATGTGGTTGATTAGGGGTTTTTATAATGTTTGGGATAGTAGGATAAATTACATGCATGCGTGAGATGTGTTGAGTGGCTTACCCTTAAACCATCAAATTCCATAGTTTTTACTCCATTGTTTTTTCCCGATTCCACCAAAGCTCATGGTTCCAATCATGGTTTTAGAAAACCATCAACTCTTATTCATGGTTTTCTCAAAACTATGAGCCCTCTTTTATTAATTATTTTTCCTACACATATTTTATTACATTTGTTACATTATGTTGGTTTTAATTTTACATGAAAACTTCTACTAAATCTTCTACATCTTAAGCTTAGATTCTTATATCTTATTATTATTATTTATTATTATATTATTAATGTAAAATGTTTCATGCCATTTGCTATTTTTCTTATCTATTTTATTTATTTCTAAGTTCCTCTATATTTAGGGTTATGGTGTTTGTGAATTTGGGATTTAACAATTTTTTTTTGTTTTATTGTTTTAGCACCTATTTGTGTTTTATTACTCTATTTAAAAAAAAAAATAAAAATTTACGGGGTCCTTTTGTGTGATACCTAGAGTCCTATTTGTAAATTTTAACAATAAACAATCAAAATTTACAAACACCTTAATTTTGTGAATTCAAAATTCTATGGCTATATATAGCTAATCCCCTTTATATTTTATCTTAAATATTGCTTCTAAAAGTCATTTCATGATGTTCAGTTAATTTGTTTTCGAGATCTCGTTAATTTGGATTTTTTCTTTTTAGTTTTATGGTTTTGTTATTTCGACAATTTAGCAATTAAATTTAGAATTTTGATTTGATGTTTTATTTTTTTTACTCGTATTAAAATTTGTTATTCCATTTTCAAATACTTGAATTCTCGAAGTTGCTTTAATGAATTCATGACATTAACATGCATTTCAAGTTATATTAAATAAGCTTTTACGTACATCTAAAATTTTCAATACTACAATTTAGTTGCTAAAGTTTAAGTCTCACATTTCTAACCCCTTCAAGAAAAGCTTTATCTTCAAAACTTTTATATACCTAGGTTTCCAATCTTAGGTGCTTGTTTTCTATTGTTACTAGCTCCGTAATTAATATCCCTTTCTATTGTATTTAATTTCTAGAAGATTTAATATTTTAACTTAGCTCCATTTTCAAACGTTGTTTTAGATGAGTTAAGTTGTCTTTATTCAACTTTGTTTCTACAAAAGCTTCTACTCCTAACTTCAAAGGCCTTTGTAATACTTATATTTATTTTGACTCTCTTTTATTCTTATTGAATAACCTTAGAGTTTCAGTATCTTATTCATAGTTCTTTCTATATGAGGCAATTTGTTATTCTAGATATTTTCTAAGTTTTTATGGCTAACTAAACTAATTAAAATCCTTACTAGATTTTGATCTAGGTAGGTTCTACTTTGTTAACCTTCTTTTTTCTCATGCTAACACTTACACGGGTTTCACAATTTGCTTGATTTTATTGTATTTTACTGTTTTCAAAATCCTATTCGTGAATATTCCTTTTAATCTCTTCTTGTGTATTAATGTTTCAAATTCATCCATTTATACTATATCATTGATCATCTCAAGATCTATTATTTATGCTTATGTCTATAATATATTATACGATTATCCCCTTAGTTTCTAACTTCTTACAACTTACTTATTGTAATTCAAGTACTCTTTTATTTTCCATGCATATGCTAACTTCATCTTAGAGTAATTATAGATATGGTGATTATCACTTATGTTACCACCATGATAGGGATTAATGCTTAAATTTGTTTTCAAGAATGATTAACAATTTTAATGTTGTTTGTTTATATAGGTTTGAGCTATCAGTTTTATATTTGATCATTTATATCTATATTGTGTTATTCCCTTCAAATGTCAAATTTCATTGTTTGAAATCTATTGCAATTATATTAGTTGTTTAATTTTAATAGTAACCATTTCCAATTGATCTTGGCTTACAACCATATATATGTCACTATTATTACATGATTGCCATTATTGGTTGCATCGTGTGATAGATTTTGAAATTCAAGATTTATTCCTTTAGTATAGTTTCTCATTATTTATTTCCTCTTTTTTATCTTTGTGTCACATATCTAAGTGTTATTTGTTACTTGTTTAGTTTCATGATTGCTTGTACTCCGTATATCTTAGCATAATTATACTAGTCGGAATGAGTAGCAAATCTTGACTTCCCATTGACTTAGACCTGATTAGGACAATCTATAACTTACTTGACCTAACTTAATACACTTGACTCAAAGCAACATGACTTAACATGACATAAGGTTGACTAGGCCTATCACTTTAACATAAGCTGTACATATTTGCCATTCCTTTCTAATTGGATATTCATGCTAGTACACATGAAGATTTTTATCTTAATTATTTCTTAATTGTATCTTGTTGTAATTATCTATTCTCTTTTCTTCTCTTTTTTACCTTTTTTCTTTTCTTGATGTTTTTGTTAATTTAACTTCATATTTGCTTTAGTAATCTTATTTCTACATTTATTGCTTATAATAGAAGGTTGAGTAAGTAAGTATTATTTCTTTTGAAATGTTCTCATACTATCATTATAGTTATTGTTATTGTCACGACCCGAGAGGACTAATCGTAGTAGTCACTGTATATCATACAAAGTATTGTAGATTGAATCCCCTTACAATTGATAACCCTTTATGCGATATATAAGGCTACAGCTACAGCTACAGCTACAACTACAGCTATAACTAACAACCAAGAGTTGCGCAAATATAAGCAACATTAGTTCATGATAAAAATAACAAATTAAAGAAATATAAAACAAGATTTATTTATATAGAAATTTACAGATAAAAAGTCCTTAATACTTCTTAACTTAAATTGATAACATTTCGTTACATAGTAAGATTCATAATCTAAATATACTATCATGAGTATACTCGAGTTACGTTTTACTCCCACATCAAACCCTTGATGTATAATTAACCTCGAGCATGTGGTGGCCCGATTTCATGAATAACTCGCCTTGCAAAAGTAAACCACAAGGGTATAAGCTAATTAGCTTAGTAAGATAATATCTTCAACTATGCAACAATCAAGTTATACATTAATTAAATTCAATCAAATGAATGCATACCAATCGGTATGCCAAACGAATACATGCAGGTGATCAGGTACTGCATGCAACTCAGATTTAATACCCTCCGAAGTCAGGGTTGGAGATACATCAGCACAGTTAGATTCGGGTATCATACTATAACTTATCTCATAATGAAACTCTGCGTTTCGTATTTATAATGTAATGGTATATCTATTCTCAATTTTATCAAAAATGAGTTCTACGTATAATTATGAGTAAGTTCACGTAGCTTTTACTCACCCCTAAATGGAGGTCTTTAGACTCGACCCTTAGCTAGACAGTTGGCGCCTCCAACGCCTAATGATCCCGCGGGTCAAGGTAAGGTTATATCACACGTGTGTATCGTACGAAATCTATAACAATCAAATAATTAACCTACGTATAGCCTCTCGCTACCTTCGTATAATGTGACAATCAGAATTAGTTACGCGGTGTATAATTATGTGTGTTTCAAGTTTACCTTTTTCAAGTCGAGTAAAATTAGGTTTTATTATTCAATGATCAACAAGGTCATAAACAATCAGTTCCTAGCGAATCTACTATGCAACAATCAATATGTTATCGTACTTTAAAGTAAATTCACCATTAATAAACAGTTATCATATATAAGTATAACCCAGCCCCACACAACATTCAATTATTAATCATAATTTATATTTGTTAATTACAAACATAAGTATGGGATCATTAGGAAAAACTCACTTTATCATAATCGATGTAGGAGTTATAATAATCCGATGGCAGCTCACGCTTAAGGTCAAGATTACTTGAAAATAAGGAATATAAAAAATTATAAGTTTGGGAATTTAAAGCTAAACTAGTATTGTAATTTGTAATGTTTATTTCACTTAGTTACGTAAAATTGTTAATTCAAGCTTTTCATCGAATCACGTATAACTTTTTCGTTTTAGCTTGGATTGTTATGAATTTATAGTCTATTTTCATCGTTTTCGAGTATATTTTCTCGTAGTGAAGTCTGTATTGGGATATTATAATTCGCAGTTTGAACAATGATATAAAAATATCACAAAATTTATTATTTTGATTTAAAAAGTTATAAAATATTAATTTGAGCTTTTTCTTAGTATATTTATGATTTAATAATCATTTGAATCATATAAGCGATAATTTTATTATTTCAAGCTTATTTTACCCTAATTAGTTATTTCTATCTATTTTTGAGGTTTTAAACTTAAAATTTTTTTTCCTTTTTTATTATTTTCTAGTATTTTATGATATACATATATATATAAATACTTAATATTATATTTAATTAATTTTTCTAATTTACTTAATTATTATTTCTTTTTCCTAATTTATGGTACTCTTATATATATATATATATAAACATATCTATTAACTTATTTTATTTAGTAAATATTATCGTATATTATATATACTATTTAATGTACACTATACTTTATGTACGAAATTATTTTGACTTTAATTATACACTACATGCTATACGTATAAGTATAATATGGATGTATTTGTATTTTCTATACATATACACTTATACGGTTGTATTATATATATGTATAAAATATGGAATACAACTAATATTATTGTACATATATACAACGTACAACCTAAATACTTGTATAAATATATATACAAAAATTCTTGTAAAATGAAAATACTAGATATAAACATATATACATATACCTACTATTATACTTGTACACATATATAATAAAAACTAGGTTTATATATACATGTACACATATTCACACCACATATATATATATATATACATATACACATATATAAGAGAAAAAGAATAGCTTACATGTGTACATGAATATAAAAATACGAAACACATGTATATATATATATAATATACATATACTTACACTTATATATATCATATATGAAAATAAAGATTATATACATACATACATAAATATACATATCCACGTGTACACACACACACACACACACACACACATATATATATATATATATCAATGCCTAATTTGTGAAAATACTAAATACCTACTAGACGTATTCTTATTTATATATACATATATATCTACATACACCATCTGTTTACATAATAATGTATATATACATGTCCACATACATATGTTTATATACACATAAAAGAGATATACATATATATATTAATTTATTTACTCATGGATCTATATATGTACATGTAATGAAACATATAACAAAATACTTAGTATATACATGCACATATCATATAATATACATATATACAACTAAAATAAATACACTTACCTAAATATATTGGTAATATCATTAATTTTCTTCTTCTTTTTCTGCTTTTTTTTTTCTTCTTTTTTCTTCTTAATTCTCTTTTTGTTCTTGAACTTTGTTTTGCTTTTGTTTTGTTTTACTTTGCTTTTCTTTTCTTTTGTTTTTTTTTTCCACTTTATATTTTCGGTTTGATTTTTCTAAATTTTTGGGACATGAAGACCAGCTAATTTAGAAGCAAATGAAATAAAAAAAAATAAAGAAGCTTATCCTTTTAATTTAGGCATTAATTAAAATAAGACATGTACTTTATTATTTTGTCCTTTATCCCTTTAATTTGTAACACTTGTACATTATATTTGTGCACATGAGCTGTTGTAATTTACAGGAGCATTCACGTGGGGAAAAAGAAAGAAAATGAAAGAGGAAAAGAAAAGAAGAAAAAGTAAGGAAAGAAAATAGAAGAAAAAGGAAAATAGAAATAATAATATGTAATTTTTCTAAACATAAAAATAATAATTATAAATTAATTTTGGAATTTTAAGAAAATTTATCAATTTAATTTGTATCCGTTACAATTATAATTTTTACAAGTTATTTTAACAGCTTCATTAAAAGTTTTACGCGATTACGCGATTTAGTCGATTTAGTCAATAATTGTAATCGATTACGATTATATCACTATTGAGTGATATTTAATTATTTTATAAGCTTAAAGTTATAGTTTTAGGGTTTCGATCAAGTTCAAGTTCGATTTCGGGTAATTGTGCATAAATCGGATTTAAAGTTTTTAGTATGCGATTTAAGTTTCGATCAATTTCTATAGTTTTTATTATCAATACTATAGTCGATTTATTAAATTTCATAAAAATTTATCGTTACTAGTCTTATTGACTCATGACATAGTTTAGAACACTCGAACTTAATTTAGGGTTTAGACTACTAATTTTATAGGGTTTACAATTATTCAATTTCATAGTTTATATCAACGTGCCATCTTTGGTGTCGAGGGTTATGACTAATCGATGTAGTTTTGATGTTTAGGAATAAGTTTTAATCGTAAATTTAAGGTTATCATTTGATTGATATTTAGGGATTTGATCATGGTGCTCATCAGGTAAAGTTTGGCTCATATAAGTAGGTTTATGCATAATAGAAGGAGATGGAAGATTGTTTTGTAGAGTTGACTCTTGTCGAGCCTGTTTTTTTAGTTTTTTTTTTATTTAAAATTGATTTCTCCATTTCCAATTAATACTAAATCCTAACCTATTTAATATTAATCCTTGACTAAAGAAATTGAGAAATTCCGGTTTTTTGTTAAAAATAATTTTTAGAGTTACCACCTGACCGAAATCAGGAAAAGAAAAGAAACCATAATCAATTGGGTAAATTGATTATGATTTAACTATCGGTCTTTGATCTTAATTTTAAATAAAGAACCAAAGGGTTCTGAATTTGAAGGCTAACCTATTAAACCCTAACAAGTACTACTATCTATTTACCGAAATTATGATTATTCTTCTAATTATAATATTTTAAAGAAAAAATAAATAAATAAAATCAAAAGAAAAAAGAACTTAAGTTTCTACCTATTTTATCGTTGCCTTGAAGGTGCCTCTGTATCTTTTAGCCGGGATCAGACGATGATAGCTCTTTCGAAAAATCTTTCGTGTGTTGGTTGATTTTAATTTTGAAAACTGCCCAAGTTTACGTTTTTAATTTATTCGGTTTATTTAAAAAAAAATCTAAAGAGTCTTAACACTTGGGTGTTGTTATTTTATAAAAAACTCACTAAAAGACCTAAAATTTTTTTAAAAGGATTTTTTATTAATTTTTATTAAAAAAAAACCAACTTTCTATATGATACTCCTTAAACAAGATCAAATCCAACAAAAATAACCAATCCTAACAATTCCTATAACTATCTACCAAAATAAAACAATTCCATATAATGCTCTTATATAAGAACTTATATTAAAACTCCTAAACTAATATATACATATATCATATATTATGTTAACTAATAAATAATAATATATATATAATAAAAATTAATCTTAACAATCCCTTATCTAATATGCATATGTCTTTATATCTATATTACTACTTATCAAATAGACATTCACTTAAATCAATATAGTATGCCTAATCTATATTACAAAGAAAACTGATGCTAAAGAAACATCCTAAATTATTATCTACATAAACTATGCTAAATCACTTAAAGTTCTAACAAAATAACAATATAATTTAATATAATAATATAATACATTATTTAATAATAGGAACTAAAAAGAAAAAAAAAATACCTGAATCAATATCAGTTGTATAGTGCTGCCGTAGATGTGGAGTATGGATGTGCATCGAGCGATGCAATGGGCACCGTGTGTCGTAAACAGCAGCAGTAAAGCGTGATGGGTGACTGTTGTGGACGTACTTGGATGCAAAGTTGTTGGGCATGGATGGAGCTTGTCGTTGATCTAACGTGTATTGGAGAGAGACTTGCTGCAGCAGTGGAGGACGTGGCTTAAGGCGCTCTACTGTGGACGTGCTCGGAGTTGGGTATTATACTATGTATGCAAAGTGCGGTTAGTTGTGGACAACAGCTCAGTATGTGTTAGTGATCCATCTATGACCATGAGTAGCAGTGTAGGATGTGTATGCACTATGTTGTACGATGTGCTGAGGATTGGGTATGTGTGAAGTGTAGATAGATGACGTAGGTGTGTGAAGTGTTGGAGAGTATGGGATAGGGACAAAGGCAGTCGGCTTTTATTGATCGTAGTAGTAGCTGTTATGGAATAATTAAGTCATGCATCTAGATGTACAGCAGTGTACAAGGGAGGAAAAGACCACTATTTGTGATGGGGCTTGCCATTAAGGATTTGTTTGATGAGTCTGGTCGTGTGAGTGCTGTATACGTGGGGTTCTGCGACAGTTGAAAATTGGTTGATGTTGTTGGGGTGGAACATGGTAAACGACGACTCACTTAGAGTTGTGGTCTAGTGGTAATGGTATTTAAACAAAGGAAAAGGTTGATTGAAAGGTGATCGCGAGTGTTTTTTTTTTTTTCCTTTGAATGTGAATGTGTGTTTTGATAAACTCATACTATATCGTATCTATTGTATTTGATTTGATAATAATTAAACTAGATCTAAATTAATTCAAATTTAATTTAATAAAATCCAATTAGATTCAAATGTTTTTAATTAAATATGAATTCCGTTTATTTCCCTCGCTCTTGTAAGATATAGAAAAATAAAAGATATAGATGCTTGGCAAGATTCAAACCTAAGACCTCAAATTAAATCCAATTTGATACTTCAATACTTATCCATTAGGCTGTTGACTTGTGCCTTGACATTCAATATAATTAAATTATACTTAAACTACCCGATTCTCCAAAATAATTATTTATACTAAACTAAAACTATTTGTTCCTAATATAAATTACTTCCTAAAAATCTACGAAATTTTTTATAATTTTTCCTTTTCTTATTTTTTTTGGTATTTTCATCATTTGTTAATTTTTATTATTTTTATCTTTTATTTTTTTTTCTTTTATTTTTATTATTATTTTATTTTTAAATTAAGACCCTTTTTGTAAAATAAAAATTAGGTATCTATAACTCTAAGTCATTCATTAACCAATTCAGTTGTTATAAGAGGTGATGGTGTAGATACTCAATTTTTGCTCCCTTCATAGTTTTAATTTTTGTTTTTAAGTGGGTCTTAATTCAAAATTTTAAAAATAATTAAAAAGGAAATAAATAGATAAATAATTGAAAAATGAAAAAAATATTTAAAAAATTAAAAAAAAAAAAGAAAATTTATAAAGATTTTTTTTAGGAAAGTATATTTTTAGAAAGAAAAAATGATTTAGAGTTAATTTATTTTAGCATGGTTCAAATAGTTTTAGAGAGTCATATAATTTAAGTAGAATTTAATTGTACTAAATATTGACGTATATGCCAATGGCTTAATGGTAAAACACTTAAATATTGCATTAGAATTAACTTGAGATCATTAGTTTGAATCTCACTAGGTATACATGTATTTTTTTTTTTATTTTGTGAAATTCAAATCTCATTTGACTTTTGTCAAATCAGATATGAATCGATATAAAAATTTAAATCTAATTTGATTTTTATCAAATTATATCGGACTCGATATAAAAGACTCGATTTTATATGATTTAAAGATTTATTTCCAAACTTTCTAAATACTAATCGCGCTGCGTAAAATAGAGAACAATTCGCACATAGAAAAACAACCAAAATTCCCTATCTTTTACTCTTATCGTGTAGCGCATACATACAAAAATCAGCATCTGATCTCCCTCATCAAGTCACATCGAGCACTTGACCGACAACTAAACCAACTCGTCTTATACCGAAACCGTCCAAGCCATCGAACTGTAGGAGATCCTCTGTCCGCAGAAACACAATACTGCTGCAGTAACTACTCGTCCTTCATCCAGTAGTATACAGTAAGGCACACACGATTAGACTAACACAACTTTACCATCCTCTCCAACCACAATCACCACTGTACACATGATCTCGAATGCTTGACCACCGATCCAGCACACATGCATTGTTCTACTCACAATCAACCTACACGCCAACTCACATAAGCCAATACGCAAAACACACATCGACAACTCATCCCTTACCGATCAACCATGATCGCTTGAAGCACTGTCCTCTCTATGCTAATCACAAACACATGATCCGTACATCTACGCACGCTCACTGCATTACTCCTCCAACACTGCTGCACAGTCATAGCACACCCACACCTACTACTTATCATCTCATCGACAGCAACTGTAGTGACCAGACTCCAAAACCCAGCAACACTCCATCTCTAGGCCACGCAAGTCACTGACCAAGCTCCAATCTACGATCAGCCACATATGCCACCAACTGCCTTACACACTAATTGATTATTGCAGCAATATGCATGACCATACTCCACTGCTGAACATGCTCACACGAAACTGTACTGTCCAACACCCAATTTCAACCATACGCTCACCATACTGACATAGCCCATGCACAAGTCGCTGACCGCACATCTTCACCATTGCCTACATATGTCTACAGTAGAACACTGAGACACGTCCATAGCCGCAGCTCCATCACTACAACACTTCAGCCAAGCCATCGATCAGCACTCCATCAGCAACACAGCGACACATACGTTGTTGACAACCTTCACTTCGCTAACTGTCCTTGTACACACGAAGCATTGCACACGGCGCATCAATGCACGTCCATTGCTCCTTCACTACATAGTTAACAACAAATCAGGTTCGGTTCTAATTATTTTTATTACTGTTATATTATATTATTATTGTTTTATTTATTAGTTACTTAGTTATTTATGTTAATAGCGTAATATATAAGTAGCTATGCATATATTAGATTAGGAGATTTTTTTTGTATTAGTTTTTTATTAAATATATTATATTTTATTTATTTATTTATGTAGGTAGTTGTTTAATAGTAATAACATAGATATATATATATATATATATTTATCTTAGGAAATTTTTTAGTGTCAGGTTTTTTTTCTTTTTAGGATTTTTTACTTAGAAAGTTATTTTTTTAGAAATAAAAATCAATAAAAAAAAACACCACTTTAAAAGGTTTAGGACGTTTTCGAGAGTTTTTTTCTAACAATCAAGAACTAGGACCCTTTAGACTTTTTAAAATAAATTAAATTGATAAAAATGTAAATTCAATTGGTTCTTCGAAACATTAAAATCAACCAATACACTAAAGTTTTTGAAAAAAACTACGATCGTTTGATCCCGATTAGTAGATACGTAAGCACCTTCGAGCAAAATTAAAATCTATAGAAACTTAGGTTTTATTTTATTTTCTTTTGTAAAAATATAAAAAAAGGGGGGAACAATTTTTTATGAATAAGTTTAATTTCAGAAAATAAATAATAGTACCAATTAGAGTTTAATAAGTTAGCCCCTGAATTTAAAACCCTCTAGTTTTTATTAAATTGAAATCGAATATTGATAGCTAAATCGTAATCAATTGGAAAAAAGATCTAAAATTTCTCATTTTCTCTACTTAAGAATTAATATTAAATGAGTTTGGATTTAATATTAATCAAAAAATGGAAAATGAAACAAAATAATAAGAAAACCAAAAATTCAGGCTCGACAAATGGAAAACATTTTCCAACATTGCCTTTATGGATGGACAAGAGGAAAGAGGAAAATAGATGGTTTTACTCTTGTTAATTTGTAATATAAGTTCATGTAGCACAAAGGATGATGACAAACATTCTCTTTGGTTGATCTTATAGAAGGTTAAAAAGGTAGGGGTTGATTATGACTTGGTTTTAGGTTGCTTATAATCCTTCCTCTTGCAACCTTTGGTCTTATTTATTGTCGAGAATGTTAGTTATAATTGACCTAGTATGCATTCATCTAATTCATAGGTTTAAACAAGATAACAACATAATTCTACTTTCATTGGAAATTGTTACAAAGTAAATGCATAACAAGTAATTCAATACACACACTCATATATATATATATATATATATATATATTCATAATACAAAGTTTATAAGCATTATCAAAAAGGGAGGATCTACTATTTGCATAAAATTCAATTATACTTGAAAGAAAAGGAAAGACATATGTTTAAGTATGATATTGTTGTATACAATAGATATTTATCATTTTCTATACAAGTTGAGTCTTATATATACCCTATCTCAATTTTACAGCTTATATATGTAGAAGTATAATTATATCACACATGGATCATATATATTACAACTTGAAAATATAAAAAAGGTTTACATTTATTCATAATCGTCTTATATTTATTGACAACAAACATATTTAGATTATGATGATATACTTATATAAAAGTGAAGATACTTCTTCAAATTGCATTTCATCATACAATTTTAAATCCATTAAAGGTCTAGATATGTTTGAGGTTAAATTATGTTAGATCAACAAAAAGGATCCTCTTTTTGATTGGAGGTTACTAGGCTATATTCAATTTTATTGTAAGTTTTAAATGAGTTCTTAAGGCTTAAGGTAAGTACATTTCAAAACTACCAATTTTCCTAGCTATTTAAGTTAGTAGAGGCTATCATCGACTTTAGTGGTCTAATTAATCGACCTCACACAAAAATTCATCCATCATCGTTCAATCTAAACTCTACTTAAAAATTACTACATTCATGTTAATCTTCATCTATCTATGTCTTTACCATCTCGATGTTTACGTCCTTATTTTGACACTCATCATTGCTTATTCTAAGTTAATTAGGTTTCAAAGAATATCTTGCTGAGGTCATCCTCAATATTCTCTTTAAGGTTTTCTTACTTACTTGAACCAAGTAAGTGCTCCAATTCCTCTACTAATGAATTTCATCCTCAATCTCAAAATTTGAACTCAAGGGTATATTCTTTAGACTATCTAAGATATATATCACCTCATGAACCTAGGCATCTCCTACCTTTATCAACCCTCAAAGCATATCCATATCACTATCTACATCAATGACCTCCTAAACCATTTCACCATCCCATACAACTAACCTTTTACATTAAGTAAAAGGTTTACAGTATGGAAAATGATGACAAGAGACTTGTAGAAACTTAAGTAGAAGCTTCAATAGATTACTTACAGGAAGGTGGCAGAAGTTTGACAATAGAAAAAGCAATAGAAGCTCAAATTCATGAAGGAATCAAAAGTCCATATAGAAACTTTAATAGAAGGTTAAAGGTATAAAACACCTAAGAAGTACGAAATAAAAGTGCTTATAGAAGAATCAGTAGAAGGTTCACTTAACACATTCTGATAAGACTACAAAAGCTATAGAAGGATATGTAGAAGCTTCAAAAGAGGGTTAAAAATCTTAGAAAGCCTAGCTCTACTAGTTAATTATATTTAGGAAATATAATTAACATGTTCCACTTAAGTAGGAATAATATCTTTGGTGATCACCACATATGAAAACTAAGACTATATAGATTGAGGTCAACCTTATCATAAGGATTAGAATCAAGCATTTGAATAAAAAACCAATACGCTCAAATAAATTTCAAATAAGGTTGAAAAGATCAAATGCATATCCAGGGGTTATAACTTTTGAACTTTGGAAATAAAAATATAAATATCAAGGCATTTATACTAGAGAAACCATTGAGCAAAAAAAGATATCATATACTATTCATGTGATTTAGAGCTAAAACTTCAAAGATCTCTAATTTCCTCTACAACTTATTTTGTTTTAAAAATTGTTTTATGTTTGTTTCTTTGAAAGTGATAGAGTTATATTGTAGCCTGTGTTTAGTCTATAATAAAGAGTAGTGAGATAAGGCAATTGAATGTAACATTCAAAGAGACCTGATTTTATATTTTTAATGTTGATTGAATTGATATAGTAGAATGATAAGTGAAGATGATTGGATCCCTAATGGTAGAGTTAGAACAAAGGACTTACACATGAGGCAAAACCTCTATAAAATCTTACACTTTATCTTCTATCCTTCTCTCTCTAATTACCATTTATTATTATTTTATTGTGATTATCAAACTATTTATGCCTTATGCATATCTCAATGGTTTCTTGTTTTCTCAAAGTTTTTCTTTAAAAAAAATTATATTTTTGAAAAGTTTATAACAATCAATTCACCCCCTACCTCCTCGTGATTTTTGAATGGAACCAACATGTTATTATAATCTATTCTCTTTTTTCTTTTCTACCTTTTTCTTTTCTTGGTGTCTTTGTTAATTTAACTTCATATTTTTATTAGTAATCTTATTTCCACATTCATTGCTCAAATATAAGGTCGAGTGAGCAAGTATTATTTCCTTTGGAATGTTCTCATGCTATCATTATGGTTATTGTCATTATATTTCACTACTTATATCAACATGCCATCTTTGGTGTCGAGGGTTAAGACGAACTAAGGTAGTTTTGATATTCATGATTAAGTTTTATCCTTAAATTTAAGGTTATTGTTTGATTTCGTCATTGTTAAGATGTTTAAGGATTTGATCATGGTGTTCATTTGGTAAAATTTGGCTTATGTGAGTAGGTTTATGAATAGTAGTGGATGATGGAAGATTGTTTTGCAAAGTTACATATATCTATATATATACATATATATATTTGCACAGAGTTAAGATAGTAGTGGGATAAGTAGGTAGTTTGACTCTAGATCATTCATTAACTAATTCAAATGTTATAAGAGGTAATGGAAAACATTTTCCAATGCTGCTTTTATGGATAGATAAGAGGCAAGGGGTAAATAGATGGTTTTACTCTAGTTTATTTGTAATATAGGTTCATGTGGCATGAGGGATGATGAGAGACATTCTCTTTTGTTGATCTTGTAGAAGGTTAATACGGTAGGGGTTGATTATGACTTGGTTTTAGAATGTTTATTATCCTTCCTCTTGCAACCCTTGGTCTTATTTGTAGTTGAGAATATTAGTTATAATTGACTTAGAGTGCATTCATCTAATTCATAGGTTTTAACAAGATAACAACATAATTTTACTTTCATTGGAACTTCTTACAAAGTAAATACATAATAATTCAATACATATATATATATTCATAATATGAAGTATTTATGCATTATCAATCAAGTAGGATCTATTACTTGTGTAAAAATTCAATTATACTTAAAAGAAAAGGAAAGACATATGTTCAAGTATGATATTGTGGTAACAATAGATATCTATTATTTTCTATACGGGCTGAGTCTTATATATACCCAATCTTGATTTCGTAGCTTATATATACTCGTAGATGATACATATTACATTTCAAAAATATCCAAAAGGTTTACATTTATTCATAATAATCTTATATCAATTTACAACAAACATATCCAAATTATAATGGTATACTTAAATAAAAGTGAAGATATTTCTTTAAATTGCATTTCATCATACAATTTTAAATGCATTAAAGGTTTGGACATGTTTGAGACTAAATTATGTTAGATTAGCAAAAAGGATCCTCTTTTTAATTAGAGGTTACTAGGATATATTCAATTTTATAATAAGTTTCAAACGAGTTTTTAAGGCTTAAGGTAAGTACATATCAAAACTATTGATTTTCCTAACTATTTAAGTTGGGTGAAATACATGTTTATCGACTTTAGAAAAAAAATTACATAATTACTAATTATATAAAAAAATTACAAAAATACTAATGTTATGTTGCACCTTAACGATGCAACATTATTATTTGCACTAATGTTGCATCTTTAAGATGAGACTAGCCACGATATACAAAAGCTAATGTCATATCTTGAAAATACAATATAGCTTTTTGTATTAATGTTGCATCTTCAAAAAGCTACATAGGTATTATACTAGTGTTGCATTTTAAAGATAGAGTATTAATATAAATAGTTATGTCACATCTTCAAATAACTATGTCCCATCTTTAAGATGTGACATAAGCTTGGTATTTTGGTAATTATTTTTGTACAATTTATATTTTGGTAATTTAATTTAATTTTAATTATAAACAAGTAATTTTCTCTATTTAAGTTAGTAGAGGCTATCATTGACTTTAATGGACTAATCAATCGACCTTACATAAAAATTCATTCCCCATCTTTAATTCTAAACTCCACTTGAAAATTACTACGTTCATGTTCATCTTCGTCTATCTATGTCTTTACCATCTCGAGGTTTATGTCCTTATTTTGACATTAGTTACTGCTAATTCCAAATTAATTAGATTTGAACTAACATCTTGTTAAGGTCATCCCTAAGATTCTCTTCAAAGTTTTGTTCCTTACCTAAGCCATATAAGTGCTCCACTTCATCTCCTAATAATTTCCATCCTCAATCTTGAAATTTGAACTCAAGGGTACATTCTTTAGACTATTTGAAATATAGATCTCTTCATAAACCCTGGCATCTTCTACCTTTATCAACCCTTGAACCATCTCCTTGTCACTATCTAAGTCCATGACCTCCTAGACTATCTCATCATCTGATACAATTGACCTTCTACATTAACTTTTACAACTCCTACTCCATTAGGTTCTACTGCTTAGTTATCTTTTACCATAGCTTCTAAAGGGTCATCATAAATTTCTATCTCATCTTTCACATGGGTTTTTCTAAACCTTTTACAAAAGCTTCTATAGGATCCCCTTCGTTAGGTTTAACCACTTCCTTCTCATTAGGTTATACATCACCTTCTACAGAAGATTTTATAAAGTCCTCATATGATTCAACGTTATCTTTTCTAGTAACTCTCCACATCAGACTTTATCTTAAGCTTCTTCAAAAGGTTCTACAAGTTCATCTATAGATGGTTCTACATGTGTTTTACATAAGGTTCTAAAAAATTCTCTTGGTTAGGCTCTACAAGTTCTATTTTCAAGTGCTATAACATCTCATCTTCCCTTTAGATCGCCAAAGTATGACTAAATAGTCATGAATCTATCTTTGTATACTTGTAAGTTAGCATATTAGATAGTTAATAGAGTTTTAGATTCTTATATCAGGATTTTATTAGTGTTGATAGTCAGTTTTTGCTCAACTTACACTCGTCCTTTCGTTTACTGAGAAGTTGGGTAATAGAATCTCTCAATATTCACACTCTATAGAAGACACTCGACACTTATGTCGAGTACAACAAACGCTCCTGGTTTGAATTCAAATCTATAGTGCGAATAGTTATCATAAGCACGGTTATATTTTACAACCACTTATTATCCCTACATATTAGGGGAGATGTCAAGTTAAGAGCTCTCCACATATCTTAACAGTTACCTCGATAACTGCCTTAGATACAACAACCGTCTATAAATACCAGAAAGAAACTCTATAAGGGCTCTTTGACACTTCTTATTCTCATACTTACTATACTAAATGACCATTCTAACTTAAGCATCGGAGTGGCTATAGCAGACTAGTCTAGGTACCAAGTATTTTACTCTCTTTTACAAGACTATTTCCTGACCCCAAAATTCACCAACAACATTTGGCACCATCTGTTTTTCTCTAAGCACAACTACATGGCTAGAACTAGGATGACACGAAGTGCATGTGCTGGTACTTCCTCTCAATACCCTAAAAGATGGAGTCGGCCTACTGATGTACAACGATTGGCTCAACTCAAGCAACTTTATCTCGATTTAGCCAAGGAAAATTCTGAGTTAAATAAAAAACATGAACAAATCCTTGACCTTCTCTATAAAAATTTTCACCCGAATCAGGATAATGAACATAATGATCATGATGCCAATAGTACCGACAATTCCATTTATTTACCTGAATTGACAAAAAAGCAAGTTGAGGTTCCAGTACGACCCAAGCTCCTACTTTTAAGAAGGTTGATAAGGGTAAGCAACTGCAGCACATGTATCATACGGGACCCTCGCATGTCAACACCCCTATTGCAGCAACCAAACAGATCCAAATCAAGAAATGTCCCTTCATCTTAGAGGTTTTGGAAGAAGTAATACCTCGACATGTTATGCTACCTTAGTTTGAAACATATGATGGGATGAAGGACCTGAAAGACCACTTGGAGTACTGCAGTACACTGGCCAAGTTGCATGGTTTAAGCGACATGGCAGCCTGTTAAGCCTTTCCCTCAACCTTAAGGAATACAGTCAGCACATGGTTCACACACCTTAAGTCTAATATCATTTCATATTTCGATGAACTAGTAGAAGTATTCCTTCAACACTTCCTTGCTAGCAAGCTTCTTGTTAAGGACTCCTCAATCTTAAACACCATCAAACAAAAGTTCGATGAGTTAATTGGGGACTATTTGGCCAAATTCATGACCAAGACAATCCAAATCCTAGAACTAGATATGAGTGTAGCCTTTAATGCCGTAATCGACAAAGTCAAGCCTCATGGAGACTTTTTCAAGTCTCTCACAAAGAATAAGTCGAAAACTTATGCTGAGTTTAAGGCTAAAGCCATCTCATACATCTAACAAGAAGACAACATAAAGGTACAATGAGAGGCTGATCAAAGTAAAGGAGATGGAAAGAATGAAAAAAGAAAAAATGCTAAGGATAGACATTGCACGTATAATGACAACAGCTCAGACGCCGAGAGGAAGAGACTGAGGATCTCGATATTCTCATCTTACATGCTCGTCAATCATCCAATCTCGGATATTTTAATGGAGGTCCATGGGGAGAGAGGTATCCTCCAATGGCTAGAAAGAATGCAAGAAAATCGCTTAAGAAGAAATTCGAACAAGTACTACAATTTCCACCGTGACAAGGGTCACAATATGGATGAGTGCATTCAACTCAAGAATGTAATCGAAGATGTAAAACAATACAGGTACTTGCAAAAATTTCTGGCAATTGATGTCGAGAGAATCAAAACACCATCTTAGAGGAGAAGAGAGGAACACAAGGATGACACTCGACCAACAAAGGCCATGAGCGATGCAAGGGATGTTAATCCCAACAAAGCACCTAATGGAGTAATTAATATAATTGTCGATGGACTTAGTATAAGCCAATCGAGTTTTTCGAACTCGGTTAATTCCAAGAATTATGTTTGCAATATTCATGGAAAGAAGGTTAAGATTGATAATACAATATCTTTTGGGGAAGAGGATTTTGAGGGCATACAAAGGCCGTACAATGATGCACTTGTCATCAATGCAAGAGTCGCCAACTTTGAAGCCAAGAAGATTCTCATTGACATGGGAAGTTCAACTAATATCATTTTTCAGCATGCTTTTGATCAAATGAGGCCTCAGATCAAAGTGTAATTGCGATCTTACAAGTATGACCTCTATGCCTTCAATAATCAACCCGTCCAAGTAGCTAGAGTTATCTCCTTGCCGATACAGATCGGTGATAACAAGCATGTTGCATAAGATAAAGTAGATTTTCTCATCATCAAATGTTAGTCCCCTTACAACATGATAATGGGATGGCTATGTCAACATTTATTCGACATCGTCCCTTCAACGACACATCTAAAAGCCAAGTTTTCCATTCCTATGGGGGTCGGTATGTGTGGAGGGGATTAGCAATTGGTATGCTCATTATTTATAAGGGCTTTAAGTCAAGAGGAAGTATTTCAAGTCAAGACTTACTCGGAAGGCAAGATAGTTGGCATAGAGAATATCGAGAATAATATAGAGGAAATTCCTTTAGGAAATGATCTCGAGGAGACAATAAGGATAGGAAAACCCATGCCAACTGATATCCGGCAAAGTTTGATTGACTTCCTACAAGCCAATGCTAACATAATCCATGGTTACCATCGAACATGCTCGGTATTCTAACAAACGTTATGGGGCACAAGCTCCAGATTGACTTGAATGTAAAGGTGGTCCAACAAAAAAAGAGACATTTTGCACCGAAGAGACAAGCGGTAATAAAAGAAGAGGTCCAAAAATTGTTGAGGGTAGGATTCATCTAGGAAGAGCCTTATCCGACTTAGCTAGCAAATTGTGTGCTAGTCAAGAAGTCTAACAACAAATGGTGAATGTGTACACACTTCACAAATCTCAATAAGGTCTGTCCTAAGGACTGTTTCCCATTACCAAAAATTGATCAGATGGCAGATGCAACCGTAGGACATGCATTGCTTTCTTTTATAGACGCTTTCTTCAATTACAATCAAATTAGGGAAAGCTTGGCACGAATTGGGAGGATCCTGTTAGGATCCAGGAAGTTGTTGGTAAGGAGGCCTATCGACTAGAAAGGTTGGATGGATCCATCATCCTGTGAGCTTGGAATGCTGATAATCTGAAATTTTATTTCAATTAATGTCGGATGAGTTCGACTATCCCTCATCTGGTAGTAGTCAACATGCTTGTAAGATTTATTTATGACAATTATATATTTGAAGTCTATTTATGCTTTGGTTATAATTGCCGAATGAACAAGTTCTAAGCTATATGACAAACAAACTAATTTAAGTTCTAGCCTAACGTAGTAGAAGAACTATACAAATGAACTATATGGCTGAGTAATGTAGCTAGTCTACACCTCAAATAATTAACGATCAGTATAAAAACAGGTGTGTGAAACAAAACATGCTGAGAAAATGGGCGTGTGAAATAAAACATGTCCAGGAAAAATGGGCGTGTGAAATAAAACATGCCGAGAAAATGGGCATATGAAATAAAACATGTCAAGGAAAAATGGGCATGTGAAATAAAACATGCTGAGAAAATGGGTATGAAATAAAACATGCCGAGAGACGTTAGGCTTGTGAAATAAAACAAGCATAGAAGCGATAGGCTTGTGATATGAAACAAGTCGAAGTATACCCAGGTGTGTGAAAGAAAACATACCGAGAAACAAATGGAGTAATTTAAAGTATGTTCATAAAATGGAAGCACGAAACAACATGCATTAACCATACGAATCATGGAAGTGCAGTTATGTGAAATGTCATAAGCATTTGGCATTGCCTTGATTATATTCCAATCACTAATTACACTAGAATGCAATAAGCTAATACAATAAGTTCTACAGCCCATTCTCAAATTCAGAAGTAATTTTTAAATCTTTGGTTAAGGCTTCTTCGGTAGCTGGGTTCTCAGAGTGGCCGATTTCCTCGGCATCAGCTTCATTGGCACTATCATTCGTACTCTCGGCACTTGTCTCGTCACCTTCATCTTCGTCGGCACTACTAACTTTGTCATCAATGTCGATAAAATCAAGACACAAGAGATCATAATCAGGATGAAGCTTTAACACCTCTTTCCTTGCCGCTTGAACCCCCTCCAACAACTTCTTGTGTAGAAGCCTCTCATATTGCTAACTAGGAGTAACTATATTGAGAGCCTCTTCAATTGAAGGTCCCTTCTTCATAGCCTCCTGTAATTTGACCACACGGCTCTATAAGTTCAAGTTATTAGTCTCTAACTCCTTTATCTGCATCCTAAACTTATCTTCATCATCGCTCATCGTACAAATAGTCCAGTTGAGGCCCCAACAGTCTTCCTTCATCTTCTACATCTTTTCTTTCAAGCTTTTGAACTTTTTGTACTCTTCTTCCATTCTAACCTTCATGCTAGAGACTTCATTAGCGATAAGGTCATGTGCCAATTTTTCGACAGTAAGTTCTTCCCTAAGCTTTCTCACCTCCATCTCAACCCTAATCCTTGCATTCTCGATGGCAATAGTTTGGGCTTTTGATGCATTGTACGCATCCTTAATTTCCTGCAGCAAATTTAGTTATTATAATCAAGAATGATTGGATATTACTTAGATATAGCTGAAGATATTACCTTCTTCACTTCTTTGTCGGCCTTATCCAAGGTTACAAGAACGTGGCTACTCATCTAGAACAAAAGTGTTAGTTACCCAAACAAGCTCGATAATTAAAAGTAATGTTTATGAATACTCACATCATACAATTTGGCCACGACATGGGCCTTATTACAACCGCCGACCCTACCGATATCCTCCTTAACGATACCTTTGTCTTTTGGAAGAATGACTCCTTCCATTAAAGCCAAAGATTTCATCCTATCTCTTAAGGCTAAGTTAGCATCCAAAATCTAATTGCTCCAACAAGGGATGAAGTACTCATTGACTTCTCTGTTTGGCATGAATTCGGTGCTACTAATGTTGAAAGCTTTAGTACTCATTGCCTCCTTCACTCGTTTGTCTAAGCCCTTAGATTTCTTGATAGGTAGCTGGCCGACAAGTTCCTTCCCTAGTCTTTTTTCACCACTTAGATCCATCGTAATCCCTAATGATGAGGCTTCTACAGCAATGGCATTATCATCCTCTACTTCGAGGTGTGTCTCTTAACATTCACTACTACTTAGCTCGATAGAAGTTTGAATAGTCACAACCGAAGGCTCCTCATAACGAACCTCGGTCGGCTATATATTCTCAATCTCCTTCATTCTCTTGATAAGACAAAAGACCTATGTAGCTGTCTGCTTTGCTATAGCTTCCTTTGCCAGTCTCTTTATGACAACAGGCCGTGTAGGAGCTTTTGAGGTGGTCCCCTTCCTATCAACCTTGGATTTCTTAGCCTTTGCCTAAGCTAGTAGCTTTGTAGGATTCACCTCTCTAGTACCCATATCTACAAGACGAGTAAACAAATTAATATAAATAGGGGAAAAATATGAACTTACATTTTCCATACTGAGCAAGGCTCAAAGGTCACTATTCTCCCCCTAAGTCTTGAGAATGGCTTTCCTTATAGTTATACTTGGCACGGTGGTAACACATCAGTGTACCTTCTTTTTCAGAAAATATTGGTTCACCAGTTTCGTAACGTAATATAATTCTCTTGGCATCCTAGAAGAACATTTTGTTTCTCCTTCTCTCCTGAATCTTCTTCGCTGCTGCTGCATCATTTGACATCAGATCTACATCCTTTGTATGTATCGACTCGGTCCATTGGGTCTAAAAGTCTAAGTCCTCATCAGATACTATTGACACAAACTTATCATGCCACTTATGAATCATTTTAACTCATCCATGAACTTACACTAATGCCTTAGAGCAGCAAAGTACCATCTGTCAGGCTGCCTACGGATAGTGAAGAAAAATCTAAATAGCTGAGGTGTAGCCCTAACCTTAACTTCTTCACTTACTATCTCAAAAGCCATCAGAAACCGATATGTGTTGGGTGAGAATATACTCAGCGTGACTTTGAAATAGTTGAAGAAGCCCCGAACAAAAGCTGATAAAGGGAAGTGCAGACCAAAATCCAAATACTTGAGGCATATATGGAACTCGTACTCCCGTAGACAGCATACTCTCTCCCTATCTCTCAACCTCCTCAAGTTCCATGTTTTAGAAAGATCTTACTAGTATTGGTTATACTTGGTGATGAGAACTCTATCAACAGAACCGGTAGTTCCATTAGGAGAATTGTGAAAGTAGGCTATTGTGTTGTACAGATATTTTACTAAGGACCTACCTTCCTTATTTTTAAGATAATTATCCACAGGAAGCTCATTGATCCGAGCAAGTTTATCCCACCTTGCCTCTATACTATTGGCCAAACCACCTAAAGAACATGCCACCTCACTCCTATTTTAGGGGGGGGAAGAGTGCCCTTAATCTCCATTACCTTGGACAGATCAAACAAGTCGACAAGCAACTTTGTGAACCATACCTAGACAGTTGTATGAAATGAAATGACGAAAGTCGAAGAATGAGATTTTGAAGATTAGAAAATGAACCAAAATTTTAGGTGTAACCGAAGGAGTAAAATCTGATTATGAACAATACCTTATATATGGACAATCCATTCTTATAACTGTAAATATGCTTTTGAAAGTATTGATGCACTGATAGGATATTCCTGCAGATTGTTGATGCATGTCTTGTGACAGAAATCTAACAGCTAAAAACTTTCTGATAGTTATTAGGCCTATAACAAAATGATGACCTAAGTAATAGATGTCATACCTACAGCCTTTTGGTTTCCCGAATAAGTGAGAGATTTGAAATGGTGATGTTTCGGCTAGGATATGATCCGTCCTACTTCCCATGTTACCCACAATAAACCCAAAGAGTCTCCCCCTACTTGGCTTCTACTGTAATATATAAATATATATATAATTCCCTTTGTCATCTATTGGAACACGGGAGTTAGGGGGCAAATGCTGATAGTAAGTTTTCGCTTAACTTACACTTGTCCTTTTGTCAATTGAGAAACCGAGTAATTGAATCTCTCAGCATTTGCACTCTATAGAAGACACTTGGCACTTATGCTAAGTACAATAAGCATTCCTAGTTTGAATTCAAATCTATAGTATAAATAGTTATCATAAGTACGGTTATATCTTACAATCGCTTGCTATCCCTATATATTAGGGGAGATGTCAAGTTAAGAGCTCTCTACGTATCTTAATAGTTACCTCGACAACTGCCTTAGACACAACGGCCATCTATAAATATCGAAAAGAAACTCTGTAAGGGCTCTCTGATGCCTCTGATTCTCGTACTTACTATACCAAATGACCATTCTAACTTAGGCATCGAAGTGGCCATATGGACTAGCCCTAGTAATAAGTATTTTACTCTCTTTTGCGGGATTATTTCCTGACCCCAAAATTCACCAACAACAATTAGTCTATATTCTTTATTTAAATAAGATACATATACACTCGAACTCTAAATCTTTTAAATACCCACTTGATACATATCATATCTACTCAATTTTAGTTAAGACAATTCGAAACAAGTTCCTTAAGAAATGTATACCATAAGTCCTTAAGAAACAATTCTTTGATACCACCTAAGAACTATCATACCTTGAGTTTGGAAAAGTGGTAACAATCCCATCATGTACATTAACCAATAACAAAAGCTAGCTACTTAGCTGCTATCATAAATTTGGAAGACACGTAACACATACAATTAAACAACTCTAAAACATCTTCAATCCAATATCTAAAGTAAATAAAGACATTAGAATCATATAATTCCTTTGGAACATGGAAATTTGATTCATATGTTTGTTTTGAAAAGTAGACATTTAAATGGAATTTTTATACAAATAAATGTATAAAAGGATTTAAAATCTTTTTCACAATAAATACAATATTACAACTTAAATGTCCCAATTAGCTACAAATCAAAGATAAAAAGATTGTTTCATGTCCATTTGTTCCTCAATCTAGACTCGTTGCCTAACTTTTGTATTCATAGAGATTGGGGGATCTTGGTGTCTTTCTTCTAAGACTTGCAAAAAAGCTATAAGGATACGAGTAACCACCGCTTAATAAGGCGATGGAGATAGAAGCGTACATAGCATAACAATCAAGTAAAGTTATCAATCAGTTAGTTAAATGCAATGCAACAAGCATATGCCATCTGTATGATATTGTTCGATCCGTCATGAACTTAGAGAAATTGCACCCACTCTAACCTAAGTAGAGGAATTTTAACGAGATGGAAGATTACCTCCGAGTAGATCTCAACCAAATCTATGCTTATACAATAGAGCTTGCTCCTCTCGAGACCTTTTCATGCTAATGCCCCCAACCTCACCATGACGTCCTCTCTTATCACTTCGTCAGCTTTGACGATGGGGAAAGGCTAATTTTCGCTACCTCGTCGAAGGGTCAATGTTTGGTCAAATAATCTTAATCATTCCCTTAGTAGGTTAGAATGCATGTCCAGTTAGTGTCTAAGTCTAAGTCTAAGTCTAGCCTAATCCATTTTAAAGGTGATAAGCCAATTGCAAACGCTTAAATCAGGAAGGAAAACATATTAAAGCAATCACAGCATATGGTATAATAATCAAAACATATCAATCAATTTCCAAGCACACACATCACATACCATAATCAACTACTTTACATCCATAAACAACTGTACACATCAGCCTTCAAGTACTTTATATAGTACTCCAAAATGCCATTAAATATTAGTCCCACTTACTTAGATTCCCATTCACTTTTGTGATGGTCTCTATATTGCAAATCATATTTCAATTTTAATACCATTCATTAGATTAAGAGTGTTTTAACTATTTTATTTTTGGTTTAGCTTAACATTCTTTTAATATTCAATAAGTATTGGTTATGGGTATTAAATATTATTATCTTTACATATGTTATTTTGACTTTTTACTTAATCTTCTACTAGGTTTCTTAGGTTCTTAGTACCTTCTACATAACCTTCTATTAGGGTCTATTAAGTATGCAACACCTTTTGCTCAAGCTTCTATTAAGGTTCTAACTCATATTCTTTGATATAGAACCTTCTACTAAGGTATCCTAGGCTTAGTGTAACTTTTACTCAAGTTTCTATTAAAGTCCTTAGTTATATTCTTTACCTATTAGACATTCTAATCAAGCTTTTACTATTGTCTTGACTAATGTTTCTTCTTAACCAGGCCTTTTACATAACCTTCTATAAGAATTTGCTTAAAGCTTCTAAACTAGTAATCCTTCTACTGAAGTTTCTACTACTATGACTTATAGTCAATTTGATTAAGGAAGCTTTTATAATACCTTATATAGGTCAATAATTTGCACTAGCACCTACATAAGCTTCTTTTGAACCTTCTACAACTACCAACTCCTTATTCAACTCATCCAAACCTTCCACAACGCCTTCTACAGGCATTAAATTTGCCCCATTTCACCAAAACTTCACTTTTCTTCACTTTGTTTAGGTTCAACTTAGTTGAGACTCTACCAATATCAACCTGCATGCCTCAAACTCATCCATATCGACACATACAATCCAAAATTCAACCGAAAAGAGTGTTAAACACAATTAATTAACTTAACATACCTAAAATATACGATTAGGGTTAGAAATTCATGGTTTTTAGGGTGAAAATACTTCATATATAATTGTTAAAATCTTTGATTTTCTATTAATTTTTAAGAATTTTTAACAAAAATAATCAATTTATTAACTTAGTAAAAAATTCTCATAAGCATCTAAGTAAAAATCATCAAGTTCGGCTTCCAAGAAGTTGTCTCTTCATGAAATCTCCTATTTCCACCAAAAAATAAAGATCAACCTACTATGTACATCTAAAAATTTACTTAAGAAGTGGTGAAAATTATATCTAACAAAATCATTTAAAAATAGTGGATTTTCCTTAAATTTCAACTTATTGGTTCACTAAAAACTAAAAATTAACCTTAATCAAAAGAGAAGCCTTAGGGAAACTTTTTATATAACAATTGTCTATATGATATAAGATATTTATAGAAAAATTTTGAAAACAAAACTACGGTGTTTAAAAATTAAATAAAAAATTTGGTTCCAAACAGCCCATTTTTTAAGGGGAATATATAAAATGAAAGGTTTTCTTTTTTAAATAAAAATAACAATTTTACATGAAAATATACCTAAAATTATTCTAGAATAAAAAATTCCACAATTTTTAAACAAATTTTGTTATTTTTGACAAATTTTTGAAAATCAAGTAAAAAATCAAACTCACCAACGAATCAAGATTAGATGGCTGCTAATGGTGGGTTGTTTATCTACCTAAAATGGCATTGGTTGTAGGTCCAAATGGTGGTAGCCGTCTGTGATTAAGTTACCGTCTCCCTTGGGAATCGCATTCTCATATATTATTGCCTATATTTTCTTATTTTCTTGAAATTACTCTAAAATTCCCTACTAATTTCTCACAAATTTTCCTCAATTTCTAAGTGTCTTAAAAGTTTAAATATGGTTAATTGAGGGTTTTTATAGTGTTAGGGATAATGGGGTAGATTATATGCATGCATGACATGTGTTAAGTAATTTTCCTCTAAACCATTAAAGTTCATAGTTTTCAATCCATTGTTTTTGTCCTGATACCATCAATGTTAATGGTTTTTTAACCATAATTTTGGAAAACCATTAACTCTTATCCATGGTTTTCTCAAAACCATGAGCCCTCTTTTATTTATTATTTTTTCTATACATATTTTATTATATTTGTTACTTTATGTTGGTTTTAACTTTACATGAAAGCTTCTAATGAATCTTCTACATCTTAAGCTTAGTTACTTATATCCTATTATTATTATTATAAAATATTTCATGTCATTTGCTATTTTTTATTTATGTCTAAGTTCCTTTATATTTGACGTTGTGGTTTTTATGACTTCGGGATTTAACAAATTTTTGTTTATTTTATCATTTTAGCTCCTATTCATGTTTTATTACTCCATTAAAAAAATCAAAATTTATAGGGTCCTTTTAAATGATACTTTAAAGTTATGAGGATAAGCGGTTAAAATTTGTAAACACCATAGTTTTGTGAATTTAAACTTTATGATAGTATATGGCTAATCTTTCTATGTTTTATCCTAAATATTGTTTCTAAAAGTTATTTCATGTTGTTTCATTAAATTTTACATTTAGTTCATTTGTTTCTAAGATCCCATTAATTTTTATTTTTTTTTACATTTTGTTATTTTAACAATTTAGCAATTAAATTTTAGAATTTTGATTTGGCTTTTATTTTTTTTTTTTTTTTACTAGTATTAAAATTTGTCATTCCACTTTCAAATACCTAAATTATCTGAGTTGTTTTAATGAATTCACGACCTTAAAGTATATTTCAAGTTATATAAAATAAGCTGTTACAAACATCTTAAATTTTTAGTATGACACTTATATTTGCTGAAGTTTAGGTCTCACATCCTATTCAACCCTAACGTCCCCCATAGCACGATTAGCATGATCTTCTAACAATGCATGAATTCAATTAGAAATATCCCTTAAGGCATTTCACATTTCTTGTTGTTGTCGAGCCTAATTATTTCTCGGTTTTTATAAGTCTGTCTTCTTTAAATCGATCAATATTAAACCATACTCATTTAATATTGAACCTCAAATAGGGTTTAAAGAAAACCAATTCTTTTATTTTTTTTTTTTAAAATATTTTCAAGTTATCACTTAACTGGAGTTGGGAAAAAGAGTGGGTTAGGTTAAATTGATGAGGTGGATCAATTCAACCTAAGTACTAGTCTACTTAGAAAACTATTTTAGGAAAAAGGTTTTGAAAACTAGAAGATTAAGTTTAGGGGCTAAGCTTTTTAAACCCATCCCTTTAAATCACCTTTTAGAAATTATCCTATAAAATGAAATTCAATCATCGATTAATAAATTATGCTAAATTAAATAAGGGAAACTAAAATGAAAAAATGGGTTTTTTTTTTTCATTTTTTACGTTGTATCGGAGGTGCCTACGTATCTACTATTCGGATCAAATGTAAGTAACTTTTTTTTCTTTCTTTTTTTTTTTTTTGTAAATTTTTTGTGTATTGGTTGTTTTTACTTTAAGAAAATGGTCAGTTTTACATTTGTTACCCGGTTTGAGTCTATTTGAGGAAAATTGATTAAAGGATCCCAAATCTAACTTGTTAATTTTGAAAATTTTTCAAAAGTTTGAAAAGAGTCCATTTTATTTTTATTTCTTACCTAAAAATAGTTTTCTAAGTGGTGAAGAACTTTACCTATTTTATTTTTCCTTATTATTTTTTATTTGTCATTCTTTTTATCATCATTTTTTTTTTGTTTTTTTAAATCAAGAAAGTAAAAAAAATTAAAACTACTATATTTTTACTTTTCCTTTTCCTTCTCTTTTCTTTTTCTTCTACTTTTTTTTTTCAATTTTTTCCCTTTTTTTTCTTTTTCTTACAATTACATAAAAATTTTACATAAATAAAAATACAAAATAGCACAAAAAGGTCATACCAAGCCAAGGCTAGGTACACAGGTCAAAGTTGGTTATAGATCCAAATCGGTCAATTATGCTAGACTATTGGATCTAATTCGAGTCTTGAATTATCTCCAAGAGTGGCAACAACAAGGCATGATTGGATCACCTCCGATTAACGAAATGAAAAGGAGAATGTGTTGTTGTATGTTTTTCATTAAGGTTAAGGGGGCAGGCAAAGTGTCATGGCCTAGTATGGCCATTAGGTAGTGGTTTAGTTTAGTGGCAACAGCGGTGGAATTGGTTAAGCTATGTAGCAATCGTTAGAGTAAAGAGATGCATTAGTTGGGGGCTTTTAGGTGGTGTTAAGTTGTATGATGTGGTTGTTTAGACATGGAATGGTGGCTAGAGTTGTGGATCGGTAGGATATAATGGTGGTTAGGGTTTTGGCTTAGGGTGTTGGTTGAAGGTAATGGAGGCATGGTGAAGCTTATAGCTAGTGGTGTTAGAGAGCTCATGCTATGGGGAGTCAAGCTATGGTGGTGGGGCTGCTGGAGATTGGCTAGAGAAAGAGAATCAAAGAGAGAGAGAGAACTATAGAGAGATTGGGAGAGAGAGTTCAGAGGTTAGAATTAATTGATTTTATCCATTGCTGCTTATTCGAGCTCCTTGTAAAGTTTGGGAGCTTGAATCATAGATAGATACTCGTCAAGCTTCCATTAACCAAAATTGAATGAGGGAGGATGACCTGTGATCTAATTTCCAAATTAGGCATGAATTGAAGTAAAAAATTATTCAAAATTGTGTCCTAGATGCTTGTTTTTGCCTAGAAAATCAAATAAAAGCTTCATAAGTTATTTCTTATGCTTGAATTAAGGAGAGTCAATTCTTATATTTCCATTGTTTTTCCAATTTTCAAATCTCATTTAAATCACTAAAACAATTGTATTTGAACATGTTTTTGGATTCAAAATGCAGTAATCCACGTCATGAATAAGAATTACCTATTAATTGGTGTGCTTGAACATAACATTTGTACAAAAAATGAGGCCAAAGTGAAGGCGGTGTGGCTATTTTGCTAGGGAAAAGGAGGGAAGGGAAGTAAAGAGAAGGAAAGAGAGAGAAAAGGGACATGTCATCCAGTAGTGTCATGCTACATATTTTGCCGTGACATGTGGCAGTTGACCTAGTAGGGGCAGTTGAAATGTCATGATACGTGGCTTGACACATAGCGCTACATCAGCTATCACCCAATCAACTAGAGCTACGTATCAGGATATGTGGCATAATAAACCCTTGACATGTGGCAATGTATTGTGTGTGTTTTAGGAAAAAAAAAAGAACACAAAAGGCATTTCTATGCCTTTAATGAGGTTCGAACCCAAGACCTCAAGCTAAACCCAATGCCATATCCAAATACTTAACCATTAAGTTGTTGGCTTGTACATTGTTCATATGTGCAATCAAATTACACATACAAACAAGGTTTGCTTGGGTTAGATTTGAATCAAAACCTAGGCTCAACACCCATCTCTTAAATTTTATCTAAATTAAAAATTCTATTTTATTAAGCTATCTAAAAAATTTATCGTTATTTTCTAAATTTCTTAAATCCTTTACTTTTTTCAATTTTTCCTTTTCTTGTGACTTTTTTCAATTTTTTGTGACATTTTTCATTTTTCAATTTTTTGTATTTTTTCTTTTATTGTATTTTTTTCTAAATTTTATTATTTTTGTAATCTTCTAAAATTTCTACTTTTTTGTATTTTTTATATTTCTTAGATTAGAACCACTTACATTATCCTAAAAATTAAAAAAATATATAAATGGGGACAAAAATGGTCTGTTTCCAACTACTTCTATTTATGGTAAAGTTGCTTAAACTTTACTATAAAGATAAAAGATCGATTATTTTGCCCCAAATGTGCATTTTGTCCTAATAAGTGCTATAATTAGCCAACTATCATAGGTTCAATCTACCGAAATTTGGTGAATGGTGAAAGGGGGAGGCACTCTAAGAGCTGGCTGAGGCACAATAGAAGTTAAAAGTGGGTAGCACCCCTATGAGCTAGTAAGAACCCTAAAAGAATGTGAAAAACTTGGTTATTAAACCATAAATGAAAGCTTGAAACCTGGTAGTACCCTATTGAGCTAATTAACCTAAGTAAGATAGGCAAAGTGCTCCTTAAGCTAGCTAAAAATCTAAAAAGATGTTGAAAACTTAGTCATGCCCTTGTAAGCTGACTAAACAAGGTAAAATAAGCAAAGCGCTCATTGAGCAAGCTAAGACTCTATAGACATGTTGAAAACTTAGTCATGCTCCTACAAGCTAACTAACCAAGGTAAACCGTATGAAGTACTCCTTGAGCTAGCTAAGACCCTAAAGAGATGTTGAAAACTTGGTCATATCCCTATAAGCTAACTAATTAAGGTGAAATGGGCAAAGTGCTCCTTGAGTTGGCTAAGACCCTAAAGAGATGTTGAAGACTTAGTTGTGCTCTTATGAGCTGACTAACTAAGGTGAACTTAGCAAGGTGCTCCTTAAGCTGGCTAAAATCTTAAAGAGATGTTAAAAACATAGTTGTACCCCTATGAGCTGACTAACCAAGTTAAAATGGGTAAAGCGCTCCTTGAACTAGCCAAGACCCTAAAGAGATATTAAAAACTTGATCATCCCCTATGAGTTTACTAACCAAGGTGAAATGGGTGAAGCGCTCCTTAAGTTGGCTAAACCTTAAAGAGATGTTGAAAATTTAGTCATTCTCTTGTGAGGTGACTAAATAAGGTGAAACAGGCGAATCGCTCCTTGAGTTGACTAGGACAATAAAGAGATGTTAAAAACTTGGTTGTGCTCCTATGAGCTAACTAACTAAGGTGAATCATATGAAACACCCCTTAAGCTAACTAAGACCCTAAAAAGATGTTGAAAACTTAGTCATGCTCCTATGAGCTACCTAACTAAGGTGAAATGGGCAAAGTGCTCCTTAAGTTGGCTAAGACCTTAAAGAGATGTTAAAGACTTAGTCGAACCTCTATGAGCTGACTAACTAAGGTGAATTGAGCAAAGCTCTCCTTAAGCTAGCTAAGACCCTAAAGAGATGTTGAAAACTTGGTCGTACCCCTATGAGTTAACTAACTAAGGTAAAACTGACGAAGTGCTCCTTAAGTTAGCTAAAACCCTAAAGAGATGTTGAAGACTTGGTCTTACCCCTATGAACTAACTAACCAAGGTGAAATGAGTGAAGCACTCTTTGAGCTAGCTAAAAGCCTAAAGAGATGTTGAACACTTGGTCATGCCCTTATGAACTAGCTAACTAAAGTGAAAGGGGCGAAGTTGTCACGACTTGGGGGATGATCTAGTTGTAGTAGATGCTATATATAGCATGAAGGACTACAGATTGGTTACCCTTCTAATCATAGACCCTTGATACAATATACAAGGCTTCTACAACCACTAGCTTCCAAAAGGCAAACAGATCAAAATGATGTCATCACGTAAACATAATTATATAAGATTCAAACTATAAAGATTACATTATATAGTAATCTAGTATATCTGTATCTACAGTACTATCAAAATGAAAAGTACACATATAAAAGCCTGCAAAAGTAAGTTCTCTTGACACTTTGAATAGCTTACTCTTACCCAAGTCCGCACGCTAACCTCTAGCATCCTACAACCAGCGTTAACAAATAGGTAATCTTGCAATAAAAGCCTATGAAGGTGTAAGCTAACGCTTAGTGAGTAAAATCCTCAACCACACCACAAGCAAGTTATAAATACATTAAATTCAATCATATGATTGATGAACAAACAAGTACCTAACAAACAGTGTACCAAGGAATACATACAGTTAACTAGTCACTATACGCAACTCAGATTTAATGCCCTCCAAAGTTAGGATTGGAGTATATATAGCACTAATTAAATCCAAGTATTATAGTAGAACTTATTTTCTATGAAACTCTACATTTTGCATTTCAACAAAACAAATCTTTTATTTTCATAAAAACCAAGTTTTAAATATAATTGTGAGTGGGCCCTTATAGTCCATACTTACCCCTAAACAGAGGCCTTTAGACTTGACGCTTAGCTAGGCGATTAGCGCCTCCAACACTTAATATTCTTGCAGGCTAGGGTAAAGTCATATTGTATGCATATACTGTACAAAACCAATATACTTATAAATAACAACCCCTATATAGCTTCTCCTTACCTTCGTGTAATGTGATGGTTGGAATTAGTGTATATGCGATGCATGTTGCAATTTCTTTTTATTAGTCGAGTATAGTTAAATCTAATTAGGGTATGACCAACCAATAACACATATAAGCATTATCTATACTATTATGCAACAAACAATTTGTTATCGATATTTAAGGTAAATTAACAATTCAGCAAACAATAACACACACAAGCATTTCCCTACCCTACAAAACATTCAATTAACAGAATCATTTAAGTTCACTAGCTACAAACACATACAAGTATAGAATCATAAGGTAAATACTCACTCGGCCATGTTGCCTCGTGCTCTAATCATAATAATTGATCGAAAGATCCACACCCTCGTCGGGATCACCTGATCATTATGAGGTAAAACGATAATAAGTAATTGAGTTAACTAATGATTCCAAAAATCTAGCTACCTAATTCTACTTAGATTACTATTAGTTTTTATTTGATTAACCTTTATCACTAATCATATATAACTTTTTTCATTTTATCTTCGATATTTATAAGCTTATAGTTGTTTTTCATCGTTTTCAAGACTACATTCATACGGTGAGCTCTGTTTTAGACATTAAGACCCGTATTTTATGATATGAATTAAATTTATCAAAATTTTAATTATTTAAGCTTGAATATTGTTATTGTCTATTTTTATATCTTATTTTAGCACTTTTTGATCTAACTAACCATTAGATTCTTATACTTAGTTGATTTTACATTATCATTACTATTATATGTACTTATTTAAGATTAATATGAATTAGTATATATATATTAGGGTCCTTTATGTTTCGACCCACATATGTACATATTTGTACATATTGCATATTTAATTATTTTATTGTACTATCTTATAATATTTTAAGTCATTATGTTATAAGTTATTTATGTACAACCTTTATACTTAAGTACTTATGTATCTTATACTAATGTTATGTGTATTTATACTTCTAATACACTTGCATGTACACTAGTATACTTATACATATACTCATATTTATACCCATATTTACATACGATGGTATACGTATTTTCGTATGCCTTGTATACTCCCTTAATAAATCTTCATATAATTCATATTTTTGCATCTTATAGACTTAATTAGTAAGTTATATGTATGTACACTTAGTATACTTTTTATTTTAGGTTATGTACATAGAAGATACTTATGTATAAGGGTATCCATACATATGTACATCAAAAATACCCTCGTATACACATACTTGAGCATATGTATATGTGTTCCTTCTCCATTTATCTAAAGATTCTTACACTTATACTAAGTATTTTACTAAAATCCTTACATATATACTTCACATGTATCCACTTGTTATATGCACATATGTATTTCTACATTTATACCTAAGCATTTCTATACTTCTAAATATGGGTATAGAGCTTCCTATCTTCAATAACATGTATGTACATATTATATGTAAATTTCAAAACTAACCTAACATATATAACTAATTACTAATTAAGATAAGAGATCATATAAAAACATACCTTTCTCTCCTTTATAATATGAAAAGGAAAGCAAGTATATATGATATAATAGTTTGTGTTGGTAATTGAAATGGTGGAAATGAAATTGAGAAAGTGTTGGAAATGAGAAAGCAAAGAGGGGTCACAATTTGGGAATGGAGAGGAAAAAGGGTTTGCTTTGTATTAATTTGTGTTTTATCAATGGGATAAGTGAGGTCTAGAAGATCCCAAATGTTAGACGGTAAGGACAAGGAAAAGAAAAAAAATTAGCATGTGATAAATGAATAGAAAATCAAAGAAGATGGAAGAATTCTCTAGATGAAAGTGACATTTGTTGACTTTATCAAAATTTGACTTGGTCAAATGTTGACTTAGTCAATTTTCTTAAATTTGTATGAAATTAATATACATAATAAGAAAATTAAGGATAATTAGGAGAAAATTTAAGGAAGTGAAAGAAGATATGGAGCTAAATGAAATGATTAGTAAAAATAGCTATTGGAATCTTTTTATAACTATTTATATCCTTATGAAAGATTTAGTATCATACATAATGTAATTAGTATAAAAAACACAATTTATAATACTAACATTGCTTATATGTAGTGTAAACATTAACTAAGCACTTAACTCTATATAATATTAACCTAGTTATATAATTAAAAAGTAAATATGATCTATAATATAATATCCTAGTTTCTAATGAATTAAATTAGTATTGTATTCATTAATGAATAACTGAAAGTTATCATGATCATTTGCTAATGATTTTGTATGATTTGGCATGTTACTTAGGATATATTATCAATTAGGGTTTTAGAGTAGATTATAGCGAATTAGTGCTTTTATATCCTTAGTGTTATAGTTTTAGGGTTTTTATCACTTTCAAGAGTAGTTTCTAATGTTTACATACATTTAAGGTTTAAAAATTTTATACGCGATTGAATCTTCAATTTTTATTTTAGGGTTATTCTCTTAACTACTCTTGTTAACTCTTAGAGTCTTCTAGCACACTAGGGTCTACCTTGGGTATTAGGTTGAAAATTTTAGAGGTTTACAAAAGTACTACTTGAGCCAGCTAAAACCTTAAAGAGATGTTGAAGACTTAGTCATGTCCCTATAAGCTGATTAACCAAGGTGAAATGGGAAAGGTGCTCCTTAAGTTAGCTAAGACCCTAAAAAAATATTAAAGACTTAGTCGTACCACTATGAGTTGACTAACTAAAGTAAAATGGGCGAAACGATCCTTAAGCTAGCTAAGACCCTAAATAGATATTGAAAACTTGATCATACCCCTATGAGTCAACTAACTAAGGTAAAACGGGCGAAGTGCTCCTTGAGTTAGCTAAGACCTTAATGAAATGATGAAGACTTGGTCGTACCCCTATGAGCTGACTAACTAAGATGAAATGGGCAAAGCGCTCCTTAAGATGGCTAAGACCCTAAAGAGATGATGAACATTTGGTCATGACCTTGTGAATTAACTAACCAAGGTGAAAGGGGTGAAGCATTCTTTGAGCCAGCTAAGACCCTAAAGAGATGTTGAAGACTTGGTCATGCCCCTATAAGTTGACTAATTAAGGTAAAATGGGCAAAGCGCTTCTTGAGCTAACTAAGACCCTAAAGAGATGTTGAAAACTTGGTTGTACCCTTATAAGTTGACTAACCAAGGTGAAATGGACGAAGCGCTCCTTGAGCTAGCTAAGACTCTAAAGAGATGTTGAAGACTTAGTTGTGCTCTTATGAAGTTACTAACCAAGGTGAAATGGGCGAAGTGCTCCTTGAGTTGTCTAAGACCCTAAAGAGATGTTGAAGACTTAATCGTGCCTCTATGAGTTGACTAACTAAGGTAAAATGGGCAAAGCACTCCTTGAGTTGGCTAAGACCCTAAAGAGATGTTGAAGACTTGGTCGTGCCCCTATGAGCTAACTAATTAAGGTGAAACAAGCGAAGCACTCCTTAAGTTGGCTAAGACCCTAAAGATGGTACAAAAGGTATGTGCCCTAGCTAAGAACATTTCCTAAAAGATTGTTGGGAGAAAGTGATGAAAATATTGGTTATTATCCATAGAAATAAAGTCTAAATACAAATGTAATGTTCAAAAACTAATGTATAAACAACGTATAAAAGTACTTACCTGGTCTTGCCAATAACAACCAAACCGCCAAACCTTTCTTTGAGAAAGTCCTATCAAAACTGGTTAATTCATTTTTTTTTTAAATGGATTCAACCCCATTCCCTTATCGACAACCATACTGATCTCATAATGGAGCCTCTAAGCCTTTGATGGCCTTTTATAGAAATTAACCCAATACAGAATGCCACCTATTGTTTTCGTCCATCAATGAACTGAAACCTTTATCCTTGATTAGTAAATATCTACCATGAGGTGATTGCTTATCTAGATTTCACCTCTCCCTGAAAAATAGATAATCAAAACTCCCCGTTAAGTGTAATCAATCCGTAATAAAGTATTTTAAAGAGTTTTGTTAATTAACAATATTCTATACCTCCTTTTCAATTTCTCTCATGTTTTCATTGTATGACTTCAATTAAATGGGGTAAGGGAACTAGACCTTTTGATGGAGTAGGTCAAAGGGATGGTGGTGATTCTAATGCTGATAATTACCAAGGATACCAACTTTGCTTGTAGATGATGAAAATTAGACCACAGTGACATTTAAGAAAACTAGCATTTTTGTGTTTTAAGTAAAAATTTCCATTGATTTTCATAGGTAGTACAACTTTACAAAATCAATATTCATAAGGTCTCTCAATTCTAGACCATCCATTTGAGACAAAATTAAAGCCCCTCTGAGTAACGCTTGCTTCACAATATAAGGTTCTCCATAATTGAGAGCGAATTTTCCTCTTGAATCTTGTGTATTGGGAGAGCTTTTCTCAACACCATATCATCCTCTTTGAAGTTTCGAGGCCACACTCTTTTGTTGAAAGCTTGAGCCATTCTTTGTTAGCAATACTGATTATGACAAAGGGCTGTCAATCTTCTCTCATCAATCAAATTCAATTTCTTGACGCATTTTTTTACCTAATTAGCCTCATCCAACTAAGTTTCAAATAGCACTTTAAGAGATGGGATCTTAATTTCCACTGGTAATACTGCCTTAGTACCATATACTAAGGAGTAGGGAATTGCCCTTATTGATTTTCTAATGAAGGTTCGATAGGCCATGAGTGCAAATAGTAACATTTCATGCCAATCTTTGTATGTAACAACCATCTTTTCAATTATTCTTTTAAGATTTTCATTGGCTGCTTTGACGACCCCATTCATCTAAGGTCGATAAGGTGTAGAGTTTTGATGGATAATCTTGAACTGTTGGTAAAGTTCTATCATAAGCTTGTTGTTGAGATTAGTGCCATTGTCTATGACGGTCGTTCCCGTATTGAGCTAACATATCCCTCTTGATAAACTTGACTATTGCCCCTTTAGTAACACTTGAATTAGATGAGGCCTCAACCTACTTATTGAAATAATCGATGGCGACTAGTATGAAGTGATGCCCATTGGATGCCTTTAGAGTGATCGAGCCAATGATGTAGGTACACCACATTGAAAATAGCCATGGCGCAGAGAGTATATGTAATTCTTGAGGTAGGGCATTTATTTTGTGTGCATAAACCTGGCATAAGTGACAATGCCTGACACGTTTGATGTAGTCGCCTTCTACTGTTGAATAGTAATACCCTAGTCTCATAATTTTCTTGGCCAATATGTAACTATTCATGTAAGGGCTACATACTCCTTCATGTGCTTCCCTCATCAAAACCTCAACTTCTTTGTCATCCACATACTTTAGAATTGTACCATCAAAAGATCTCTAATACAAAGTGAACTCGCTTACTAAGAATTGGGCAGCTAATCTCCTGATCACCTTTTTATCTTTTTTCTCAACTTTTTTAAGGTATGTGCCTTGTTGTAAGAACATTTTGATATCATAGTACTAAGGCTTTTTATCATGTATACATTTAACTGCTAGATAGCAGGCAGGCTTCTCTTCAATTTCAATGGTGCGCGGCTAAATTTCGACTCCATCAGATATTTGGATCATAGATGCCGAAGTGGCTAATGCATCGATAAATTGATTATGTATCCTTAGTATGTAAGTGAAAGTAATTTCTTTGAATTTCTCCATTAATTCAGTTAAGTGTCGGTGATAAGGTACTAGTTTAGGATCCTTTATCTTGTATTTTTTCTTAGGCTTGGTTGATAATGAGTGAAGAATCCCCATATACTTCTAATTCTTGAATGTCCTTATTTAAGGCCATTTTGAGTCCCACGGTGCATGCCTTGTATTTAGCAATATTGTTGGTATACGGGAAAACGAGCCTTATAGTTATGGGGAACTACATACCTTCAAGGGATATTAGTATTTCCCCAATTCCACATCCGGACACATTAGTAGCTCCATCAAAGAACATCTTCCATTTTGGGGGTTCATCACATTTTTCTTCATCAGAACTTCCTTTAGCTACTAAAATATCTTCATTAGAGAATTTGACTTGTACTTGTTAGGGGGTATTGTCAGAGGGATTTTTTTATAACTCATTTGCTAGAGCTTACCTCTTGATTGAATTCCAGTACACATACGTAATGTCAAACTCTGATAATAATATTTGCCACTTTAAGATTCTGCCAATTAGGGCTAGTTTATCTGCCAAGTACTTCCAAGGATCATGCTAGTCAACATTCAATCTGGTAATAAAGTGTATATTACTTGAGCCAATGCATTACCTAAGCCAAAGCACAACATGTTCTTTCAATTTCTGAATGCTTCTATTCCCCTTTAGTAAACTTCTTACTTAAGTAGTATATGGCTTACTCTTTTCCTTCCTCATCCTTTTGACCAAGCATATACCCTATGGATTTTGGTAATATTGTAAGGCATAGAAATAAAGGCTCCCCAGGTTTAAGAGTAACTAGAATTGGATGGTTCATGAGGTATTCTTTGATTGTGGTGAAGGCTTACTCATATTTTTCGCCCCAATTTATCTTAGGGTTCTTTTTCAATAACTTAAACAAAGGATGACATTTATCTATAAGTTGAGATATGAACTGGGTTATGTAGTTTAAATGGTCTAATAAACCTCTAGTATCTTTAAGTGTATGTAGAGGGGGCAAGTCGGTTATTACTTTGACTTTATCAGGGTCCACTTCAATGCCCTTTTGTCTAGTTATGAAACCTAATAATTTCCCTAAAGTTACTCCGAATGTGTACTTCTTTGAGTTAAGCTTCAATTGGAATTTTCTTAACCTATCAAACAATCTCCTTAGCTTATGTACATGATTTTCTCCCTCTTTGAATTTTGCAATCATATCATCCACATACGCTTCAACTTCTTTATGTGTCATTTCATAGAAGATTGTGACCATGGCTCTTTAGTAAGTTGCCCCATCATTTTTGAGTCCGAAAGGCATTACTTTGTAGCAAAATGTGCCTTAAATTTTAATAAATATTGTCTTGGCATTATCTTCTTTAAACATTTTGATCTGATTTTATTTAGAGAATTCATCCATGAAGGAGAAGAGATGGTTCCCAACCGTATTATCCACTAAGATGTCAATATGGTGTAAAGGAAAATTATCTTTAGGGGTTACATGGTTGAGGTCTCAAAAATCCACGTACACTCTAACTTTTCCATTCTTCTTCATTAATAGCACAATGTTGGCTACCCATTTAGGATAATTAGACACTTCAATGAAATTGAACTCTAGTAATTCTTTTACTTCTTTAATTTTCAACAAGATATTTGGTCAGAATCTCTTTAGCTTCTACTTTTTAGGTTTGATATCTTCTCGTATACCACATTTGATGGATCCAGCCGACCATTTTTACCTTGATACTCATCTTTGATATCTTCATAAGACTGTGCGAACACTTCTTGATACTCAGAAAGTAGAGTGGTCATTTTTGCCTTCTATTCTTCACTCAAAATCCCTCCAATTTTCAACACTTTAGGGTTCTCATCAGTCCTAACATTAACTACTTTAGTTTAGCTTGTCAATGGAAATTCTACTCATTTCATGTCTTTAGTAACTCTCATGTATGTCGCTGTGGTCATTGACATCATTCTCGATGACTAACCTAGTAGGGCTAGAAGTGATATCAATATTTTCATCACCTATCTGCGTAAGGTATCCTTGGCTTTTATTCAAAGCATTAGATATAAGCCAAAAGTATATAAAGAAAAGAGGGTAAGTAAAGAAGGATTGAAGAGATTGAAGACTGATTTTTATTAGATTAGAAGAAATTCTTTTAAGTATAGTATTGTAAAGCATCGGTAATTATTATAAAACTTAATGAAATACTAAACCGTGATTTATCCTTTACCTTAAAGAAGACTTATTATTATTCATAAGGATGAAGAACGAATTATTCAAGTGTTGGAGCTTGTAGGATAGGCCGGTTATTTCATTCTTGCTGGGCGTCTCCTCTTTGGTAGGTTCTAAAGTTTGTACATCAGCTTGGATGAAAGTCTTTGTCAACAGTAGAAAGGTCAATGGGGCATAATACAATCTATCACCTCTCTTACCCCTCTCTTGTATATTTCGTAACTGTTCCATCGAAGTTGGGATGCAACCGAGCCCATAAGTGCTGAAATACCCTTCTTTGAATACCAACTTCTCACTCTTCCTCTAGTTGGTAATCATACATACTTCTTCAAACATTTGGAGCCTAAAGCTATCCTGCTTCTCAATGCTAATGTAGGGTATGGCCATTTCTTGATAGATTTCATAATCCTAGTCACCTAAAATCGTTATGACTTGACCATTTGAGATGAACTTAACCTTTTGATGTAAGCTTGAAGGTATGGCCCTTGCTGAATGTATCTAGGGTCTTCCCAATAAAAGATTGAAGGTCCTTGGGATGTCTAGGACCTAGAATCAAATGTTGAAAGTCTATGGGCCAATATCAATCAACAAGTCAATCTCCCCAATAATTTCCCTTCTAGATCCATCAAATTCCCTAATCGTTGTTGAACTTGGCTTTACTACAGTTACATCAATGCCCAATAGATTTAGGGTAGCAAGAGGGCAAATATTTAGTGATGACCTATTGTCAATGAGGACTCTGGCTATGATGATGTTGTTTACCCTCACTATTATGAATAGGGGCTTAATATATTAATTACCTTCTTCACCCAATTCCTTAGTAGAGAAAGAAATCCAATCCATGGTGAGGATAAACTTAGGGACAGACCTTATTCTTTTGATTAATATTTCACAAGGGACTTTAACCTCCCTTAGAGTTCTAAATAAAGCTTCTCGATGCAGCTCTAATGCCATTAACAAACTCATAAGAGATATTTGTGCTAGAGTCTTAGTAAGCTAATTCATTATCTTATATACACTAGACTTGACCATTTTCGTGAAGGTAGACAATCCTTCCTCATATTCAGCTAGTTCGTTACTTGGCCTTTCAAACACAATCTTCTTTTTCAGGTCTTCTTTTGGGTCATAAATTCTACTGGAGTAGGTAATCCCACCCACTCCCCCCCCCCCACCCCCCCTCCTACGAGTGAACTCAATTGCCCTTAATTTATTGCTTGGTAGTTGAGAGGGGCAATTTTATAACTTTTAGGGGTTAAGGGCACATGGAAGATGTACCTTTTAGTCTTTGGAGCTTACTTCTCCTATTTGTAGAATTTATAGACCTTGGGTTCTCAGTTGGAACCGATCATGCTGATGGTGGGGTCTAAGTCATCAAATATTATATTAATGATAGGGCTATGATTAGCATAATATAGCAAAATATCCATATTTCATCATCAATGACACCATTCATCACATTTGATAGAACCAATAAAGTATTTGCAAACTCATGTAAGCATAACCATGGAAAATAACACAATAAACTCACAATGCATGATTATACTTGAAAATAAGGTATTAAGCATAGGGAATAAGAGTTTAGCAATACAAAACCAAGTTTTCCAAGCTAGCAATTGCAATTTCACTATTAAAATACTTGAATCCCCCATATCTAAGTGTAAATCCACCTCTTAAGCTTACAAAACTACTAGAATCTAAAAGAAATCTACACTATGACTAACATAATGTAAGAAAAATAATAAAAATAAATAAAATATATGCTAAAGACTAAGTTAAGAGAACTAAAAACAAAGAGTTGTGGGGAAACTCTAAAAACTTAAACCCTAAAAGTATGTTCTGTCCACCAAAACAAAGAGAAAATGCAGCTTTTATAGTAAGAAACTACCAATCAATTAGTAGAAACGTTTTGATCTCTAGTCTCTTCGCTTTAATGAAACACAATTTTTGGTTCTTAAGGTTTTGCTACTACAATTGGCCCATAAGGTAGATATCAATTGGTCAATATACTAAGAAACCTTTTAGAACTTTCTTTGCTCGGTTCACTGCATTGCCAACCACCCAAATTATCGATCACTCCATAACTTGATAAGGTTTATGTATCTCAATCGCTTATTATCAACAATGGGTCTAATCCTTAAAATTCTTTCACCTTGGTCTTCCCCAATCAATCAAAAGGGGCTACCATTTATAGCCTCTAGACCTGCAACAATTCATACTAAAACTAAGTTTTACTAATAAAAATTTTAAACTTTATGAACAAAATAGCTTGAAATATGATATACGCTTATGCTGAATGATTATATGTGATCTTGATGCAAAATTAGTGCATTGGTTTCAAATTATGAAAAAACACATAATTTTTAGAGAATTACATAGGACAAATGTGTAGTACTGCACACATATCATTAGGTGTTAGTATGAAGCGAATTGAATTGAGTTTGAATAAATGAATTAGGTTGTAGGTCTCAATTTAGGTCACAAAAGAGGGAGAAGATAATAACGATCAACAAGGATTCTTAGAAGCATTCCATCAATTGTCAACTGAAGTAGGTATGTCCATCGAGCTTATTAGAGCATAAAGAATCGTTTAGTACCACTCCATACAACAGTAAGTCATAAATGGTGGTGTATCTAGATAGTAACAGTAAGTCATAAATGGTGGTGTATCTAGAGAGTAATAGAAAGTTACAAATGCTTATGGTTCTAGGATTTAGTAAGGTGTAGGACCTCCTAGTGATGTCAATTTTAGCTTAAGAGAGGTGGTTTGCATTGAGTTTACAAAGAGAGAGCGAGTATGAGTTTTACCCATAAACTTAGAGAGAGAAAGCTCACCTTAGAGCTTATCCATCATTTTATAGGGCTAACGAAGGGTGATTTTTAGATGTTCATAGGATGAAGAAGTTAATGATTGTGGTTTTGTAGCTCAATAATGGGTATTTTCGGCTAATGAAGAAGAGAGATAGTAGGAGTGGGTCTTTACCAAAACTTAAGAGAAAAAGATTGGATTTTTGAGCTTAAGGAGTATTTTTGAGTGTAAATGATGTTGGAATCAAGCTTAAGAGGTCTCATATAGATACCTCAAATGCGACAAAGAAACAAAACAACAAAGGGTTGAAGCATTGAAACTCCATATGGTTTGAACATGAACATAGATTGAATTAAATTCAATTCATGTTTGGTTCGATACTAGAATCGATTTTTTTATATTCCTAAAGCCTTAAACAAGCTAATTTTCACATTCAAAGGTTGAACTCAAGATTCCCTTGCAAACTTCCCGATCTCTAGGTTAAGAGGTTGAAGGTGATATGTCCTGATCACATTTTCATGAACAAGGACACAACACTTTTTTCTTTTTATTTTATTTTGTTATTATTTATTTTTGTTTTACTTATAACTTTTCTTACAAATAAAAATGGAGGTGAAAACTTATTTTGTTTGCATTATTATTTTTATTATTCATTTTTTACTCATTATCTTTTACTTAATAATAAGATGAATTAATTAATTAAGCTTAAATGAAAAATTTTATTATTTAAATAAAATGAAGCTATTTTTTAGTAAAAATTCTTTTTTGGTCCAATAAAGTAGAAACCATCATTTTTCTTTTGAATTTTCATATTTTTGAGTTTTTTTTCTAAGATTTTCCCTTTTTTTTATGGATTTCTATATTTTTCTATTTTCTAGATTTTGTTAGTCCTTAGCGAGGTGGAGTTGATTGTTATCTTTAAACTTAAAATCAATTCTAATTTTAACTTCTTGATGTTCAAGATTTACCATAAGATACTAAAGTTGTTTTTCACATTCTAATATGTAAGAAATATAACAAGTTTCTATCAAAGATTTGCATGCAAAAGATTAATGTTATTCTTAATCTAATATTTTTTTCCTCTAATTTAGTCCTTTATATGCTTGTAATTAGTTAAAGTTATGCCAATGCAAATCAGTCCAGCAATATGAACTAAATTATTGAAAAAAAAAAAATACAAAGATAAGGGAATCAAAAGATCAAGTCGCAATTTATAATGATTTCACCATATGTGTCAGTCTACTCTCTTCTAGCACCCATTATTAGGGATCAAGTCCCCTACACTTGATATTCCATTATTTGAGAGAAATTAATATTGAGGTATATAATTTCCATGACTCTACCTTACATCCTTTATACCACAGAAGTAATCACAAGTCTACAAAGTCTCCTTCACTTTTTCTCTCTCATAGTCTCCCACTAAGTTTAAAGGGCTTAGTTGACCTCTTCGAAGACTACAATATATTTCTTTACACTTTAGCACAAATCTCTAATCACATAGTATGTTTTGCACATTAGCTCATAAAGCTTTCTCAAAGTTTCTTTATCACAAAAATCGCTTACTCTATACTTTATTAGTAAGTCATTTAGATTTATAACGATCACATATATTCTTTTATCTCTTATCTTCCTTCTGATCTTATTCTCTTCATTTCTTTAAATAAATATGGCTTCAATGTTCAAATTGTTCCTTTTTTGGTAATAGCCATTGAGTAATAGCTGCCATTCAAATCTTTACGATCTTCACGTCTATTGAGTGTCTTTGCCTTACTGTCATTGAGATGTATTCTTAATTCTTTCCTTCTTTGTTCCACTTATATTTTCTTCTTATTGTAATTTGTCTCTCATTTAACTTTGTAATATATTAAGTAAATCATCTCTTGTTAGGTATATTACCTAAATATATCTTTTGCTAGAATGTTAGGACTTGAGTATTGTTTCTTTCTTATTCTGGAAAGCTTTTAAATAACATATGCTTGTAGAATGCTTTTGAACGAACATTGTCATCTAACTTTGCCTATCTTCTACTTCTAATTGGTTTTTTAGCTCTTCGTTTAGCTTCTACAATTGTTTTTTGATCTTTCATCAAAGATCAAACTTTTCTTTCTTCCTTCATCCATTGTTTCTACTTCTTTGATATTCTTGCTTCTAATAAAGATTTCATTTCTTTTGTTCCTTCACTTTTGATAATGAATTTCATTAAGATTCTAAATGATAATCATTTTTACTTGCTTGTTTTAGTTTTGGCCTGCTTCTTTGTTTCTATTCTTTATTATTATTGACTTTGCTTACTAGGTTCTGAACTTGTCTTTTAGTTGATAAGATTTTGTTCATTTTTTTTTTTTCAATTTTGATTATCTCTTAAACTCATTATGCATACTCAATAACTTGATTAGTGAACTTAACACATATATTTTGTTGTCATTAAAACCCCTTTCATTGGGTTTCTAATAAATTTATGAGAACTTATATTTTTTATGTTTTTGCTATTTTTCTATTTTTTGGTATTTTTCTCTATCTAGGCTATTCATTTTGACAAAGTGCGATTTTGTACAATGGTGCATCGTATGGAGAAGTTGGACATTTCGAATAAGCTAAAACAATCGAAGTTATTTATTTGAATGAGTAAACATCTCTCCATGTCTTATAAATGTTAGTTGAACTTAAACTAATGGGCTAACATTGAAGTGAGGCATCAATTGACTCAAAATAAAATCAAAAGGTATGATTTAAGTTGTAAAAGGAATTCTTTGGATGGTATGTATATTTATGTTGAATTTTACTCATCACGAATAGTAATTCTATTTTCCTCCCTCACCTTCAAATTAGTACTAAAGCCCTCCCTCTACACTGAAAGTGTTGTTTAGAGGTTTTGTGTTTATTATTAAAATCATGTGGAGTTAGTTGTATCACATGGGATTACTACCACTTTAATCCATTTAGAAAACTTAATATGGTCATAAATCTTACTAAGGATGATGATTCACTCTTGCCTTTGTGTGATTCTATCAACTTTTGCTTCATTTTCTATTGTATCTTATGTTTGTTTCATAATACTTCTCTCCCAAAATGCAGGAGAGCGTATGTAAAGCCTACAAAATTTCGATAACCCAAAAGCGGAATTGGGTGAAAGAGTTTTTGGATAGTCCCTAAGAACCACCCAAACATAATAAAACTTAGGTATAGGAATCAAACCCTAAGTGTTCAACCAAAAATCCTAATTGAAGTAAGCCTTAAAAACCTAAACAAACGAGAACCCTAATACTTGAAAAACCTTATAACAATATTGAAACCTAAAATGATCATCTAACCCTAGTTAAGTGATCAAATAGCTAAACACCACAAATAAACACTAATAGTAAGGTTAAACTGACCAATATAAGTGACCTATAGCACTAAAGAATTGAAACCCTAACTTTCAAGCTTGTACATAAGTCAAACTACTATAAATGAACACTAAACCCTAAGGAGACCCTAAGTATACATATAAGGCACTTGGATTAACCAAGTATAGCATCAAAGTTCAACAAAACCCTAAACACATCCTAATTGCACTTAATTAGCCTAATCATGCTTAATTACCATTAATTACCCTAACCAAACCCTAATACTTAACCAACCTTCATTACATCTTAATTAGCTACAAGTTAAACATGATTAAGGACCAAAAGAAAAACCCTTAATCACCTTAAAATATCTTATACCTTAAGGGGACAAGATCTTACCCAATTTGGCAAAAAGCATAATAATACATGGTCCCCATTTGGTACCTTGTCCTTGTTTTCCTTAATCACTCACAACTTATCCCCTCTCCTTCTCTCACTATCACAATTGGCCACCCCTCTCCTCTCCCTCATTTTGTTATTTTCTCAAACCTTAAACTCCCTCACAAACCCTTTCAAAAGATCAAACACTTTAACTTCCATTCATCCTTCCCCTTTGGCCATACAAGCACACACTACCGCCAACCACCTTATCACCACCACCACCACTCTAAACCACCAAACACCAAGCCTCATGCCTCACACATACTCAACCTTAACTCTTTGACATACACACACAGTTATTCATACTCACAAACTCACGACACATACCTACTAAGAAGGCCATCCTCAACCTTGTTTCGGTAAGTAGTTAAGTAAGTTTTTCCTTAGTGTTTCATGCAAGATAGTATTAAGGGTTTGCATTTTCATAACTATATCATACCTTGCAACATAGTCCTAGATATTTTAGGGTGTTTCATGAAGAACAAATAAGGTTAGTAAAGGAAAAACACACTTTAATAAAGCGTTATAACACAAACAAGCATGATAGTGTAGTGTAGTTTTAGTTTTAGGATTAAATCATTAAGTAGGATAATAAAACCCCTATTCCCCATGCATGCCACCCCTTATATGTTCTCTCACAACATTTCTACACACTTTTATGTAGTGATTATGGTTTTAGATTATTAGAAATATAAGTTACTTAAGTAGAAACACCATAAAAGTCAAGTGTTACATGAAAATGGAAGATTTGACCCTAGGAACACTTAATGGCCACCACTTTCGTGAACCCATCAGATCTATAATTTTTTTTAATAATTTAATGACATGTTTATTTAGTATTATGTATGATTTAGGACTTAATTAATCAAGTTAAGTAGGTTAAAGTATAGTTAAGGCCCTAAACTAGCTTGTTAGTGTTTATAGGCTTAAAAATGGTGTTAATGACCACTAAGGCCTTCATGTCCAGATCTATAAACATATTAAAAATGGGCTAAACTTATGTCCAATATTGGGCTTAAGCCTAAAAAGACAAATGGGCTTGAGCCTAAGGCCCTAAATAGTGATTTAAACCTATGAAGCCCAAAAGAACAAACTTTAAAGCCCATGTAGCTAAGTGACTAAATCTGAACCTTAGGATAAAAGGCTTAGAATGATCTAATTAAATGGCCCACCAAACCCAAAGGCCCATCCAAGACACCTACCATAGGCCCCTTAGTGATTTAGAGCCTTAAACATAGTAAAAAGGCCCATTTAGACCTATAAGAGTATCACTAAGGCCCACTTTAAAATTTTAAGGTGTTAGGTAGAAAAAGGCCATTTATAACACTTAAAAGAAGGTCTAAATTATAAAGTATAAAGCCTAAAGTTAAAAATCAAGCCCAAGGCCTAAAACTAGGCCCAAATCCTAAAGTGACTCAACTCCCCATTTAGGCCCACAACCTTGTAGGGCCCAAACCAAAAACTTGTTGATCAAGGTATTTAAGAAAAGAAAAAACTTCACTAAATGCAGATAACATGTCCACCTATCAATAAGGTCCAAGTCAAGGGAAATTTAATCGAACATGATAGGTAAGTTATTTTTAAGGCATGACTTGGTCTACTTGTTTTAGCTTTCATTATTTTAGTCTTTTATTTTAAGTAACTCTTTTGGTTTCTTTCTTAAACTTCATTTGAGTGAGATGTTTGGGAAGCTTCTTTAAAGTATAAAAAATTCATGGAGCTCAAGTTTAGGAAACTTCTTTAGTATAAATAAGGAGTTTAGAGATTAGTCATAGAATGGAAGTATCCTTTTATCTAGAAACTTATGAGATGGAAATATTTTTTAATGGGATTCTTGTATTTGAAAAGTTTAAGATTTTAAGCCAAAACAAAGCTTAAACATAAATTTAGTAAAGAGTCTTATCTTTTTGGTAAAACATAAAAGTTTTACTTCAAGTTTCCTTTTTATCTTGAAGATAGAAAACTTTCTTTATTTCCTTAAAGAGTTTTTCTTAGTGATTGAAGAAAGGAAGTTGGAAAAAGTCTTCCTTCATGAAGTAGAAACAAAATAGAATGTTGAAGCTCACCCTTAAAGTCTTGAATCTTAGAAAATGAAGAGGATTAAAGAGAGTGCTTGGTGAGAATAGTTAGTGGGACTTAAGAAAAGGAAAGAAAAAGATGTTGTTGGTTGAAATGGAAGCATAAGTGTGGTCCTAAAGGTTATAGTAGGGCTTCTTTATAGAATATGTTAATTTAGCTTATCTAATAAGTTTTTTTTTTTTCTTATAAACTTAACCTTGTCTTAATCTTTGTGCTGAATGTTTGAAATATGGGTGCATGCATTCCTACTATATTGCTGCCATTTTAGTGTGAAAGCATCCTAATTTCTATATGTTTTTCTTGTTTTATATCAAAAACATCATCCATGCCATAATTGCTTCTAGAATTAGGTTGCTTGTCTTGGGAAAATTCCATGTTGGCTTAAAAGCCCATTTTCTTGTAGAAGTGATGAACTACTAATCGGAAGTCCCATTACTTATATATGGCTCCGAGGATTGCAATCCCTTACCTAAAGAATTCTCCCTTAGCAACCTACTGATGACAAGAAAGTTTACACAAAAGGAAGGTAGTTGAACTCCTTAAGCTCTCCACATTATCATACTATGATCTATACTCTCAGTAGTGATGATGTCGACCATTCCCTGGCTAAGGACCTTATGCCGAGTAATCTGACCAGTTATTGTCGAGAGGTTCTTATCGAATGATGAGACACTTACTTATCGGCCTAGTAGTTTTCTTTTGACATATTACCATCTCTCTTATCCTGGCCCCTTTATTACCACAACATCTTGATCGCTCTCACCTGCTGTGTATAAAGAATATTCGTACGGGACCAATGTTACATTACTACTTGTCCACCTCGTCTTACATTATACCACTTTTCCATTTTTTTCTTTTTTCCTTTTTACCTTTTTTCGTATGTACTAGGAATCCCCTTTTTGTATATGCTTTCTTATAATTTCCTTATTTGTAATATTGCCCTAAGGACGTACTATAAATAGTCCCTTTCTCTTGTAAGCCAAAAATAATTTACATTTTTAATATTGAATATTCTGTTCTTGTGAGATAACCCTCTCCAAGTCATCTTTCATGCACTCTTATCTAATCTTGTTAAGTAGCTTAGGATTAGTGGCGGGTCGACCTTGGCATCAACTTATGCATCATATTAAGTGAGGTGTCAAGTCGTGTTGTGTTCGTTGGTGGGTCACATCCTCCAAGTAGCTTCACGTTAGCTACTCTTGTTCATTTGTAATCCGTTTCCCTCTCACTTTCTTCAATATTTCAATGGACCCATTTTATCCAAATTTGCCACAGTAAGCCTTAGTGATAACTAAGCTCCTAGGTACACCATATAATTTCCCGGTATCAGAGCTTGAAGCTAAGAATGAGAGCTGTGTAGTGATAGTTAGTCTACTGTTTGATATATTTATATGTGTGTTGAAAGCATCTAAGTGAAGTGTCTTTACTGAAGCTTTATGTTAAGAATGTCGAACCCTAGTGTACAAGAAGAGATTAACGATATCAAGAGTGATGCTCATGTTTATGGTCGAGTTACCTAACAAACACCACGTACTATCGATGAGTAGATATAAGATCTTGTTGTTATTGTGGCCAACTTAGCTATCTTAGTAAATAAGGTCTTAGAGATTGGACTATGTGAGAGAGTAGTTGAGTAAGGTCGAGAAATGAGAGATAGGCTAAGGAGGTAGATGAACAAGCAAGCTCCGGAAGCCTTTCTAATGCACCAGGCACCACCGTAACATGCCGACAGAGTTATGAGGAGAAGTTTAGAGTTAAATGAAGTGAAAGAGTACAAAGAAGAAGAAGACCAGTATGCTGGGACTGATGAGCATAAGTTTAGAGTGCTAAGAGGTGATAAACATCTTAACGTACAAATTCCGAGCTTCAACAAGTCTGGCAGTGTTGATGACTACCTAGATTAGGAAGAGAACATCGAAAAGATATTCGACTTCTATAATTATGAAGATGCTGTCCACATTAGAGTAGCCGCGTTAGAATTTTTTGGATATGCAATAATGTGGTGGAAGAAGCTATAGAATGTTCACCTGAGGACCCGATGTGAGGTCTGAACATGGAATGAGATGAAGAGAGTTCTAAGAAGTAGGTTCGTTCTCGAACACTATGAACGAGACACTTTCCAATGACTCCAAGACTTGAAGTAAGGTAATAGATCCGTAGATGACTATGTTTGAGAGTTTCAATTGCTCATGATATAATGCGATGTCAATAAGCTTAAGACCCGAACTACAACACAGTTCATCTTTAGACTATAGGTTGAGATTTGTAACATCGTGAAGCTGTAGAACCTCATAACACTGGATAAAACCATCCGTGTGGCCTAGAGAGTTGAAAGGCAACAGTGAAACCAAGTTAGCCAAATGTTGAGTAGCCAAACATTGATATTGAACAAGAGCGTCCTACTGAGCTGACCAATGAATGATAGATTTTCAAATAGTTCTAAGGTGGAACGCTAAGGTCACATGCCAAGCCGATCAGACAAGGGTCTAGGTAAGAGCAAAACTAAAGAGCTTGAGATTGAATGTTTTAAATGCCTTGGCATGGCTAGCCAATGTTTGAACTGCGAAGTCATGACCATAAAGGGAGACATGCCCCACTTTAAAGTAGAAAGTGAGAGTGAAGGAGAGGAAGAAGTGGTAATCGATCAAATGCTTGAAGAATTTGAGGAAGATCTCAATGCCAAGATACCACCTAAAGGCGAAGCCAAGTATTGCTTTGTAGTTTGATAATCTCTTAGTACTTTTGTAGCTAACGAGAGTGACCAAAGAGAGAACCACTTTCATATGAACTACTAGGTGAATGGCAAGCTATGTGCCATGATCATTGATGGAGAGAGTTGTAGTGACATTATTATGCAAAGGATAGTTAAGGCTATGAAATTGTCAACTCTTCCACACCCTAAGCCATACAAGATTCATTGGTTAAACGAGAAAGGAGGATTACATGTCTCAAAGCAAGTCAGAGTGTCGATTACCATTGGTGATGGGTATAGGGACAAGGTGCTGTGTGATGTCCTTCCTATGTGTGCATCTCACATATTACTTGGTTGACCGTGGCTATTTGACTTAAAAGTGTTACATGATGGGTAGAGAAATACGTATATGTTTCAAAAGGATGAGAAGAAAATTATATTGACACCTATGAGTCCTAAGGAAGTGCAAGAAACCCAGGAAAAGATTGCTAGATCTCTATAGTGGAAGTCTTTGGTGATTTCTCGAGCTTAGTTTACACAAGAGGTCAAGGCCGAAGACTATGTGTTCCTTTTAGTCAAGAGATTCTTAGAGACTAGAGAAGCTGTGAACTTACTTACTGAAGTGCAGTAGCTACTTCAGGAATTTGTCGACCTCTTCCCTAACAAGATGCCGAAAGGTTTACCTCCCTTGAGAGCAATTGAGCACTGCATTGACCTCCAACTAGGGGCTACCTTACCAAATCAACCTACTTACAGGCTCAATCTAAAGCAAGCAGTTGAGCTAAAGAAGTAAGTGGATGAGTCGGTGGATTGCGGATGTGTCTATATGAGCATGAATCCTTATGTTGTACTCGTTGTACTCATGCCGAAAAAGGATAGAACATGGTGAATGTGCATTGACAGCCAAGCCATCAATAAGATCACTATCAAATACTAATACCCGATCCTATGACTTGACGATATGCTTGACAAGTTACACAGTGCCAGCATCTTTTCTAAGATTGACTTAAAGAGCGGTTACCACCAAAAACGGATGAGACTTGGGGATAAATGGAAGATAGCCTTCAAGACAGGGGATGGTCAATTCGAATGGTTAGTGATGCCATTTAGATTAACTAATGCACCAAGTATGTTTATGCGGCTGATGAATCATGTACTAAGATCATTTATCAGCAAATGTGTTGTGGTTTATTTTGATGATATTTTGGTCTATAGTGCCAACCTCCTCATACATGTTGAACATTTGAGATTGGTGTTTAACCTACTCCACACCAAGAAATTATTTGACAATTTGAAGAAATGTGTGTTCTATCAAAGCGAGGTTATATTCCTTGGATATGTCGTTTCAAGGAGTGGAGTTCGAGTTGATGAGGAAAAAGTCAAAGCTATTAATAAGTAGCCTACACCAATTAGTGCTACTCAAGTCAAGAGCTTCCATAGCCTAACCTTATTCTATCAAAGATTTATTTGGAAATTCAATTTCATAACTGCATCATTTATTGAATTGACCAAGAAGAACGTTGAGTTTAAATGGACAGAAAAGGCTTAGAGGAGTTTTGAAGATGTGAAGTCTAAGTTGACATCTACTTTAATACTCACCTTACCAAATTTCGAGAAGATTTTCAAGATTAAATGTAATGCATCTACTATCGACATTAGTGTTGTCCTTATGAAAGAGTGCTGACCCATTACCTACTTCAGCGAAAAACTTCGAGGTGCTACCCTAAATTACTCAACCTATAACAAGGAATTCTATGCCCTTGTACACTCTAAAACTGGTAGCATTATCTGTTGCCAAGAGAATTCATCATCTATTTGGATCATAAATTTCTTAAGCATCTTCGTAAGCAATAGAAACTTTCTCGACATTACGCCAAATGGGTTGAATTCTTGGAAACCTTTTGCTATGTCATTGGATATAAGAAGGGAAGCACCAATACAGTGGTTAATGCACTTTCTCGCCATCATACCCTAATCACAACATTACAATCTAAGGTGTTTGGATTCGGCACTTTACCTGATTAGTATGACCACGACCCACATTTTGGACCCTTAATAACCAAGGGCAGTATTAGAGGAGCTATGGAAGGGTTCTACTTAAGTGAGGGCTTTTTGATGAAGGGCAAGCAGGTTTACATGCCAAATGGTTCTATAAGGGAGCTACTGGTTTGAGAAGCTCATGCTGGGGGTCTAGCTAACCATTTTGGAGAAAAGAGGACGATTGGGATATTGAAGGAGCACTTTTACTAGCTAGGCACGATGAAGGATATGCATTAAATACTAGAGAGGTGCAAGGTGTGTGAGTATGCAAAAGGGAGGAGAGAGTCCTATGGAGAATATATACCCCTACCAATTCCCAAGCGGTCGTAGACCGATCAAAGCATGGATTTCATGCTCAACCTTCCTTATACACTGAGAAGATACAGTTCGATCATGCTGGTGGTCAATCGGTTTGGCAAGATGGGCCACTTCATTCCTTACCACAAAACTAATGACGCTTTATTCATCACTGACCTCTTTTTGTAAGAAATTATGCGACTATATGGAGTGCCGAGAAGTATTGTGTCTGACTGTGATTCAAAATTCACGAGCTTCTTTTGGAAGACCCTAAGGAGGAAACTCATTACTAAACTCTTGTTCAGTACCTCTTGCTACTCCCAGATAAACAACCAAACTGAAGTAGTTAACAGAAACATCAACAATCTCCTGTATGCCACTGTTGGAAAAAACTCTCATGATTAGGATTTATGCCCACCCATCATTGAATTTGCCTACAATCGCTTAACTCATAGCTCAATCGAAACATCATTATTTAAGGTTGTTTATGGACTTAACCCGAACCTACCCTTGGATTTAATTAACAGCTTGACTATACAAGGGGAAAGTTAATTTAGCCTACAACATATTGAGGAGTTCCAAAGGTTACATCAGAAAATTGCCAAGCAATTGGCCTAAACTATAGCCCAATAGAACGAAGTGGGAAACCGCAGAAGGAGGCAAGTCGTTTATACCCCTAGGGACCTTATCTAGGTCCATCTTAGCAAGGAAGGCTTCCTTAATAGAAGGACCAACAAACTATCTCCCAAGATGGATGGACCCTATAGGATCCTAAGGCGCATTAATGATAATGCCTATGAGGTTGAGCTACCCAAAGGTTTTAATGTGTCTACCTCCTCCAACGTCACCGATTTGATTCCCTATGTGTTAGATGATGACAAAGACCAAGATTTGAAGGCAAATCTTTAACAACCCTAGGGAATTGATGAACTGTCAACCAACGGTCCCATTACTCGCACAAGACTTCAAGGATTGCAATCCCTCACTTGAAGAATTCTCTCTTAGTAACCTGTTGATAACGAGAAAGTTTACATCAAAGAAGGTAGCTAAACTCCTTAAGCTCCCCACATTGTCATACTATGATCTATGCTCTCAATAGTGATGATGCCGACCATTCCCTAGCCCATGACCTTATGCCGAGTAATCTGACTAACTGCTGCCGAGAGGTTCTTGCCAAGTGATGAGAGACTCATTTATCAGCTAAGTAGTTTCCTTTCAGCATACTACCATCTCTCTCATCCTAGGCCCTTTATTGTCGCAACAACTTGATCCCTTTCGCATGCTGTGCATAGAGAATATTCATATAGGACCAATGTTGCATTGCTACTTGTCTACTTCGTCTTACATTGTACTGCTTTTCCATTTTTTTCATTTGTCCCTTTTACCTTTTTTTCGTATGTACTAGGAATTCTCTTTTTATATATACTTTTTGATAATTTCCTTATTTGTAATGTTGCCCTCGAGACTTACTATAAATAATCTCTTTCTCTTATAAGCTGAAAATAATTTACATTTTTAATATTGAATATTCTGTTCTTGTGAGACAACCCTCTCCAAGTCATCTTTCATACACTCTTATTTAATCTTATCGAGTAGCTCAGGATTAGTGGCGGGTAGACCTTAGCATCAACTTATGCATCATATCAAATAAGGTGTCAAGTCGTATTGTATTCATTGGTAAGTCACATCCTCCAAGCAACTTCATGTCAGCTACTCTTGTTCGTTTGTAGACTGTTTCCCTCTCACTTTCTTCAATATTTTGAAGGACCCATTTTAGCCAGATTTGCCATGGTAAGCCCTAGTAATAACTAAGCTCTTAGGCACACCATAGAATTTCCACCATTGATGTGATGAAATCTTTTATGTCATGGTATTTAAGAGTTTGATTAAGTTTTGGTGATTACATCTTAATAAGTAGCATTGTTTATTATGTTCTTTTCTAGGTTGTTTTATTTAAGAATCCTAGCAATGTTTGTAAGATAATAGGATCTAGTTTCTTTCTATTTATGTGGTGTGTACTCGTGGAGTTGGAATTAATTTTGTTCACATGTTTCTTGATGTAATAGAAGTACTACCTAATGGCTTACATCATAGTCAATGACTTATTCAACTTTGTTTCCTTATTCTTATGTCTTTAGTCCTTTTCCACATGTGATGATGTACAAATGGAATTGGCACCATATGTGGTCTTGCTAGGGTCTTGTTGGTTTGTTTCATGTGTTAGTTGTAAGGATCCATTTAGTTAGCTTGTTAATTTTCTACATTCTTGTGTTGACTTTGTTTGACCAAATATTTCTACCTTTGACAAATCAATTCTAAGGAATATAGATAGTTCTTATCACTATTTATAACTGTCTTAGCAAGTCTTGAACGTATCTCTCAAATCTCTCCCAGCAATTTTAGCCTATCTTGACTATATCTCTAAATGTTTCTTACTGATTCGTCTAACTTATACTATAACTTTTAGGAGTTTACAACTACAATGAAAAACTAAATAGAATCAAAGGAACAACTTGAATAAGACTATAGGTCCCAATTAATTAACCGAGAGGGGGGTGGGGGGGGGGGGGGGGGGGGGGGGTGGGGGAGGGGAGAGGAGGTTTGAATTGGTTACTATTAAAAATAAAGGATCTAAAAAAGATTTTGTATATAACAATTCTCTTTGATTACTTGATTGTTAGCTTAGAAATATTAACAAATAACAACTAATAAAAAAGGAATAAATTATGTACAAATATAAAAGGGAGAGGGAAGGGAAGATCAAGCGAATCAAATAATAGTACTTCAACCTTGTTCCTATTACACTCTTCCAACTCTACTATTAGGGACCTAGTATTCTACACAAATGCCGTTCCACTATCCACTTTCAACAAAAACAGTACTTGAGAGATTATAGCCACAAAGTCCTCTACTCCCTTATGTTAGGCTAATACTCAAACCTATAAAGTTGACATAAGTCTCTCTTAAATACACAAATCTAACTCTCAATACAGATTACAAGAAAAACGATGAGGAAGTGTTAAAATTGATATGAAAAAACAAGCATGTAAAATGAAACAAGAAATATTGTTAGAACAATATAATCTTCTAATCGATCTTCTAATCTTGTAAGACAAAAGAAAGTTTTCAAAAATAATCACTACAACACTTTTATATCTTTCTTCTATATTGCTCGTTTGGATCTTATGCCTTTATATACCCGTTCTTTACAAAGGCTATATGAGAAGTATTTAGAAGGTCATTAATGTTTTGAATTAATTCTTCATAGTTCTACTGATTTCTTGAAGCAATCATTTGCCTGATTTGAGCTTCTTTGTTTTTGTCAAAATATATTTGTTGTTTTCTTCCCTTTTCAAGTGTATAGATGGGTTTTGACCTCTTTTTTATGGCAATGTATAATCTTTCCTTTCACAATAATTTTGGCTATGCAATTATGAAAAGAATCATTTATTTTGACTCTCTTTAAAAGGACTACATGCTTGCCTAATTTTGAAATTTAAACTAATAAACATTCTAGACTTCTAACCATCGTGCTTATTGCTTACTTACTGATCCTTTTCCTAGAAATAAATATGTTTTCCTTCTACAAAGATCCTTGTATTTGTTGAAAAAAGATAATGAATGTTTCCTTGATGTTGTATTTTGTTCTTAATCCAATATAGGCATGATTTTTTAATTTTGGAATAACAAACCTACTTAAAATATTCAAACTTACTCTAGTTCATGTAACTTCCATTCTTGTAAAATTATGCCCATTATAGTTGGAGCAAGAAAGAAACTTGGCACATTTTGATTTTTCTTGATCAAAGTGAATGTAGACTTGATTTTCCTACTTGTTCTTGGCATATAATTGCTTAAATAACTTGCTAATCTAATTTTCTTAAAATACTCTAACATATTTGGTCAAAATTCCATTCAAATTGAGAGATATGAGTTGTATCTTAATGATGTGAATTTTCCTTTATAAGAATATATCATATCTTCATATTATTTCTTTCCAAAGATATAAAATCTAAGCATATCTTAACAAGATATCTTCTTTTTCCATTTATAATATGATACTTATTACGTCCAACTCATTAGGATATTTTACCAAGCTTCTTTGATTTTTCGAACCTTTAGAAGTAAAGAAACTTATAAAAAAATCTATGCTAAATTATTTAAATAAAAGTGATAATATGATTCCTTAATTTATTTCCCATAGATTTTTGTCTTACTTAGTGGAATGCATTGAATATATTACCCAAATATATTCAATAAGTCAAGCTAAGTCTTCAATATGTCAAAAATCTAACTTAATTTTTGTTCTATAAACATTTGTTAAACTTTTGTTCTGCCCAAATCCTCTAATCCTAAGCTTTCCTTGTTAAGCACTTAATTGTTCTTTTATCTCAAACTTACATTATTTTAAATATTTTCCTATATACTTAGTAAACATATTAGCATTAACTTAATATAAGTTTTATTATCATCAAAATCGACTTAGGGAAATTAAAAATCCTTTTTTTTTTAATGACAAAACATCATTAAAAAAATATAATAGATCTAAATGTGATATGCACTAAATTTCTTTATTAAATTTTTTTTTTTGTAAAAAACAACCTTAAAATATTTAACAACAAATATCCCCCCTTTTCTTGTAAAATATAACCATTTTTTTTAATGAATAATACCAAATAAAAATTTATGTCCCTTTATATAAGAAATTGTTACCAATTTCTAAAAAGGCAAAAACTTTCTTTTCTCCCCCTATAAATTCATGTTTTTGAAAATATGCTCCTCCTTAAGATGCTATAGTTATTTTTTTTTATGATAAATAGAAAACATAAGTGTATATAAACATGAAGAGCAAATAAAAGTAAGATGGATTGGAACATGGTTACCGAATTTATTTATATCACTAATCTCATACTTCTATTGAGGCTTTGATTAAGAATTATCACTAATTATGCCTAGTATACTTGCAAATTGCAACCACTACAAAACTAATTTTTCCTTTTAAGAACCCATTTAAGCTTATGCCCCTTGAAATTCAAGCTCATAAAATTAAGAGATCTTACTTATTGTTTGTTAAGCTTGTTATTTTTGTAAAAATAGTATTTCTTGATGTGCCTTAATTTATTACAAAAAAAGCAAGCATAAGGGTTAGATACTTTATATTTGTTTGTTACCTATCTTCTTTAGTTTTAGTTTAGATATGTTCTGATATACCCTCTAACTAATCCTTTGATGTAGCCTCTAAATGGATATTTATTTAACTAATCAATATATCTTCTGATATAGCCTTTGCCTTGTATAGCGAGTTTAGTATTCCTAGATAATTTATCATTTTTACTTGTCTTATCATTCCTAACTTATTTTCCTTCAACAAAAATTGTCTTCTTAGTTGAGTTAGATGTTTTACCATATTCAAAGCTCAAGCCAATCTTAGATTTGTCTAAGAGATAATCATTTATAGTTTTCTATCACTTTCACATAACTTATGGAAGGATGAATCAATTGAATTAGAAAGCTCATTGATCCAGTTCTTTAGCTCTTATATTTCTTCTCTCAAAACAATATTCTCTTTTTCAAGATTATCTTGATTTGGTTGAAGAGTTTCATTATCTATTCACAATGCTTTCTTAATAGTTTTTGATATAGTATTCTCTTCTATCAACAAGTTATTAGTTTGAAAGAATTGCTCTTTTTCATTCCTTAGTGTCTCGATTTCATAATTAGTTTTAGTTAATTTTACATTGGCCTTTCCAAGTACTTTTAATAGCTTTTAGATTTGTTTACATTCACTTATAAGCATTTCATTATTGGATTTAAAATTTACCTTAGACATGCCCATTAAGCACGTATTAGCCTCTACTTCATCTTGTGCTAAATCCTATGATTCTTATAAATCACTCCAAGTGGCTAGCAACACCCTTTTCTTTTTCTTGTATTTTTCGAGCTTCTTCATCAAAACTGGACATTCGTATTTGATATGCCTAAGTTTTTTACATTCATAGCATACTAACTCCTTCTCTTCTTTCTTTGTTTATTTTTCCTTATAGCTTTTCCCTACAACATATTTTCCATTATTAAAAGATATAGATTTACTAGAAAACTTTTTCTTACCTTGTTTCTTAGTCATTCTTTTTAGTTTTTTGGCCAACAATGTCACATCCTCATTACATCATTATCACTTTATGATCTAGTATTAGAATCCACTTCTTAAGCTTGAAGGGCTATTGACTTTTTCTTTATATCCTCTGCAATATTCTCTAACTTGAGAAAATCTACTTCATAAGTCATCAATTAGCTCCTCAATTGACTTAATGGAAGTTTTTTCATATCGTATACTTCTTCTATAGCTGTCTTTTTTGCATTCAAGGCTTTAGGCAAGACTCACAACATTTAAGCACTAAATTTGCATCACTAATCTTCTTACCAAGAGAAGAAAGCACATTAGTAATAACTATAAATCTACTAAAAGAATCCTTAATTTCTCCACTAGTCAAGATGTGAAAAGTTTCATATTGCTGTATTTGAGAATTTATCTAAGTTTCCTTAATGGTTTATTTGCCTTTATCTGTTTACTTTAGTGTATCTCGTATTTCTTTAGCTAAACCATAAGAAGAAATTAGGTAAAATTAGGACTGAGCAATTGTAGATAAGAGAAAATTCTTAGCCTTAAAATTTAATTCAACCTTTGTAATATCACTATCGAATGTAGCAGTTGTAGGAACTATTGCATCTCGATTTTATATGATTTGCCATGTTTGATAATTAGTAGCCTTTATGTAAATTTCCATCTTAAATTTTTTATAAGAGAAATTAACGCCATTAGAGAAAGGTGCTTTTCCAAGTTGAACTATTATACTACCACTACTTTCAGCCATGATCCTTAAACTCTAAAGGATATCAAAACATGGCTCTAATACCAAATGTAGGTCCTGATTAAGTAACTAAGAGAGGTGGAGATGAATTAGTTACCATTAAAAATAAACGATGTAAAAAAGGTTTTGCAAATAACAATTCCCCTTGATTACTTAATTGTTGGTGCAAAAGTATTGGCAAATAACAATTAATAAAAAGAGAATAAACTATGCATGAATATAAAAGAGAGAGGGAAGAGAAGATTAAGCAAATCAAATTACAGTACTTCAGCCTTGTGCCTACTATACTTTTCCAACTCTACTACCGGAGACTTAGTATTCTATACTGGTGTCATTCTACTATCCACTTTCAACAAAAATAATACTTGAGAAATTACAACCACAACGTCCTCTACTCTGACTCAATCAATCTCATCCTAGGTTAATACTCAAATCTACAAAGTTTACACAAGTTTCTCTTAATACAAAAATCTAACACTTAATATAGAATATAAGAAAAATGACAAGAAAATGTTACTATTGATCCTAAAAAATAAGCACATGAAATGAATCTGGAAATATTGTTAGAAAAGTGTAATCTTCTTATCAATCTTCTAATCATGTTGGACTTAAGAAAGTTTTCAAAAATAATCACCACAGCACTTGTATGTCTTTTTTCTCTGTTGCTCATTTGGATTCCATGTCTTTATATACCCTTTCTTTACAACGGCCAGATGAGAAGTATTTGGAAGTTCAATCAATGTTTTGAATTAATTTTTGATATTTCCTTTAATTTCTTAAAGCAATCATTTGCGAGAATATCTCTATTGCTTGATTTGAGCTTCTTTGTTTATGTCAAGATATGTTTGTTGTTTTCTTCCCTTTCGAGTATATAGATGGCTTTTGACCTCTTTTTGATAGTAACATATAATCTTTCCTTTCACAATAATTTTGACCATACTATTATGGAAAGAATCCTTTATTTTGACTATCTTTGAAAGGAATATATTCTTGCTAGATTTTGAAATTTAAATTGATAAACATTCCAAACTTCTATGATGTTTATTGCTTACTTGCTAATCCCTTTCCTAGAGATAAATATTTTCTCCTTCTACCAAGATCCTTGCATTTGTTGAAAAAGATAATGAATGTTGCCTTATATTGTACTTTGTTCTTAATCTAATATAGGCATGATTTTTGAATTTTGGAATAACAAACCTGCTTAAACAACTACCTATGAATCTCAAATAAATAGCAACCAGCAACACACAAACAATATTTCATCATTATTAAACAAAGTTTAGTGTAATTAACCGCTTAATCTTAAAATACAAACCACATGTAAATACTTGTACATGATTAGAAACATCCATAAATTATTTTATTTTATTAATGATTAAGACACTAACAAAGATTCTCTATCTGGTAAACATAAAATTAGTAGAGAGCCACGATAATGCCTACAATCCACAAAATAAATCCAAAACTAACAACAATATCTAATAAATCTAAATTAATTACTAAGCAAAACCCATCTCGTCATCAAAATAGTAATAGCCTGACACCTCATTAAAGTAATAATAATTAAAGTTTGCCTCCTCATAGAATTCAGTACTCTTCATAGCACCTATACCTGTAACTGGAAAACCACAAGTTCTCAAAGGGTGAGCTACGCCTACTACAAAACATTAACATCACATGTGAATGTTACACATAGTAAAAATTCACATGCAAGCATATATAACTAATGTAGCATACATAATCTAATTATCTTTTTATTGCCCAACAAACAACATAGTTTCAGCATCCTAGATTTTGGACTAGCTCACGACTTCTATGCATACAATATATATATATATATATATGTATGTACATACTAATATTGATGTGGGCCCTGCCTAACACCTAAGTAACCTTTGCTAAAATCTAACTAGATCATCTCAATATGGAACCTCCATAAGGCCAATGGCATATAATCACCAGGTACTTCACCAACCCAATTGAACCTTACTAAAGGGAGGTTGAAGCTAAGCACATGCAACAAGTGTGTCAACTATAGCCTACACAACACAATTAGTAAGTAAGTGTTTGTACTTGCCTCAAGTGACTTATCACAAACTGAAGTTATATTGCTATCGCTTGAAAAATTAACAAGATTAACATTGATTTGATCTTCAAATTCATCTTAGAGTGAACTCTCACCTACTCTAACCACTCACTCCACTCATGAACATTAAAAACTACAAGTGAAGGAGAAAACTACTCAAGGAAAGGAAGCTACTTGGATTCTGTTTTGATGTGTAGAGTTGACGGAAAATGCATTAAAGACGTTTACAACTTGAAAATAAGGTAAGAAAACTTAAAGGGGACATGTTAGGAACAAAACTGTGCACACCTGCAACATGAGATCTAAATGCTAAGGCTGTTGGTGTTTAAATGCCTGAAGAAAACTCACACAAGATGAGTACAGGTGTCACGACTCAAGAGGGCTAGTCGTGACAGTTGCCGTATACCATACAAAGGACTGTAGATTAAATTCTCTTACAATCGACAACCCTTTATATGATACATATGGCTATAGCTATAACTAACAATCAAGAGTTGTGCAAGCATAAGTAATATCATTTCATTATAACAATAATAATAAGATACAGAAATTTAAAACATAATCTATTTATATAAGAATTTATAGATATAAGGTCTTTAGAACTTTTAACTCAAATTAATATCAGTTTATCACATATTCAGATCTATAATCTAGATAAATTATCATGTAAACACTCTGAACATGTCCTGCTCCCACATCAACCCCCTAATAAACAACTAACCTCGGGTATGTGATGGCTCGACTCTACGAACAACTCAACCTGCGAAAGAAGACTATAAGGGTATAAACTAACTAGCTTAGCGAAATAATCCCTTCAATCATACAGCAATCAAGTTACACAACAATTAAGTTCAATCAAATGAATGCATATAAATCAATATATCAAACAAATACATGCAGATGACCAGGTACTACATACAACTCAGATTTAACGCCCTCCGGAGGTAAGGTTAGAGATACATCGGCACAATCAGATCCTGGTATTATACTGGAAATTATCTCATAACGAAACTCCGTATTTCGTATTTAAAATATAATGGTATATCCATTATTAGTTTTATCAAAACGAGTTCTACATATGATTGTGAGTAGATTCACAAAACCCTCACTTACCCTTAAACGAAGGCCTCTAGACTGGACCCTTAGCCAAGCGATTGGCGCCTTCAATGCCTAGTAATTCCGCAGGCCAGGCTAAGGTCATATTGCACGTATGCACCATACGAAATCTATAACAATCAAATAATCATCCTAGGTATAGTCTCTCGCTACCTTCGTGCAATGTGATGGCCAGAATTAATTATGCAGTGTATGATTATGTGTAGCGACCCTAGGAGGGGCCTAGTAGTATTGTCTAGAATTTCCATATCACGTGTCCACCCATGATAAGAAAATCGCCTTGCAAGTCAGAGATTGCAAGACTGTAAATAGTTATTTACTAAAGTCTTCAATTTTAATTCATTAACTCATTATATAATATAAATAATTATGGATATCCATTTTTCCACAATTCCTCAAAACTACAGAGAATCGGTATCCCCTACCAAAATAATGAAATAAGATAGACAATTTTAGAAAATTCTAAACTTACTAAAGATACTAAACTTAATTGAGACATTAGTCGTTTTTCAGAGCATTCCGAATTAACTACACAAGCTTTTTGTCATACTGATTCAATGGTAGCACTCTGCACTCGATTCCTATCCCATTCCTAACTATCGATCCACCTGCAAGGAAAAGAACTGTTAGGGTGTAAGCTTACGCTTAGTGAGATAATTACCCTCATCAATACCGCATGGCAAAATTTTTTAGATGCATAATCATATGAATGCATGAACAATCAGTATGCTAAACAACATATGCAATAGCCTAGGAACTGCATACGACTCAGAATTACGCCCCCTAAAGTCCGGGTTTGGAGATAATTAACCAACCCAAACCAAAATCCGAGTTCTAAACCTTGGGTTTTATTTCATTTGCACTATTGTGCTCAAGCCAAAACAAAACTTTCTTTATTGAATAACAAATCATATTTTTTAAAATCCCAAGTCTAGCGGTGTGGTGGCCTTCACAATCCACAAACACATGCCCTAAGTAGAAGCTACAAGACTCGGCCTCTCGCCGACGGTTGGCGTCTCCCAGCGCCTAGTAAGCCCATCAGCTTAAGATAAAAACTCAATATATATGATGACATAGCTAGTGCCCAATCCTGCAGGAAACTTGTATTCCTATGAGTCCTTTCCCATCTTCTGCATGAAGTGGCAGTCAGTGTTATCCGTATGCAATATGGGGTATGCATGATTCATTTTGATTACTTAATCGTATAAGTGATTAACTCGATTTTCAAGGTGATTAGACAATTTCATTCCATACAATTCACATGTATATATAATGCAAACACTTCCCATTATTATATATAATTATCAAGTCATCACATTCATCCACAATTTCATATACATGCATTTCCCATATCCCACAAGCATTCAATTTTATATATATAAGTTTAGGTGCATCTATTCTACAAGCACAATCAAGTAAAGAGTCATCGGGAATTTACTCACTCAGCTATGCGGATCAATCAAAATAATCCGGGATAGGTCGTCTCCCCAAAGCCAGGTCCCCTGGATATCACAAATACGATACTATAAGGATTTGAAATAAAACCTAGAAAACTAAGCTAAAACCCTTTAAGTTATACTTTGGACTTAGTTTCATAATTTTTCCCAGTTTTACTTAAAAGTTCAATCGTATATAACTTTCTCGTTTTAAATTCAATTTTTATGATCTTATAGTCAATCTTCATCATTTTCAAGTGTACTTTAATGTGGTGAGGTTAGATTTTCGAAATGAGCCATACAATTTTGTCCATGAGTCAGAACAGTAGCATTCCTCATGTGTTAGAGTGCTTTTGGGCTTTGTTTGGTTAATGGGCTTTTTGATAACTTGAGAAATCCTTTGGGCTTGGCCTTAAGATTTTATCCTAAGCTTAAAATACTCCTTGAGATCAGATTTATAACTTTGATTTATATTCCTAAAGCTAACAACCACTTCTTAGGCCCTTTAGTAGGCTTAAGTTGTCAAATGGGCTTGTTTTTGGTTCAAACTAAAGTTAGTGACTTTGGTGGGCTTATGGAACCTTAGGTGGATTTCTTATGGGCTTCAAAACAACCTCTCTTGATACTTTAAGGTGCTGGTCAAAATTTCATTGAAGGCCCAACTTAGAGTTCTAGGCTTGTTTTGAGAGTTTTAGGCTCGGTTTTAAGTTTTCAACTTTGTATGCTTACCATATTTGCTTTGGTTAATCTTTTCACTTTGTTCATTCACTTTTATCATATTTTTAAGCTTCTTTTTCCCACGTTCCAGATCTGTTCATGATGGTTCTAAGGGGTCCTTACTTGGTTTTTCAACTTGTTTCACCATTTCCTTAAGTTTAGGTGATAGATTATGCACTTAGACTACTTATGTCCAAATCTTAACTTAACTTTTCTTCCACAAGATGATTATTTAACTTATGTTCCACATAAAGAAATAGAAGATCTTATATTTAATATAACTCCCATATCATAGCTCATGTCATACAAAGTTGGTTTCTTCATAAAACCTCATGTGATGGATTTTTCCTTAACTTAAGTTTAGATTTGAGCATGTTTAACTTAATGGAAACAAAATCAACATCCAAATGACTATGGAACCCTCACGTCCAGCATGCTCATCCTCCATTAAAGTTCTTATTTCAAGATTTTCTTAGCTTAAAATCTTCCATTCAAAGTATTAAACAAATGTCTTTACAAAACACCAACTTTATATGCTCATGTTTCAACTTCATGTAAGGGTTTCATGGTTTGTTTCTTAAAACGATTTTTGGTGTTATAACAACTTAAACCTTACGCATATCTTCAAGAAATCAAAGTCTCCTAACATAAATACTAATCCACATATGACAAGAAACATTTACTCGTCCTTAAAGCAAAGTTTGGTGGTTGTGCATTAAGGTTCCACTTATGCTCTTAACTTTGCTTCCTCTTTTTTGCCACCTTTTGGAACCCGAATCTTTTGGTCTCTTGGAATGGGCTTTGTGGAAGGTTCTAATGGTTCTAAAAGATCTTAGATGGTGAAAGAAAATGACACAAGAATAAGAAGAGAAATTGCCATGAGTATGGAAGCAAAAATAGTGGCGGCAATGTTGGGAATTTGTGGAGTTAGATTTCTTCTTTTGATTTGTGTTTAAAGTGAGAGAAAAGGAAGTGAAAATGAGAGTGAAAGAGGGAGAGAGTGGTAGATTTTGAATGACAAAAGAAGTGTGTGCAAGAAGCTTTAATTGATTGTCTTGTAGTTTAGACAAAAGTCAACAATTGCAACTATTGATGATGTAAGCATTAAAGGGTGAATAGTAGTGTGTAAGAGAAAGTGATTGATAGTTGAAAGACAAGAGTATGGCCCCCCTTTCCTCCTTGTTTAAATCTACCATTTAATGTCCTTTGGGGTCTTAGAATGGTCTTGTCTCATTTAATGAAGTTAAGCATATGAAATCTTGTGAAGAATTGTCCATATGTAGTATAAGTGAAGAGGTGATAAGGAAAATGTCTTATCACTAGATTTTGATAAGTTATTAATTGATAAATGATTCTAACTCTCAATTGATAAATGATTCTAACTCTCAATTGATAAGTCATCTAAGGTGATTGGTTAGTCTACTTATTGATGTGTAAGGCTTAGACATTAAGATAAGGGCATGATCTTATAGGAAATTGTTCTAGGATTTTCATCTTACATTGTTTTGTACTTTATAATTCGATTCCTATAAGATTGTGAAATTTTCTAAAGTTGAATGAAATTATTCAAATTAGATTATCGATTAGCAACTTAGGCTCAAAATTCCCTAATTGTTTTAGGGTTTAAGGTCTTAGGTGAGTTTAGAGCTCGTAGTTCTTCAAGCTCAGGTTTTCTCAATAATTGGTTTTTGAATTGAAAAATTTTAATTTGTTTCTAAATGTAAACTTAAGTTTTTAGTTTAGTTGATCCTTGGGAACGTTTGGACAGTACTTTTAATTGAATCATGGGCCCACTAAAAGTAGGGTTTATATTTATCAATTGATAAGTTATTTAGGATGATTGGTAGGTTTACTTATTCATGTGCACAAATCATATGTATAAAGATAAGGAGATTATCTGATATGAAATTCTTTTAGAGTTTGATTCTCAAATTAATTTATAGGTTGTGATTTGCCTCTTAAGAAATTTTCGAGTTTTCTAGAGTTAAATAAAACTTATTGAAATTATATTTTTAATTATTTATTTAGGATTGTAAGTCCTTAATCATCTTAGGTTTTAGGGTTCGAGTGAGTTTATGTATGTTTTAAGGTTCGAGTGAGTTTATGTATGTTTTAGGGTTTTTCACCAACTCGGGAATAATTTACTTACACTTAGGAGCTCAAGGATCAATTGGCTTAATTATTTAAGAACACTGCTTTATTATGCAACACACACACACACATATATATATATATATATGTATATAAAATGAAAGGATATTATTTATATATATATATATATATACATATTATGGGGCTACTTATGTATGCGATTAAAATAATTTTTTGTAAATTTATTAATTTATTCCTTTAACTAGCTTAGTTTTATTGTTTATTATTACTTGAAATAATCCTTGATTCGTTTGTTATCAGTTTTGTATGATTTCCCAAAATTATTGATAGTTTTATTGATTTATGGCTTTTCAAGCATTAAGATAATTTTATAGAGTTTTAAAAATTTTTATGAGTTGATATTTACGGTTTCTGTTAAGTTTAGGTTTTTATTTTTATTTTTAAAAGTACGTGCATATAGAGATTAGGGTTTTCTTGCATGATCAGGGTTTCCAAATTGTATTATTGGGTCTTTCAAGTTTGTTTTAAGTTCCAAGTTCAAAATTTTAATCAGTTTTCATTTTATGTAGTTTTGTCGAATTAGGGAAATGTCTATGACACTTAAGCCTAATACTATGTTTAGAAGGTTAAATTTACAGAGTCTACATTATGCGTGTTTCAAGTTAACTTTTTCTAGTTGAGTAAAATTAGGTCTTGTTATTCAATAATCAATCAAGGTCATAAACAATCAGTTTCTAGTAAATCTACTATGCAACAATCAATACATTATTGTAATTTAAAGTAAATTTACCGTTAACAAACAATTATCATATACAAGCATAACCCAACCCCATACAACATTCAATTATTGATCTTAATTTATATTTACTAATTACAACTGCAAATAAGTATAGAATCATCAGGAAAACTCACTCAGCCATAGGTGACTCAAGGGTCGTAATAATCTGGTGCCAGCTCAGGGTCAAGGTCAAAATCACCTGAGAATAAGGAATGTAAAAATTTGTAAGTTTACGAATTTAAAGCTAAACTAGTATCGTAATTTGTAAGGTTTGCTTTACCTAATTACGTAAAATTGTCAATTCGAGTTTTATATTGAATCGCATATAACTTTTTCGTTTTAGCTCGAATTGTTATCAACTTATAGTCCATTTTGATCGTTTTCGAGCATAGTTTTTCGTAGCAAGGTCCGTTTTGGACGTTGTGACTCGCAATATGAACTGTGATATAAAAATATCACAAAATGAATTATTTAAATTTAAAAATTTATAAAATATTAATTTTAGCTTTTTCTTAGCATATTTATAATTTAATAATTATTTAAATCATATAATTGATAATTTTAGTATTTTAAGCATATTTTACCTCAGTTACTTATTTTTACCTATTTTTGAGATTTTAGACTTATTACAATTATTATTATTATTTTTATTTATTTGTATTTTACGATACACACACATATATATATATATATATACTTATTACTATATTTGATTAATTTTTTTATAATTTACTTAATTAGTAATTCCTAATTTACAGTAATATATATATATACCTCCTTCTTACATATTTATGAACTTATTTTTATTTAGCAAATATTATTGTATCGTATATACTATTTAATGTACGGTATACTTTATATACTATATGCTATACATATATTTACATTATAATTGTACACATATTTAGCCACATAGATATATACATGTATACATATATATATATATAATATAGCTTACAAGTGTACATGAATATATAAACACAAAAACACATGTATATATATATATATATATATATATACATATGAAAATAAAGATTGTATACATATATACATAAATAATCATTTTCACGTATACACACATATATATATATCTATTTTTAATTTGTGAAAATAATAAATGCTTACTAGACATATTCTTATGTACACACATATATTCAAGTATTCTTATTTATACACATGTATACTCATATACTGTATATTTTACCTAATAGTATATATATATATATACATGTCTTTATACATACATAAGAGATACATATATATTTGGTTATCTACCTATCCATACATACATGTATATGTAATGAAACATTTAGTAAAATACAACAAAAATACTTAGTATATACATATACATACCATATAATATACATATATACCACTAAAATAATTATACTTATGTAAATATATTTAGTTTTCTTCTTCTTTTCCTCCTCCTTCTTCTTCTTCTTATTCTTCTTGTTCTTCTTGGTTGTTGCTTTTGTTTTATTTTTACTTTGCTTTTCTTTTCTTTCTTCACTTTGCATTTATAATTGTTCACTTCCAAATTTTCTTCTTCTTTCGGTTCCAACATGAGTAGCAATTTAAGGAAAAACAATAAAATAATAAGCTAACCTAATCTCTACATTTAAGAGGATAAGACAATGTAATCATTTCTAATTTTTCCTTTTTTTTACAAAATCAACACCTAGAACTTGAATTGTATCACGTGGGCTACTGTTTTTTCATGAATTTTCTGTTTTCTTTTTCATTTCTAGGATGTAGCAGTCATAGGAAATTAGAAGAAGGAAGAAAAGAGAAAAAGAAAGAAAGAAAAAGGAAGAAAAAAGAAATTAAAAATAAATATATGTAACTTTTCTAAACCTAAAAATCATAAAAATAATCATCATAAATTAATTTTGAAATTTTATGAAAATTTATCAATTTAATTTGGTACCCATTACAATTATAATTTTTACAAGTTATTTTAATGATTTCGTTAAAAATTTTATACGATTACGCGATTTAATCGATAATTGCAATCAACTATAATTAATCACTATTGAGTGATATTTAATTATTTTATATGCTTAAAGTTATAGTTTTAAGGTTTCGAACAAATTCGGGTTCAATTTAGGTTAATTGTGCATAAATCAAATTTAGGGTTTTGGTACGCGATTTAGGGTTTCGATCAATTTCTAGAATTTTTATTATCGATGATATATTTGATTTATTAAAGTTCATAATCTTTTTTGTTACTAGCCTTACTGATTCATGACATAATTTAGGATATTCAGACTTAAATTAGGGTTTAGACTATCGATTTTTCTAGAGTTTGCAATAGGGTACTAGTACCTAGATGCTATCCTTGATGCCATCTTGACACCAACTACTATCTATAGTTTTTTGTAGATTACAATTTGCGATCCTTCACAACTCTTTCCCCAACTTCAATCTCCACCACTAAACACCACTTCTAAACACCCCTCAACCATTGATAATCTACTGATAACCACCTAACCATTCCTCAAATGCTAAAAACCAACCAATTACAGCACCTTTTGTTTATCAAAATCAACCTTATCTTTTCTATTTTCACATAACCAACACAAAATCAATAAATTGAGAATTCTTACTCATTTCCCCACTTATATGGCACCCAAGACTCAAATCACTAACTTCACAACACTGCAATACATAAAACCAATAAAGTTTTTCACCCCTCTCTAAAGAAAAACGAATTTTGTAATAACAACTATGGTCAACATACCTTATAATCACATTCCTATAGCGAATCTAACTTCCTCTTGTGATTTTTGGCACTCAAAGGTAATGAAAGGTTTCCTGTTATGCTAAGTAAGGGAGTAAAATGGTTATTAAGGCTAAGGGGTTTCTAAACTTTTATTGAATAAAATGCCCTTGTAGGCATTAGTCAATTACATATCATACCAATGCCCACTTATTACTTTATTTTTTTTTTCTCTTTGTTTTTATTTTCTAGGCTTTACATTATCTCCCTTAATCTTGAGACTATCACTTATTGTGACATTCATAGTTGTCAAAATAGCAAGTCAGCTATATGATTTTATGATTTTTTTTAGTTAATATGAATATAAAACATTTAAGTGTAAACTTTTGATTGAGGTATAATTCTACAAACTTATAATTTTATATGGTTTCACCAATTTTATAGAGCTAAAAGAACAATACAATCACGATTTTGATAATTAGAGTGACATAGTATTTAAAAAAAAACAAAAATTTCATAAACACTTCATCATTCAATATATGGTGTACATATAAACTTGCACAAATATACAAAAGTGGGTTTGGTTTAACTCCATCGAAGTATACGAATTTCTCTTTATCAAATTATGGGACAATGGTGACCTATTGAAAGCATTTCTATCTAGGGGATTAATATTTGTGGGCATATGAAAACCTTTATCTTATAGTCTAAAATGGCAATCTAGTTTCCATATGATGCAATTAAATTTGTATAAGGGGATAGGTTACACGGGTTAACTCATTTAGCCAACAAATGAAAGTGGGCTGGACTTAAAAATTTCGACCCCTTAAATGCAGGCTTTTAGAGAAGGCAAATCCAAGCTTCATACTTTTTATTTTATAAGGAAATTAGCCATGTTAAAGACTTGATGTTTAGCTCTTCCATTGTGTGCATGGCTGCTTAATTTTTTAATTTCATAATCATAATAATTATGATAAATTTATAATTATCATAAATTATAAATTCATGCCTCCATTGATTTGGTGGCCTATTTCATTTGTATGTAAGAAACATAATGAAATGAAGAAGCAGCTTTCAACAATTTTTACATTTTTTAACTAGATATTAAAGGAGACAAATGCTTGTTACGGCTAAACTTGCTTAACTTTCTAACCTGCAGTAGGGCAGCTTGGACTAGAAAATCTAACCCACTTAACCCACACACGAATGCACATTATGATGGATTGATCCACTTAACTGCTTGCACAGATCTAGACACAATAATATAATTCTCTTACTTGAGTGAATCTAAAAGACAAATGAAGACGAAATCATAAAGTAATCCAAGCATCTAAGTCAATACACGATGAATGGACACGAAAGCAAATCCTGATTCTTAAAGATCTTCAAAAAGTTGTTGTCCCAACCTTTTATATGTACAGAGTACAAATATATGACTCACTAGGAACTCAAAAGTGGTGACATTCATTTGCACTTAGTTACAAAATATTAATGTACATGATGTATTAATATTAGTAAAAAAAATTTCTTTCAATTAACTAAAGACGAAAGACGAAGTATATCATGCTTGTTAGAAGCAGTTAATGGACGTTAATAAGGCCATTTTATGCTGTCTCCAAGTATAATCCACCTAACCACTGATCGAAATTGATTCAATATTTTTAATCGGACGACAAAAAGAAAGAAAACTTCCCTTTTTTTTTTATTTATTTTCAAGCTCCATGATTGGTGCTGATATCCCATTGTAATTACATGTGGCTCCACGTCAGTAACTTTACAAAATATTTCATCAACTTGCAGCAGCCCAAGAGATGAAGACGCGTACTCTAATGGAAATCAATATTTTGCTAATTACTTCATGACTAAGCCTTTCTTGGACCCACAACCCTCTTACGTGCAAGACATGGCCTTCCATAAAGCAAAAACCTTATCCCCACCATTTGGCCGCCCGAGTTACAAGACTCGTCTTTTGCCCTTTTTTTTTTTTTATTTTTAAATCACCGTACGAGAGTAGCAACAAATGCACGCTTATAACGAATTTTTTTACCTTATTTTTTGTAGTCAATTTGAAATTATTTAAATTTTTCAGATCAATATCATAAACATTAAACAAATTTTTACGGCTTGATTATTATAAGAGCTTGCAACTTGCCCAGAACAGTTAGAAACGACCATCAGTCTTTTCCAATCTAAAGAAGGATGTGGTTCTTTCCAAAGAAATGAAAAGAAGTAAAGAAGGATACGGTTCGCTATGTTTGCCTTTATCATGTGGTTTTTTATTCTATTTTCTTTTGATTTCCCAAATGTAATTGGAGAGCAAAAAGTTAGAATAGCTCTAGATTTAATCTATACGATGATATTTGGTCCAGTGAAAGTATGACACACGTAAAGCATAAACCACAACAATTTATAACCTTTTTGTAGAAGACTGTAAAAGTTTTCTCCTCAACAACTGTTCATCTTGATATTGTTTGCATTTTATACATAATATTTTCGTAATAATATAGACTGATATCAAGTTTGTATATATCTTTATTATTTATAAGAACAAGGCAATATCATTAAACTTTTGTCCAGATGTGACATTGAATAAAAGTTTTATTAAATTCTTAATTATTTTGTGAATCTCTAAAGTGTTTCCTATTTATAGTATTTAATCAAAGGAGGGCTTTAATGACTTAGATGTCCAATGCATCAAACATTGCTATCACGATAGGATAAAAGAAGCAACGATCTGTCAGGAACTTTAATTAAGAAAATTCTATTATTTTCAAGACGAAATTTAATGAAGTATTTCAAGTTTATAACTAACTCGTTTAAACCTTCAAAACCATATCATAAATCAAAGCATCTCCACAATTTCCGGGGAATGTGGGAATTTGCCACATGTTCCTATACACAAGCAAGGCTATTAAGGTTTCATAATCTTATCTATAGGATTCTATTGATAGAGTATAATGGATTTGGGCTTTGCATTTACATATTGAGTTTGTAAAAGGGTATACAGTGAGGACTACTAAGGTATTATCTAGTCTAGCCATTCTAATACTTAAGTCAATCCTTTTGTATATAAAGAGTGTATAAGGATGCAAGAAAGCTCAAATACAATATGAGTGCGCAAAGAATATAAGTAAGTTACCATTTGGATGCTAGTTGGTATTTATAGAAGGGGTAGCTGAAAGTTAAGGGACCAGTAGTAGCACTTTAGCATGTCCATATGACGTGGATAATGGGAATGTGGAGTTTGACATGGTCCAAATTTGTGAGGTCATGGCTATTGACCTGGTCTCTAAGCTTTATCCTCTATCTACCTAGCCGTTATAGGCTATTGTAGTAGGCAAGACATTTGGTTAGCTTAGGTCGAGATCGACTATGAAGGCAATAGGGCTGAGTATAGGCAAATTGGGCTAAGCTACAAGCCTAAGCAGGTCAGCATGGGCTTAAGAGACCCAAGTCTAAAATATCCTATCAATACTTCCCTACACACCTCAAGAGTCTCATTGTCATTAAGGTGGTAAGGAGAGAGAATGGATGGAATCCTTAAGCATATGGTCAAGCTGAACCTGACGTGTTCATGCCAACTTTGGCAATCTAGAGCATTATGGAGATGTGCTAACATTTTCAGGAAAGAGGTAGAGGCGGTGTGGTAGGGGTCCGACCTAAAGGGATACCCCGTAGAGTGATCCGAGCTAATTATGCCTTAGGTCAAGCTAAGCACTCAAGCATCGAGTTAGAGATCAAGAAGACTGACCTCCTTGAGCAATAGGGGGTACTGAGTAGAGGAGATGGTCTTGTAAAGGTGCTGTGCAATCACGTTAGGTAAAGCTAAGGTTATAGTAGCAAAGCTGAACTAAGTTAACTCACCTATGCTAAGCATAAGGGCTTCCCAAGCTATGGTACAAAGGAAGTGTTGCGATAAGTGTAGAAGTTGAAAGGACCTCAGTCAAACTTCTTAAGGAAGCTAACCTTTTCAAATTCTAACCTTGGAGCACGTTCCCAAAGTGCAATTATTATGACATGACAGCTATTAAGTCGCGCATGCAATTGTAGTTGTTTATCACTTTGTTCTCAATCGTTCGATTAAAATCGTTGCTACATGTCTAGATCATAACGCATTAGGAGGATTACACTTGTACGAATCTCCATAATAGCTAATGCACTTCCCCATACTTAAGGCCTATAAATACCCTTAAGGTCAGTTGAGCAAACACTTTACATAACTTCAACATTTCTTCTTTCTACAACTACTTACACTTCCTTCCTTTTCTTCTTCAACTTTGATTACAAATGGCATCCAAATCTAGTGAGTTACATTCCGATTCATCAAATGTAAACTAATGCCTTTGAACCCAAAGGCTATTAGGAGTGATACCCCCCATATGACGGTAGATGAGAAGGTTTCATCCAAGTTGGCAAATTTAGATGAGGAGTCAAGAAAGGCATTAGAGGAGTTAGATAAGGAAAAACTTATGAGGGTTATTTTACATGATGTCTACCCTTATGAAGCATTACCAGATGCTATTGATTTGTCTAATAGGCTTAGGAATGAAAAGAGATTGAGCGGTTAGGTAAACAAAAGCAAGCCATATGCTGTAAATTATGTTTTAAATTATTTTATTATAGGGAATTTTCTTGGCCTAGTGGTATGATTGCCAAGGAGGGAGGAGAGAGTGCCACTACTACTAAGGAGGCGTTTTGCAGTCCATGAGAAGTACCTAGAGTTTGGGATATACCTTCCTTTCACCAAGTTTGAGAGGGAGCTATTTGATTACCACCAATCTTGCCCTGCTTAAATTCTTCCCAATGGGTAGAGGATATTAAAGGTGTTCCAAGCACTCTATGAAGTATTTAGTGGTATTGGCCATGCTTGAATTGTTTAATTTTTTTTTTTTTTTTTTGTTTATGAAAGATCCTGAATGGATGATCATACCTCCAGAACCACCTAGGGAAAAAGCTATAGGGGTCAAGATTCATCCATGAAGAACTAATAAGATGAGTTCCTCATCAAGGAGTTGCTTAGGGAAGCCAACTTTTAGACTCAATGGACTAAATTTGTTCGAATTGGTGCTTTAAAGAAGCACAACTCAAATGACTTTAAGGCTACACAAGAAGTTGATGCCTTCATGGCTCTAAGATACAATCAATTGATTAATGATGAGGAGACCATGCAAAGATACTTCACTCTATCAATCATTAAGCTCTTTCTAAGCATGAGAGAGCTATATTGAAGAAATGGCTAGGAAGTATAGGTTCAACCTCGATGTGAATTGACTCCTCCATCATGCCGGCATAAGCCTACAAGAATCTATCCTTCATCCATTGTCCTCTAAGGAATGGGGATTCCTCATTGCCCATGCTAGTCACGGTGAAACTTATAAGTACTTGTAGTCTTTTATCTTCTATTGACAATGTTCATTTAGTTTTGTAGGAGAGAAACTAGTAAGGTTTGGGGAGCTACCCCAACCTAGTAAATCGGAGCTCCTAAGGCGACTGGTGTCTAGGATAAAGCCTGAAAAGAAGGTTGCTGGCCCCAAGGATAAGGCTATGAAGCTAAAGTTAGGAGTAGGGAAGACTAGTAAGATAGAGTTACTTGATCTGTCTCAAGGGATCCCGATCAATGCCCCTTCTTTAAAGCTAGTGATGTCCGAGCCAAAGGCTATAGTGGCTCCTGTATTCAAGCTTACCCTATTATTTGAGCCTATTACTACTATGGGGGGACAAGATCTTGCTACCATCAAGCAAGATGTGGTGGTGCTCTCTACTCTCTATGAGGGTAAAGGGAAGAGACTAAAGGTTAGCATAAGGCTCAAGCTGGTGGGTTAGAAGAGGAAGACCCCTGACATTGGAGCGATGTGCATGCTAAATCTGAAGAAGGCAAAAATGAAAGAACTGCTTAGCCAATCCAATGTATTTGATTTCCCCTTTGGTCACCCGTATCTTGCTATCGATTAGATGGGGGAGAACCACCAAACAATGTGTTTTTTTGAAACTAAGATCATGTTGAACATGCATTGGAGGATGGGGACGATGCTTGTAAACCCCTAAAAATTTTTATATAAGTTTATATTGCGATGATATAATTTAGAGATATATTCGAGATAAGCCAAAATCACTAAGAGAGATTTGATAGATATAGTTTAGACTACATATAAACTTCATAAGTACTACTAAATTTTAACTCTTGTAGTTTTAAAATGAGATTTCTAGAAATCGGACATTAGTAAAAATTTAAACCTAAAAGCTTATCATAACTATTCTAAATCTACCCAAAACCTAATATAGCCATGCTAATTCACCTAAGATAAGGACCAAAATCTATCAAATACCTTGAAAAATGGAATGGATGGATTCAATAGGCAAAGTGGCATGATGATGTGTCAAGAATAAGCCATCTATATGTCATCTAAATGTCACTTTCATTATCTATCTACCACCTTATCATGTCATCTAAATGTCATTTTCATCATCTATCTACCACCTTATCCATGCATGTCATCCAAATATCATTTTCATCATCCCTTTACCACCTTATCTACACATGTCATCTAAATGTCATTTTCATCATACATTTACTAACCTGTCTCCATGTGTCATCAAAGTATCACTTTCATCATCCATCTACTAACTTATCTACACGTAAGCATGAAAATGACCTAAAGAGAAACCTAATCAAATTTGATCAACCTTAGTAAAAAATGATGGCTAAATGGAAAATGACATTTTAATGACCAAACACCCATCATATGACCACCTTAATCTTAGATTAAATAAACTAATTAACTAACAACTAAGCATTTAAGTCAATATCATAAAGAGTTAAGCACCTTAAAATCATATCTCAACGTTTCTTCCAACATGTAATGAACAACTTTCAAAACAAGTGGGAGAACCCAAACTACTGCATATGGTGTGTGGCATGAAGGAAAAGAATTCCAATTTGACTTCCACATGTCATTTTCATCCAGCTCATTCACTTCCATTAATGTCTTGCAAAGTCATCTACATGACTAAGCATGAAAAGGACATAAGCAAGACATGTATCCTTATCTTTAATAGTCTAACTCCTTTAAGTAACATGCGCCCTTATCCTTAAGAGTCTAACTCCTTTAAGCAACTTCTAACTATTATACTAACTTCTATACAGTCTACTACATCCATCTCTTTCCTCTTGTTTTCATTCCACAAACCGACCAACATTCTACTTCTCCCACCTAACTTCCAACATCAACAACCTAACTTTGATTCCATAAAGTATTTTTTTTTTTTCAAGTAAGAGCTCTTCTAAACTCTTATTACCAAAAAGTTTTTCAAGATTCCCAAATTAATCAAGAAGTACTTTTAGTAAAGCTATTTGATGATAAGCAAAATCTTATCTTATCTTATCTACTTCATCTAAGTTTTAATCAAGAAGCTTTTCACCTACTTCTCTACTTCATCTAAGTTTTAAACTTATCTTATCAACTATTTTTCCAAACCGAGTTTATGATAAGCAAAATCTTATCTTATCTAAATGTGCAAAAGTCTCTAAAAGATGATAAGATATGTTTTCTATAAAAGGAAACCTTTATCTCTATCAAAACATTCTTTATTTCATTCTTGGATTCAATTTGTATACATCTCTAAAATATCAAGACTAAAAGATTTTGTTTCGTTTTCGAAATAACTTGATAAGAAACTTAAAGTAATCAAGTAGGCAATTCCATGTCTAAATAATGATGCGAAAGTTTCATGCTCAGATCTTTATGATAGATACATATCTTGCAACCATGATTATGGAACATATTCGACTTATTGGATACATGGACATGCTCTTAGCCTTGACTATTTAGACCATAACGATTTGACCTAGTATGAAGATTGGAAACTTGAACATAAGGACTATGGACATGAATCGATAAAGATGATTCAAACATAATACTAATTAACTAAAAGACTATAAAACCATAAGACTATAACTAAGAAATAAATCTTATATATATATATATATATATATAGTATTTACTTCTTATTGTGCTCTTTTAGGTGATTGTGAGTTTGAGCTACCTGAAGACTATTATGACAAGTAATAGTAATGGCCAAGTGAGTATCCACACTAAGTATCACTTGCTTATGCTTATACTTAATGCTTGTGTGTAGGCTATTGGGAAAGTACTTGTGCTTGATTTGTGTGAATTGCTTGCAAAAATATTATATGATATTCCATATAATGCAATTGTTGATTATGATGTAATATATTCATATGTGAATATAGTTAAATATAGGAAGGAGAGAACCTATACAGGGGAAACCCATTCTATACAAAACAAGAATAAAAAGGTAATGAAGAAGTTCAAAGACACATTAGACCTTAAGGGAGTCTAGTTTAACCCTCCTTCATTTACTTGTTATTTAAGTTGAATTGAAAATATATTTTTGAGCTTAAGTTAAGGTAAGGATGGTTATGGAAGAAGTAATGGTATAGTATGATCTTGGTTGGAAGACAATTGATTGTAATGCATGTATGTGCTAGATTGTTGAATTATAATGAAAGGATTAATGCAAGCCTATACAATTTTTCTATGAAAATTTCCTCTTCAACACATGAGATTAATATTTTCTTTAAAGATTTGGTTCCATTTTCGTTTATGCCCTATGTTTTTCATTTTAAAGTATGTCTAATTTTATCAAGTTTACATTTGTCAAAATAAGTGATTCATATTAAATTTTTAATGATTTCCTTCATGATTGTATCTAATTAACTTATGAAATCCATGCTTGTTTAGTTATGACTGATTTAGGGATAGTTTTGATGTTTGGAGTTAAGGAAATGTTTTGATCTTGAGATAGGTTTGTGTATTTTTGTAAACTGATAGGTGTATCTCTTTGATGGTTCAAGTGATCTATTAGTGTCTTTGAACTAAAGTAAAGGTTGAGTTTTGTATGAAAGTTTCATGACTAAAGAAATTACTAAAGCCCAAAAAAAGAAGTGGAAGAGAAGAAAAGGAGAAACCAATGGGTCTCATGACTTGAGTAAGTAAACCTGAATGATGCCCTAAATATCTAAGGGATAACTACTGTTAACTTGGGTGATGAGCCCAAGATTATTGATTAAAAACTTACTATAGGGGTTATAGGCCCATCTAAAGAAAGGAGAAAAGTGAGAATAAAGAGGGTGTAAGTTATTGTTGACTTAAGCAAGTAATTTCGTAAGACGCCCTAATAGCCCTTGGGGACAATATCTGTTAACTAAGATGATGAGTCAGGATTTCAGTTGAACACTCACTACATGGGTCGTGAGAACCTAGAAAAAGAATGAAATGAAAAAAAAAAATGACATAAAGGAGGGAAAAAATGAAAATGAAAAGAACAAAAAATTGTAGAGGAGCAAAAATTTGGAAAAATAGAAAGGAAAACAAATAACTAAATTAATGCTAAAGTTTGGGAAGGCGAAGGAAGATAAGACTTTGAATTACTCTTTTCACACTATACTAAGGTACATGAAGATCTAATAAGGAAGAGCATATGTATAGGTCAATCACTTAATACTCAAATCTCTCTCTCAATTTGAAATGTCAAACTTGATTTCAAATTTTCCTAAGGCTAAACTTAGTTTCAAATTTTCCTAAGCTTAACCTAAATGAGAATGTTAATTTTTCTAAGCATCAATTGATAATTTAATTGCACTGCTACATTTAATTGATCATGTTTAGAGCAAATTGAAAGTCAATTTTGAAATTTGATGATAAAGAAATAGATGCAAACTTTGAGCCTTAGTTTGCATTACAAACTTTTTATCTAAGAAAGGGTATAAAGGAAGACTTATCCTTACATTTCTTTAAATCATTTGATTTGAAAGCTTATGTGAGGATAAGCAAGGTTTTTAAATTGAGGATGGTGATAATGAGTAAAAATTTGCAATTTTCCCTACTTAGGATTCGCATTTCCACATAAATTTGGATAAAAATTGTTTAATTTTGTAACAAATAATATTCATGTACAAAATGGACTAACCGAGTCAAAATTGTCAAAATTTATGAAAAATATTTTAAAACCTTGTTAAATTGTACTAATTTGATGTTGTACATCTAGGTGTATAGGGACTACCATGCATTAGGTAGCCCTTACCATTTAATTGGAGGCCAATGAATCAGTGGAACAAGGAAATTTAACCTACTAATCGATCAATTGCTCAACCACTAGTCAATTAGTAAGCTCTTAAGATTAGGGAGCTACCGTTGTCACCATTGACCAAACGCTAGGAGAAGATGGGAGCAAGCATAGAATTGTGAGAGGGTTCACCTCTACTAATCTATATGTAGTCCTTCTAACAATTGATTGGTAATTCAAACCTAGATTTTCTCAAGAACAAAACACAGCATTTAAGAGTTTGACATCTAACAATTGATTTGTACATATTGCTACCAATCAATCCGTAGGCCTCTACTATAAAAAGGCTACGTTCTACAACTCACAAAAGGAGACACTACATTTCCTTATTTTCAGCTTTATGAGACTCTACAATTTTTAGCAACTAAGATCAAGCACCAAATTTAGGGCAATCTAGAAGTGGTCCAATTAAGTTAGTATTTTATGATTATGCTATAACAATTAGTTGAAGAGACCCCATAGGTGCGGATTTTTAAAGCATAATAATAAAATAATATTATGGCTAAAAAATAACCTTATAGTAGTAACATTAACAATTTATCACTAACTTGTATTTAGTTCTAATAGTTAATAAAGCCTTAGAGTTAAAATAATTTGGCTTCAAAGATACATCTAATAATATAAAAATAATTTTTAGGAATATGGATATCCATAATCATCATTCAATACATATGAATATACAAAATATACCACAAATTTTTGAAATTTCACTAAATATGTATAGAAAATTACTAAAAAATCAATAAATAAATTCATAAAATACAAAAGTGATTAAACTTTATTAAGCAAGTGGAAGGGTGTGACAAGTGTAAATGACCCATAAATTAATGTCTAACAACCTATATCTTATAAAAATGATTAAATTAGGGATACGTCGTAACTTGTATAGAAACTGAAATGATTAATTGGATAAAAATATAGGGATTGTCAATGGGGGCAAGTTCAACAACCATGTTTAATGAGCAATGAATTCCAAATAAGTTAGGATCAATGCTTCACAGAATTTTGGAGTATTTTTTCACAATATTTAGAGACTTTAGTATGTTATGCTTATGGTTATAACTAGTTGATTATATGTGCATAATGCATGTACGCGAGTTGCTTTGCTGTTATGGGAGTTAAGCTCCATGATATGTTTGTTTTATATTCTACTTTGTCTAGTATGTTAGATAATTGGTTGATCACCCCCAAAAGTACAAACTAATTCAAACTTGACTTCTAACTCAACTTGATACACATTGCAACCCATTAAGAGAGATGGTTAGGATGATCAGGCCAAATACGAACCCTATTAAAGCAAACAATCTCTTGTCGATAGAGATAATCGATGATCTCTTTCTTTCCCTTAGTCAAACTAAGTGACAAAAGATGAGATCCTAACAAGGTTGAGGATAGTGCTTTGAAGGAAGTCATGCATGAAGGGTGTAACCCATTGTACAAGCCTCAATTTAGCCTTAATTCATGGTGTTGATAGTTAGTTTTTATCCTAGTATAGAAACACCTATAAAACAAAAATTGACTATGAAGGCATTGGAGCTACCCTCATGATGTATGAATAAGATTGTAAAGAAGTAAAGAAAGAGAAAGAATGGAAAAGAGCCTCCATTACCTAGGATTTTGTCCCTTATTTCTAATAAAGGAGACTAAATTGTATCTAAACTAGGTTATTAAAATCGAACTCTAGTCTAGGGCTAGTTTACATGAACTTATGGCCCATGTACTAAAAGAAGCCTATCAACACTTTCCTCTCACACTATTTGGCAATAAGCTCGGTAAAGAGAGTAAGCACCAATATAGGCTCCTAAAGCTACAACTCAAACCTGTACTAGATGAGGATAAGCTAAAGCTATAGAAAGAGCTTCTTATCGATGATTCCAGGCTTATCCTTGATCTAATGAGCAAGACTTTAACTTAAGTAAAGCTGCAAGACAGATATGATGCCTCAGTAAGACATGGCACGTGCTAGGTAAACCAATAGAGCACTAAGTACTTAAGTAAGTAAAGTCGAACAGTTGAACCAAACAAGGCCAAATCTTAGCTAATTTTGAAAAAAGTGAGCTTAGAGACTTAGAAAGGTCAACTTTTTTGTATAAGTTCTGTAAAGTATGTAGTAAAGGGCTTAAAAAAGCCAAGATGTTTGAAGAAGTAAGGGCCTGAAGAGGCAAAGGCTTAAAGAGGCAAAAGCCTGAAGAGGTGCTAGCCTAAAGAGGCCGATGTGCCTAAAGAGGCAAGGAGTAGATAGATCATCCGAGCTAGACATGACCTATGCTAAGTGGAGTCGTAGGATAGGCTAGTTGGCCCTTAATCCATTAATGATCTAGGACTTAAGGCTTATTACCTCATCGTTCGAGTATTTTATGTTGATCTCTACAAGATTTAAGACATCTCACTCTTGTCATCCATTTTTAGTTATGATTAGGGATTACACAATAGTTAGCTCACTCATCACCCAAAAATTGCTAAGGCTTAGAGATACTTATACTTTGCGAAATTGTGAAAGTTGAGAAGTAGTACGTTAACAAACAATATTCACATAAGCTCCAGGTAGAGGGTGTTTCTTTAGCCCTGGTTTGTCTTTAAGTTCTCATACACATCTTAAAAGGAGGCAGAAGGAAACTTATTAAATAAATTGCTACAAATGCCAAATGGTTGACATTTTCTATTATAAGACTCATCAAAGTACATAATGAAGCAACGCATGACAAATACAACTTAATATAGAAACCTTGAATCAAATGTGAATATGAACAACATATCAACATAAGGCACAACATAAAGCACATATCTTGAAAAATAAATAAGAAACAAATCACAAATAATGAAGATGAAATTTTACTCATCTTTTATCAATGAAAGATAGTAATAGGAATCAACCTTTGATCCCCTTCAAGCCATAGCCAACCTGTGCTAAGTCAAGATCGACCTGTCTTTCCTAAGGCTAAGATGATAGGAAAGGGCTAATGGAAGAGAGGAAATCAAGACGAATAAGACAACAGAAGTAGAAGTGTTGCTAACTTCCAAGGAACCCAATGATTAAACAAACAAGGTTCCAAGGAAGAAGGCCAGCTCAACAAATAGGAGCTTGGTAAGGAGCCCAAGATGTCTTGACAACCAATACGTGAATTTGGCAATTGTAGGCCCACATCATTGGTAACTCAACTAACCATGACAAGGTTTCAACGACCATACTTTAAGCCAAGATATCCAATTGCTAACCTCACTTGGTTTGGATCTAACTGATTCCGGGACAATTTAGATGACTTGCATGCCGACCTCCTTCCTTAAACACATAGTTTTCTATACTTGTAAATATTTTCTTTATTTTTAACCATATGCCTAATCTTTAGGGTTTACGGCCTTGTACTTATTTATAGTTTTTCCATTAGGGTTTTAGGATTTACTATAAATAGCAATGTCTTGTAAGTGGCTGCTTTTATCATCTTATCATTATCAATACTAAGAATACCTCTTCTGATGCAATCTTGTGAGTTGTGAGCTTATTAAGCATGTGCTTGATTATTGAGTATTGTTTTGCTCTTTAATCTTCATCGTATTCGTATCAATCTTTTTTTAAGATTATGGTGAACCTTCTTCTAGAACGGTCATGAGTTACATCCCCCTCCATTAGAACCTTGAGTATTGATTTAGTGTTTGGGGGTCATATCAAACCCCATTTCAAGCACAAAACCTGTTTATGTGTGTTTTGATGCATTATATCCATTCACATTCACATTTACATTCAAACCTTCTTCCTCACTAACCTCAACTGCATTATTCAACTCCTAATTACCCAATCGTGTGATTTGTGTCCGCTGTGTCTTATGATTACTTTAATGACCTCCGATCTTTGGGTGGCATTCTATATCAAACATCATGTAGGCTTGAAGTGTAATAGCTTTAATGTTACGCTTTTACAATTATTGCTTATTAGTTTCTAGTAATAGAGCTCTAATCGATGTGTAAAGCTTAGTTAGCGCTTGAAGTAATGCAATACGGTGTTCGAGAGGATTTTATATGAAGAATAACCTTATAGTGAAGCACCCTCTAGTATATTATTCTGTTTGTTTCTTTTATCACCCTTTGTGGTTATTAGAGCATATGCCAATATATTTACTAGTAATTTGTCTTAACTTGATGTTGCTTATGTAATTAAACTTTAGCTCAAGTTTGTAAATGGAGTTTCTCCATCCATGGACACGACATAGAGTGCTCAAGTTGATCTTGTTCGGCTTTACTTGATTATGTTCCATTAAGCTTAAATTGGAAGTGAAGATCTTCTACCTAATGTGTATTATAGGTTTTAATATGTGAGTATAAAATTAATTCCTCCTTTGTAAGTTTATTTATATAAACCACTTGAGGCAAGCATTTACATCAGCATAAGCATGCACTTCCAATTTAAATCAAATCAACTATTGCTTCTTATCCTTTATTATACTAGGTTACATCTAATATTACTAGTCATCTTAAGAACTTATGGAGTGTTCAATTCAGCTTGTTATATTTTTCTAACTTAAATTGTTTAGATGTATTAAGTTTTGGTCTTTGTCAAGCATCTCTTCCATAATACTATTAGGAATTGCTCAATTGTGGTGGATGTCATGTACGAAACTACACTTGTTTACTTATGGATGTGATACTATCATGGGTGTTCAGGTAGAGCACTTCTTATTCTTTTAGCTTAGTTTGCAGTATGAAACTTAGTCAGCTCTTCCATTAGCTTGTGTTTATATTCGTCACAAGAAGTGTTCCCAAGCTTGTTCACCTCGACATCTTAGAGCTTAATTGTTACTATTAAGCTTGGGTCAATATGGCTAAACTAGAATCAACTATTTGGAACTTGCTTAGTTCTTGATTAACTCATAATCAAGAGGAAATGTGCTTAATGTTGTTACTAGGTCACCTAGGGCTTTTCTTGAAAGAAGCCTTATCATGGTTCAAATTTGCACAAATAATTAGGAACAACTTAGCATTCACAAAACTGTTTAGTCTTTACATGTTGACAACTTAACCATATTGTAATGGCTTATGGACTACTCCTTGGCTAAAGGATAGCTTAGCCATCATTATATAGAGCTTGAGCCTACTATGCTCTATTGAAGATAAGCAAAGCAACTTAGTTCTCGAACTTTGGTTGAGTAGCTTAGCATAAGTACTTAAAGTAGCTTAACATGGTACTATGTAGTTGCTATCTATTAACTTAGTTAGTATGATGGTTGAGTGAGGTTCAAGTGGTCACAAGTTCAAGTCCTAGTAAACTCTTTTGCTCAGTCGTTTAAGTAGTTGGCTTGGCTTGGTCTTCGCTTGGAGAATGAACTACTATTTTGGTCACAAAGGGTAGACATCTTAGTTATAGTGCAGTTTTGGCTAATTTGTTCAAGATTGGGATAAGGCTGTTGTTAGAGGGAAAACTAGATGATTTTCAATGGTAGTGCCTGGTTTGTTGTACATATGTGGATTGAAATTCTATTGTGTTTAGACTTGTTGAGCTCAAAAACTTGTAGTGTGTTGCCGCATGGTTAGCAACTTAGAATCTAAAACATTATTTTTAACTCATTTTTTATTTCTAAGAAAGTAGATAGTAAAGAAAAAGTAGAAGTTGAAGAGAGAAAATAGCTTATGTTTTTTAAGCGAAATTTTAAGGGACTTTTGAATTATTTTCTTCTTCTTTTTAGCTTAAGATAGACACTATAACAATGTTCTTATAGTAAGGTTGCATGCTTTTGCTAGGGATGGCAATATGAGGTAGAATAGTAGTTTTATTGTAGAAGGTTGTAACTTTGGCTATGCTAGAAGCATGAGATAGAGCAATGATAGTAGATTACCAATAGAACTTAGTGTAGAGTTAAAACAGTGGACCAATATATAAGAAAGAACCACTATATATCTTTGTTTAATATTCTCTATACCTATTTACTTTACTACATCTACTTTTATAAACACTACATGTGGCTTTTCTATTTGTTATATTGATGAAATTCTTCTATTGTGTAAAAGGTTGTATATTACAATAAGGAAATGTGTGAAAAAGTTAAAACTTGCTTAGCAATCAACTCAATCCCTCTTCTTCATTTACCTTGTTTAAACCAACAAGCCTTTATAGGATCCATACCTCATCCTTAGGGATAATTGGGTGCATCATTTAGCAATTACCTCCGAGTCCTAATCCTTATCCCCATAAACAAATACGTATGGAGGATCACCTAATAAAGGTATAGCAACCGATAGTCTACTTCTTTCCTTATCTTTGTTATCACATATACATAGGGGATCCCTCAACAAATTGGTAACAGTCTCCCATGAGCTTATTTATTCCTATGATGGCAATAGTTAAGGTTTTGCATTCAACAAGTTATCTTAAGAGAGGGAGAACACATGCTACATACAAAAACATTTGTACAAGTCTTCTCATGTAATGCCCTAGAACTCATGATACCACAAACCGTTACATATTCCTAACCTCTAATAATATGTTAAGCATAGTAAACAACTTAAATCTTCAAATATTCTTGTAACAATCTCAAATATCTTCATAAATTTAAATTCCTCAAATAAAATCATGATTTCTTCTAAGTTAAATAGCTATTTCTCAAACTATAATTATTAAGTACACTAGATTAAAGTTCTAACTTATCAGATCTTCTTCGGTTATTCTTCAAGTAACAAACATAGTCATCTCTCTTCCCATCCCAAATGTAGTAGTAAGTATCTTCACAACTTTAATAGTTTTTTTAATACATCAACATCTTCTACAAACTTTTAGTAAAATTATGAATTTTCATGTAAAATTTTATAAGCTTATGATTTTGATAGTTTTGTATAATTTTACTAATTCCATGTAATCAAATGAACAATAGAATCACCATATTGACAACTATGCCATATGCGTTTAAATGAAAAACAAGTAAATCACACACTTACTTTAATTATCCTTATTTTTAAGCCATGCAACAACACTCTATGATAGTCCTCATAACTTGTGATAATCCTAGATTTCAAGCCCCTAAATTTAGGGCATTAATCAACATTATCCATTTTGGTTCAAATTTCACAATAAGGTTAGAGCAATTAGAAGAGGTATCTTAGTAAAGTTAATTTCTTGAAATAAACTATATAAAAGGTTCAATTTGATAAAAATGTTAGTTTTATTGGTAAAGCTAATATTTATAAAAAACTTGAGACTTGAACTTTAAGATATTACAAGATTGTAAAGATAAGTTATTTAACTTATAAAAATAATAAATAGACTAAAATTGTATATAATATAGATGTATTTATATATAAAATACATCATATGTATTAAAATATGTATATATATACTAATATAAATAGATAAAATAGAGGTAAATTAATATAAAAAAGGTTATAATTATTTAAAAAATAATTTGATGAGTCATCAACTCATCTAAATATGATATGGCGTCATGGGAAAAAGCTAAAAGCATGAGTCATGACTAAATAAATAAAAATTACCACCTCAAGCGAAAAAAGAAATAGAAAATTGACATGTAGCACACACTTAGCACCACCTCCTTGATTCAAACCGACTTTGAGCCTATAAACACATCAACATCACTTCATTTTCAACATTTTTAGTAACTAGAAATTAGTAAGAAAAGGATTAAAAGCAATTAAAATTAATTTTTAGAAAACATAGGAAAAAGGGGAGGCAAACTAGTCATTAGGGTTCGTATCACAAGCTTGAACCTGACATCTTAGGGCTTTGGTGGTCAAAGTTGGCCGTCGTGGGAACTCTGGTCAACAAGGCCTCACTACTAATGGAGCTCTGATAGTTAGCAAACCGATTAGTTCAAATTTTCACTCATAAGTTTATAAAATTATTTAAAATATCCAATGATGCCTGAAATTTATGAAACTTAGTTTTCCTAAGTATTTTTTTATATAAAATTATAATATTAATTCAGGATTTTAAAATTAAAAGTTATTATATGGGTTCCTTAAGAAACCTCCCTATTCAAATAAATTTTGTATTAATTTTCGAAAATAGTAAACAATGTTGTTTTGAGTTAATTTTTTGTGTATATATTCCTCATATGAGATATTTAATTTACATAAAAATAATATTTGATAAACTATACTTTTAGAATTTATTAAAATTATTTTGCTAAATTGACCATGTTTTGCAATTTAAGAAAATAAATGATTTTTCCAATAATTTCTTGATGAATTTCACTTTAAGTGTTTTTTAGAACCTAGTAATGATATATGGAATGCTTAGTTTTGATAACGTAATTAAATTTGATTGTTGAACTAATTTAAGTTAATTTTTAATAAAATCAAACCTAAAATTGATAATTTGCAAAATATATATAATGGGCTAATTTAATAACTTTAATAAATAGACATGAAACTATATATTTTTATGAGTTTGCAATATTTTTGTGGAATCAAACGTGTTAATTTACTATTTATTCTATAAATAACGAGTATTTAGCCATATTTTGACTATATTGATATATTGTAAATAAAACTACTAATATACATAATACTCACATGACTCAAGCTTGATATTTTCCTAAAGAACACTTATTGATCGGTGTGGTTTAGTATGGATTTATGAGTAACAATAAGATATTGTGTATAATGTTGATTATTTAGGCAACTAGGATAATATATAACCAAATTGAAATTGCAAAAGGGCACTTTTGGTAATGTTACTTTATTGGTCGAAGTTGATACCCTAAGATATTTGTATGGTTCTTTAAGGATCATGGTGATATATGATTTGCTAAAAAGCAATAAGAAATAAAGAAGCTATAATCAATACTAATTTATCTATATAATCGATTAGCGATATAGGATAACCACTATTATTGTATTCAAAAGATGACAAATCAAGTACTCTATTATGTGTATTAATGCATATAGGTAAAGATAGCCATATCGAATAGTAGAATAAGCATTAAGCCCAAGTGAGTACCCCCTGCTTCGTTATTTTGTGTTTACGCAATGGTTAAAAACATAGACCACTCGCCTAGTTATTGTATTTACTCATAATATATACTTAAGTGTATCACAATGCTTGAAATATTTATACTCTGTATTAATACAGTTTATGATAAGCCTTTAACTGGTATATTATAGTTCTTGTATTTTGTGCTTTTGATAATGGTTTGAGATTCATTGAAAATGTAGCGTAGTTGATCTTAGTGATGCAAGTGTACTTGTGTCATGACCTTAAAAGAATTTAGTAAGATTACTTAAAATTTTCATATCACGTATGTACCTATAATATGAAAATCGTCTTATAAATCAAAGATTATAAGACTCTAATTAATTCACCACTAGGGTTTCAGATTATTAGTTTATAAATTCATCATAAAATATAAATAACTATAGATATCCAATATTTTATAGTTTCTTAGAACCACAAAGAATTAGCATTCCCTACTAAATAATAAGAAAAAATAATTCAATTTGATAAATTATAAGAAATACCAAATTATTCATAATTCTATTATCTACATAAATTGTTTTCGTACGAACTATACACTCCTCAATTAACTCTAACAATATTATACATATCCTCAATTTGCACTCTATACTTGAGGTTTATCCCAACCCAACTTAAATGAACCTACAAAAAAAAAAAAAGCTATAGGGGAATGAGCAACCTACGACTTAGTAAGTTCGTTTCTCAACACTACCATTCAAGTTATTAAACATTATTAGTACACATGCAATCTATCTATACGTGAAATGAATGCATACACAATGAATGTAAGCAGCAAATCCATAAGAGTCTGAAACTGTAGAAGGTATAAATTTACGTTACTTACATGTCGATTATCCTTCATATACTCACACGAAGTACCTCACCTTAATCACATGAGGCTACTTGGGAGCACCGTCTCTTTAGATGACAATCAACTATTACCTTAACCAAGAAACAACAATCAATATAAGTAGACCCTAATTGGGGCCATCCACTGAATATATCCAAGGCCTCTTGGGTATATAAAGAGAGTCCTCTTGCTATCAAAATATATTCAAGGCCCTATGGCCACAAATATGCGAGTCTTCTTACAATTAATTGGAGATACTATGCTAGCTTTACCTTAATAATAAAATATCGTGCATAGGCACTACGAGCTCTCATAAAAATCATATAAAATATATTTAAGATTAGGAAAACATTTTTCCAAAAATATTTTTTTTTTAAAATTTGCAAAGTTAACACTATTCATCGGTATACCAATTGGGTTATAGACATGTGATAAATATAACTAGTTATTTTAATTGAATAGTTATATTTATCAATTTAAGAAAGTAATCATACGGATGATAACACAAAAAACAATCAGTTATTCAACAAACAATTAGTATCAACCAATAAGTAGCATACAAACAACAAACAGTAAGGAGATAGCAGATTATTAGAACTCCCTCACTTAGGTTAATGCTAACTTTTTAAACCTTTGGAATTTCCAAAACTTGATAGTTGAATATTTAAAAGATAATAAAACTTATAAGTATTTTGAAAAACTAAGTTCTTCAGTTAACTAAATATCTATTATTGTTAGCCTAGTTTCCTATTATAACCTAAATATGGTATAAATATAGTTTAACTTAAACTTTCTAATTATTTTTCTTGGTTTATCTTAAATTTTTAGTCGTGTATTACTTTTTCGTTTTAACTCTAATTTTTATAAACTTATATTTGATTTTTATCATTTTCAAACGTACTTTTGCGTAGTAAGATTCCTTTTGAATGTTATAATGTACATTTTTCATTATGGTTTAAAAATATTATGAATTTTATTATTTTGAATAAAATAATTATAAATTATTATTTTAAGCTTTTTTTTATATATTTATGATTTAATAAATACCTAATTTTTATATTTTTGTAATTTTATTATTTTTATGTCCATTTTACTTCAATTTACTTATTATACTATTTTTAGGTCAAATACTTATTTAATTCACTTTTTGTTGCTTTAATAATTTCTTATTTAATTAATTATTTTATTATTATTATTAATTACAAATTTTTTATTAAAATCTAGAATAATGACATAGTAGCCTATAATTGCTCTACATATCACTTTCATGAATTTGTCCTATTTTCCCTTTATGTACTTTACTTAATATTTATATATTTATATATCTATTATTACATTTTATTAAATTTATAAATTAATTTACTTCCTTCTCTTAAACCTCACTATATACATACATATATATATATATATATATTATCTTCCCTTATTTAATAATTTAATATTATAGTATATTTTTCTACTAATATACATATTTTTATACATATATATATACTTATATACTTAGGTTCCCTTATTTTATTTATACATATATACATAAGTAATTTTACATTATACCCCTAAATACACTATACGTACTATATGTATATACCTATACTAGACTTATATTTTTATACTCTATACTTACATATATAATTGGCCATATATACACAAATATATATAATGAAAATAAATAATATACAACTACTATATTCGCATATTTACATATACATAAATCTCTTTATACCAAATACTTATATAATCAATTATAACATATATGTACACATGAATATACCTAAGTATTTACATATATGAACTCACATAACATAAGAAACACTAACTTTACATATCTTTTT
>JAMXBB010000009.1:54366888-54599085 GCA_024138015.1 Lumnitzera littorea | reverse complement strand
AGTCGGCTTGGGTCCGGTAACCCCACCCCTCCTTTATAAGCATTTTTCCGGCCATGCTGTCTGCTTTTCCAGCCAACGCTCCGTCTGACGCCATATTCGTAACCCATATCCCGTCCTTCGAGAATGGTTTCACTCCATGGGACGTGAAGTCCTTGTCGGACATATTTTCCCCTATCCAATCCCCTACACCTGTGGTTTCGAGCGCCGATTCAGATGACAAACCAAACCGGACCCAAGCCGACTCAAATTACAGCTCCGAAGATCGTCCAAACAAGGTGGTTTCTGTGATCGATGAACGTAAAAGGAGGCGGATGATATCAAACCGGGAATCGGCCAGGAGGTCACGTTTGCGTAAACAAAAGCACTTGGAGAACCTACGAAATCAGGTAAACCGGCTGCGAATGGAAAACCGTGAACTATTGAACCGGCTACGCCTCGTTCTCTATAACAACCATCGTATTGGGACCGATAACAGCCGGCTTCGGTCCGAACAAATCAAGCTCCACCAAAAACTATCAAACATACGCCATATTTTCCTACTGCAACAAGTCCTACAGTCTTCTTCTTCATGGCCCAGCAATAATAATGTACATGTTACATCGTCACAAAGCCAAAACCTAATCGCATAGGATCAATAATATATATAAATTAGAATAACGAAGACCTCGTTAATTTTAGAAGAGGCATGAAAGGCTTTCTCTCTCGTGTTCTCTGTAATTATATAAGTAGGTGGTAAAGCAAAAGGTAAGATTACTATTGGTGGGGTCTCGGGATTATTTTTGGTAATCTTCATTTTGGGTTAGTAAAGTTTAGTGATTGTACAAATTTTGTCATGTGTGCTTTTTTTTTCCTCCTCCTTTTGTGGTGTGTGTTGATTTTGTATCCGGCCTTTAATATAGTCGTCTAGCTTAATTTCGAGTGATTATTCTTGTTTTCTAATTTAGTGAGTGCATTTTCATTTTTAAGTGAAATGAAATGGGCTACAAATGAATTTTGTTGAACATAATAGCTTTAATCGGAACTGATGGCACTATATATATAATCTATCATAGATGGTTTTCCTTCTATTTTTATGATTTACTATTTTAACTTAATTTATTTTATATTTTATATTTTTTTCATATTTACTCCGTAAATAGCAATCCCATATATTGTAACTGAGAGCATATATAATCGTTGGAGAAAAAGAGGAAACAATCAATAATTTATGAGGACAATCATGGGACACATTTAAAAATGGAGAAAAATAAATTACATTGAAGTACTGGCACATAAGAAGCGCCTTCTAAACAACAACGATTGATGACTATATTTACTTGTTCGCTGGTGGAATAAATATTGCAACCTGCGTGCTTTTTTGGAAAATGTGGCAAAGTATATTCTTAAATGCCTAACGCACGTACAGGAAATAATAAGAGACGCCAAAGCAGATTGAAAAACCCGCCGTATTCGATACGTATTTTGTTCTACTTCAGCTAAGAGTAAGATCTATTGTCTGTTTTAAAAAATATAAAATTTGCTCGGAACGATGTAGAATCTAAGAAAATTTCCAGCTGAAATAAAGATAGTTCAAGTATATCTTTATTACCTGAAAATTTAAGTCGCGCTTGTTTTGTAAAAAACATTTTCCAGGTTTATTTGGTACCTTTGGAACTCGTTTCGTTATATCCTTTTAATAATTAAAATGTTTATTTCCTTTGAAATAAAATATATAAATATAAATGAAACTCTATTTTCATTGGAATTAACATCCCAAATTTGCGGTAGAGTTTCATTTATCGGGTTGTACTAGTAATTACGCGAAGAACTTCAATGAAATTTGTCTTAAGAGATGCTCATTCAACACAACGACAACATGGTCTGTACAATTGGCTATCTGAAGATGAAGAGGATACAATAAACAGGATCTCTATTGCTTTTAGTTCTGCATATTTTTGTCGGTAGCCCCTTTAAAAATTATTATAAAATAAACAAAAAGCTTATGAATGATGCTATTTAATAAAAAAAACATTGATATAATCGAGTGCACTTTGATTGATGCAATAATCTTGACATTCTTGTTTCATTATCACATATATATGCATACATATTTTAAAGTGAATATGAAGAAGTGTGACTTCTACTAGTGGTGTTCTAAGATTCATAGTAATGGAGATGGTATGAGAGTAGATGAATAGAAGATCCAAGCTATCAACTAAATGACTAGTACCAACCTATTCTGCGGATGTTCAAAACTATCATAGATTTGCATCATTTTATCAAGAATTTCAGTACCATTATAGCTTCTTTAATCAAGCTATCTAAGAAGAACATGAAGTTCAAGTAAAGAGAAAAGGAACAGAAGAGTTTCAAGGAAGTAAAAGATAAGTTGACCTTTGCCTTAATACTTGCTCTCTTGGACTTTGAGAAAGCTTTCTAGTTGGAGTGTGACACATCTAGTGTTGGCATAGGTGTTGTACTAATGCAAAATGGTAAACCTATCGCCTACTTCAACAAAAAACTCAAAAGAGCTACTTTTAACTATTTGGTCTATGATAAGAAGTTATACTCTTGATTCAAGCTTTAATAGTATAATAACATTATTTATTGTCCAAAGAATTTGTTATATATGCTAACTATAAGTAGTTGAGGTACTTAGAGAGCCAACCCAATCTATCCAAAAGACAAGCTAAATGGATTAATTCATGGAGGGGTTTTCCTACATGGTGGAATATAAGAAAGGGAAGGCTAATGTAGTCACCAATGCCATATCTATATAGCATACCCTCCTAACAGACTAACAAGCCAAGTTGCTTAGATTTTCTGTCATCAAGGACCAATGCACCCAAGACCCCTACTTTGTTCCATTTGTTGCATGGTATAGTAAAGGGTAAGCTGTTGATGAATACTTAATAGAAGACAATACCTGTTTAAGGGATCTTGACCTATTATATAAGGAAATTGTTAGTACAAGAGGCACATGGAGGAAGCTTATTTGTCTACTTTGGTCAGAAGAAGACCTAGGAGTTGTTGAAGTCTAGGTTCTTCTATTTATAATGATGAGAGGTATATACATAGTACGTGAAAGGTATGTTGCCTATAAGAGAGCTAAGAGCTAAACCTAGCAAGGCTAATGCCTACTACTACCAATATTAGCCAAACCATAGCTTAAGCTTGATATAGACTTCAAGTTCCGCTTACTGACAACATCTTAGGGGAAGGACTCAATCATGGTTACCGTAGATAAGTTTAGTAAGATGGTGCACTTTTTACCCTCTAACCCAATTAATGATGCTTCAACTATCTCTTCTCTCTTATTATAAGAAATTGCCAAGTTGTATGGAGTGCTAAATACCATAATGTCTAATAAGGATCCAGAGTTCCTCAATCACCCTTGGAAGACCCTATGGAGGCACCTTAGGACCAAGCTTCTATTTAGTACTTCATGTCACCCTCAAATGGATGGAAAAAATCAAGGTCTTCAACTATACACTTTGTTATCTACTTTACATTGCAGTAGGAAGGAACCTAACATATTAGGACTTATGCCTATTAGTAATAAAAGTTGCCTATAACAAATTAATACATAGTATGATGGGCAAGTCCTTAGTTTGAGATTGTATAAGTGATGTGGACTAGAGCAAAGAACAAACAAGGTAGGTCGTAGGAATGGGTCTAAGCTTGCCGAAAGCTTAAAATGAGTGATAGGAAGCGTGTAGAAAAACAATAAAATAGAGAAAATAAGCAAACCCACGAACAACTCTAAAGGATCCGATGCACTAGTGGAATTTTTGAAGACTCATGTATGGCTCAATATGATGCATGAGTTAATCTAGTGAGATTACTCACCACCTAATCTTGCTTAAGAGTTAGGATAAGAGCGAAGAAAGAGCAAACAAGCTAACGAGAGCAATGTTCATAAAAAAGGAAATATTCAGTATATTGATGATGATAAGATATGATTCGGCTATATGTAGGTAGGTATTTATACCTAAGAAACTAGGGTAACTTGCCTAAAAATGGAAAAGATGAAAAGAGTAATACCCGAAAGAAGTAATGCAAAAGGAATAATAAAGGGTACAATGGGAATATATAACTAAAATGAATATTCTATACGGAAGATTCTAGCACATGATTGCTTGGACATGTGACTTACTGTGGGTGGATGACTTTCTGACAAAAAAGACAATTTTATATAATTAGCTTGATTTCTACTAAGCTAAGGTGTTAAGCAGGGGTGCCAAGCAAAAGCTCCAAACATACGTAAGCTTGACTAAAGAGCAGTAGCTATGGACATGTAAGGGGTCTCTCATCATCTCGATACCAAGGTTGCTGAATTGGGGGTTAGTTCAAACATGCCGAACAAGAGTAAGTGGAAAAGGCTAAGCTATTAGCAAAGCTTTCATCCAGTAGGCAGATGATTTCCAAAAGATGTGCAGTCACTCGACTTGGCATATGGAGCTGGTCAATAGCGAGGAGCAACTCGACTTCGGCAAGGGTTGACTACAGCAAGAGGATTCGCCGCGTTAGTCCTTCTCGTCCTTTGGCTCGACTATGGGTTAAAGGCCCAGTAGCTTGATTCCTATCATTTCCTCTAAGTTGATTTGGATTTGCGATCAAATTTGAATGGTCTTCATTCAATCCACCTTTAAGGTGATAGAGGCTGAGGTCAATAATATTGAAAGTGTTCGAGGTCCCATAATCTTCGAACAACTCCAATCTATAGGCATTATCATTGATCTTTTGGAGTATTCTAAAAAGACCTTCAGCTCAAGTGGATAGCTTGTTCTTTCTCTTATTTAGGAATCTCTCCATGCTTAAGTGTAGCCACATCATATCTCTAAGCTAAAACTACTTCGATGTCCATCCTTTGGCCTTTTCTTGCATTTTCATCATAGCTTAGTCAATCTGCTAAGTGACTTTTATCATAGATGTATTGTAGGGACTGTGCTTAAGCTCTTGTGCCAGGGTCTTCTTATTTGGGTATAGGTTCAATGGTCTAGTCAAGGAGTAGATCGAGATTAAAACCATAGACAACTTCGAAGGGAGTCTATTTGGTGGTATCATGCACTATTGGGTTGTAAGCAAATTCCACCACGGGTAAACAAATGTTCTAATCAATCAAATTCTTACCCACTATAGCTTAGAGTAGTGATCCCAAAGTACGATTGACCACTTTATTTGGCCATCAGTTTAGGGGTGACAGGAAGTGTTGTATAATAGTTTAGTCCGCATCCGACATTATAGGGTTCTCTAGAAATGGCTCAAGATCTTTAGATCTCTATCTAAGACTGTACATCTCAGCATATCATGAAACCAAACAACTTCCTGCAAAAAGAGAAAAGCAATAGCTAAAGCATCGTTAGTCTTAGGGTAGGGCATAAAATGTGCCATCTTACTAAATCTATCCATGACGACCATTATGGAATCTTTGCCTCAGGCAATTCTAAGTAATCCGAGAGCAAAGTTCACACTCAATTCAGTCCAGGGTTTAATTAGGACAAGCAAAGGCATTGCTTTCCCTTACTTGGCTTGGTACTTAGCCCTCTGGCATACAGTACAGCCTTAAATAATTCGGTGCACATCTCATCTCATTTTCAATTAAAAGAATCATCCATTCAATAGTTAATATATTCTTCTCTCCCCAAAATGTTTGGAGAGTCCTCTACTGTGAGCTTCCCTGATTAGTAACTCTCTCAATGAATAAGTTGGCACGCATAATTTCCACCTTAGAATAAGTATCCATCCTTTTCATGATATTTGTCCACTGTTCTTCCATTGGCACATCGCTTAAATATGGGTTCGAAGTGTAGGTCTTTAGAATACTGTTTTTCGATACTTGTAAAACCAAATAACTCGATCTGTAGTTCGATCAAGTGCACATGTCTTCTTGAAAGAGTATCTGCAACTACGTTGCTTTCCCCTTGCTTATATTTTATTACAAAATTGAAACCCTTAAGGGATTCAACTAACCTCACTTGCTACTTTGACAACTTAGTTTGACTTCAGAGGTACCTTAAAGACTCATGATCGATATAGATGACAAACTCTTTCGGCAATAGATAATACTGCCATACTTAGAGCACTCAAATGAGTGCTAAGAGTTCTTTGTCATATACAAAGTAGTTTAATTGAGGTCTTCTAAGCTTCTTGCTATGGTAGCAAATTGGTTGGCCTTCCTACATTAAGATGGTACTTATGCTAATGCTTGACGCATCACATTCTAGCTTAAATATCTTCCTAAAGTCTAGTAAAGTTAGTAAAGGTGCAAAATTCAATGTTTCATTCACCTTGGCAAAGCTGCTTCCCTCCTTTTCTCTCCATCTAAATTTGATGTTCTTCTTTGTCAGCTCGGTAAGGAGTACGACTATGGTGTTGAAATTCCTTATGAATCTTTTATAAAAGGATGCCAATCCATAGAAACTTATCACTTTAACACAAGTGGTAGAAGTTGGCCACTTGACAATTGCTTGGATCTTCTCATTATCTACTCGTAAGCTTCCTCTACTAACAAGGTAACTTAGAAATATCACTTCCTCTTGGCAAAAGCAACTCTTCTTCAGATTGTTAAATAACCTCTTAGCTCGAAGTACATTTAATATGCACGAAGATGTTTAAGGTGACTCAGCATATCGGTACTATATACTAAAATGTCATCGAAATACACCATGATATACTTTTCGATCAGATCTCTCAGTACGTAGTTCATTATCCATAAAAAGTGCTTGAGGCATTCAATAAGCCAAATGGCATTACCATCCACTCATAAAGTCTATGCTGAGTTTTGAAAGAAATTTTTCACTCATCTCCTAGCCTCATTCGAATCTGATGGTAGCTAGACGTCAAATCAATCTTGTTAAAGACCTTTGCTCCGCTCAATTCATCCAACATATCATCCAACTTGGGGATCAGGTACTAGTACTTGATTGTAATCTTATTTATAGCTTGGCTATCAACACACGTTCGCCAAGTACCATCCCTTTTCAACATTAGGAGTATCGGCACAGTATAAGGACTCTGACTCTCCCTTATATCACCCTTCTCTAGGAGTTCATTGACTTATCGCTAAAGTTCAAAAGCTTACTCAGGATTCATTCGATGACCTAGTTTGTTCGGTAAGGCGATACTAGGTATTAAGTTGGTGTACTGTTCTATGCCTTAGACAGGGGGTAATCTTTCAAGAAACTATTCAGGAAACAGGTTGGTATATTCATTTAATAGCTACTTTACTACCTAAGGTAGTTTACCCCATTCCCTTAACTCTAATAATCACCTGACTAACAAGAAGGTCGGCATATTGGCTCTAATAGCCTCTCTAAGTTTGGTTCTGCTCAATACTAAAGTTTTCTTTGATCCACAAGTAAGTTTAACATGTAAATTGCTAACTTGACTTGATATCAAGGAATTCAAAGTAATTTTCCTTCCATTCTTCTCAAACACATATGTCGAGTAAGGGTACTAAGTAGGAGCTTTAGACAGATGTAGGCTCGATTAAAGAGGAGTAACTATGGATATGTGTGGGGTTACTTGTCATCTCGACACAAATGTTGTTGAGATGTGGGCCGATTTGAACATGCCAAGCATGAGTGAATGGAAATGGCTAGGTTGTCAACAAAGCTTTCATTCGATTGGTAGATGATTTCAGAAAGATGTACAATCATTCAGCTCGACATATGGAGTTGGTCAACAAGAAGAAGTAGCTTAGCCTTAGTAAGGGTTGATTAGAGTAGGAGGATTCGCAGTGTTAGTCCTTCTAATCTTTTGGCTCGACTACAAGTTAAAGGCCTAGTATCTTTATTCCTATCAATAAGGGTTTAACCTTAACCTCCCTATTTATCGAGCCTGGTTTCTTCCTTTCGGTTCTCTTTAAGCCGTTCAGTATTAAACCCTACTCACTTAATATTGACTCTTGACTAATGTTTAAAGAAAACTAGTTTTTTTTTTTTTTAAAGTTGTTTAGAGTTGCCACCTAACTAGAGTTGGGAAAAAGAGTTAAGTTATAACCAATTGCATAGATTAATTATAACTTAGCTACCAGTCTATGATAAAACCAATTTTTAAAATTGTTTTTAAACTGAAGATCTAGATCTGAAGGTTATCCTATTATACCCTAAACGAGTACTACTTTTTAACTTTCCAAATTTAAATTTGCTTTTCAATAACACCCTTTTTCCAATATCTAAACAACAAAATCATATCGCATGCAACTAGATTAATTAAAATATACAAAAATTTACAAAGATGGCAAAAATAAATCTTCCCATATTTTTAGTCTCCCAGTATGTATGAGTGCCTACGTATCCAATATTTGGAATCAAATTTTCGTAGTTCATTTTGTAAAACTTTAATAGGTTGAGCTTGTTTTAATTTGATTTAATTTGAAAATATACAGAATTTACGTTTTTAATCAAATTTGGTTTATTTAAGGAAATTTATAAAAAAAGGGTCCTAAATTGGAAATTTATTTTTTTGAAAAATTCTAAAGTACCCTAATTTTGAACATGAGTTGATTTATTTTACTTATTTGAAAAAAAAAATTTCTAAGAGATAAAAAGATTTTTTCTAATTTTTGTTGCCTTTCACAAGCTTTATACTATTATCATTTCAATTTTTTATATTATTTATTATTATCTTATTTTATTTAGTAAAAAAAAAAATTTTTTTACTTTCTCCTTTCTCTTTTTTCTTTATTTTTTTCTCTCTTTTTTTTTTTCATTACATTTTGCATTTGCATTTACATATTACAAGAAGTAAACTAAATAAATAAAACAACAATTAATGAAAGAAAAAGACAGGCTAGGCTTAGATAAGTTGGGGACGCGGGTCAAACTTAGGTCATGGGTGCAGATCTTGGTTAGGTCGTCGAGTCAGTCGTAGGTTGTCAAGTTGACTCTAAGATCCTCTATAGTAGCTGCAACAACGATGATTCAGGCTAATCTCATGGCCAAAGCAAGTGGGGAAAAGGGGATTTGGGAGTTTTTTATTAGAGTGAAGGGGGGTAGGATTAATGCTGAAGGGGGTTAAGGTGGTTAGGGTAATTTTTCTATCACAATGGCTTGTAGTAGTGTAAGGGCTTTGGTGGTGGTGCGATTGAGAGGTACGATAATAGTTGAAATAGGTAGCCAATGAGAACTTAGGGAATAAGGAAGTGGTTGTAAGGTGACTTGAAGGTGATTGAAGAGTAAGGGAATCGTAGAGAGAGAGAGAGAGAGTGATGATGTAGAGTAGGTGGGTTATAGAGAGAGAAAGAACTCAAGAATGTGTTTAAAGTGAGCTTGGATGATTTCTGATGATTCCATCCTCTCAAATGCTTTACCCAAGCTTCAATTTATAGTGTTCGAGTTCGGATTAAGGATGGAAAGTGGTAATTGCGATTTGAATAAGGATGTATGGTTTGGGGCACGATTTGCAATTTTAGGTACGAACTGTGTTGAATCCTAATTAAATGCATGTCCTAGACTTTCACTCTTACTTAAAGTTTTGGATAAAAACTTTAGATTGCTCTAAATAAGCTCAATCCGCGTAAAGGAAAATAGAAGAAAATCTAGGTTTTGTAAATTTTTTGCCATTTTCAATTTACCTTTTGACCCTTTAAACACTCGTATTCGAATGTATTCGAGGGTTCAATTTCAAGTAAGCTAAGTGTGGGACAAGAATCACTCACTTATTAGTGTAATTAAGCTTGGAATCTATGCAAAAAATGAGGCTAAAGTGAAGGGGTGGAGGTTGTTTTCAACCGAGAAAGAGGAGGAAATTAAGGAAAAATAAGGGAAAGGGGGAGAGAAATGTGGTTAACATGATGCTGACGTGGTACTATATTAGCTGCGTTGCCTAGTGTTCATGTGCTACGTATCCCATAATTACACATGGTAGCTAACATGGCATGCTACATGGCTACTATGTGGTGCCACGTCAACATTAGCCAATCTAAGGCTACTACGTATCAAGACACATGGTACAATGAAACCTTGAGACATGGTAGTGTTTAATGCAATAGTGTGTCATTTGAAAAAAATAAAATAAAAGGTTTTTTAAGCCTTTACCGAGATTCAAACCCCTAACCTCTAAGTTATACCCAATGTCATGCTCAAGTACTTATCTGTTAGGCCATTTTCCCGTATCTTGTTTATATATACAATTAAATTGTACATATGAGTTAAGTTAACTTGCGTTAGATTTAAATCTAAACTCAAGCCTAACGATCACCTCCTTATTTAAATTAAAAAATTCTATTCTATTTAAACTATCTAAACATTATTATTTTCTAAATTCCTTAAATCTTCAATTTTTTCTATTTTTTGTGACTTTTCAAGTTTTAAATTTTTTCTAAATTTCTTATTTTTTGTACATTTTCCTATTTTTGCATTTTTCTAAAATTTCTTATTTTTTCTAAATTTTTTATTTTTATTTTTTTGAGTTCTCTTAATTGTCTTTTTTTTTTTCTATTTTTCCTAATTTAGGACCTTTTAACTTATTCTAAAAATTTTGCAAAAATAAAAAAGGCAAAAATAGGGTGTCTACGATTACCCCTTTTTGTGGTGAAATTTGAGTAAAACTTTACCATAATGATAAAATAAATACTATTTTTGCCCCTAGGATAAAATTAGTCCTAAGGAACACCTTAGCTAGCTATCCTAGGTTTAGTATAATAAGGATTTGGTGAAATGGAGAGAAGATGCTTTAAGAGCTGAAAAGAAAAAATGAAGCCTGGTCATACCCTTCTTGACTCACTAACTTAGGCGAGAGCATCTCTCAAGGATTAGCAACCCTAAGCTAGGATCTATTTGGAAAACCTAATCGTACCCTTCTAAGCTCACTAACCTAGGCAGGAGTATCTCTTGGGGATTAGCAACCTTAAGCTAGAATTGATTTCGAAAATCTGGTCATGCCATTTTGGGCTCATTAACCTAAGCAAGGGCATCTCTTAAGGACTAGCAACCCTAATCTAAGATTGATCTAGAGGACTTGGTTGTGCCCTTTTAAGCTCACTAACCTAGGTAGAAGAATATCTAAGCAACTAGCAACCCTAAGTTGGAATCAATATGGAGAACCTAGTTGTGCCCTTTTAGGCTCACTAACCTAAGCGGGAGTATCTCTCTAGGACTAGCAACGCTAAGTTAAAATCGATTTGGAGAACTTAGTCGTTCCCTTTTAGGCTCACTAACCTAGGTTGAGGCATCTCTTGGGAACTAGTAACCTTAGGCTATGATCGATCTAGAAAACCTTATCGTGCCCTTCTAAGCTCACTGACCTAAGCGAGAGCATCTCTCGATGACTAGCAACCCTAAGTTGGAATCAATTTAGAAAACCTGGTCGTGACTTCTAAGCTTACTAACCTAGGTAAGAGCATCTCTTAGGGAATAGCAAACCTTGAGTTGGAATTGATTTGGAAAACCCGATCGTACCTTTTTGGGCTCACTAACTTAGGCAAGGGCATTTCTTAGGGACTAGCAACCCTAAGTTGAAATCAATTTGGAAAACCTGGTTGTGCCCTTCTACACTCACTAAACTAGGCAAAAGTGTCTTTTAGGAGCTAGTAACCCTTAGTTAGACTTAAAGAAGTGCCCTATGGGCTTGTTAGAAGGAATTGATGAAGTAAAGCACCATATGGGCTCACTAAGACAACTTGGTGAACAAAAGCACCCTATGGGCTTGCTAAGAGAATTTGAAGATGAAAGGAAACGCCTTTTGGACTCACTTGAGAGAATTAAGTAAAGAGAAGCACCCCATGGGCTCACTTAAGAGAAATTAGTGAAAGAAAGCTCCTAATGGACTTGCTAAGAGAAATTGAAGATGAAAGGAAGCACCCTTTGGGCTTGCTTGAGAGAATTTGGTGAAGAGAAGCACCTTATGGGCTCGCTTGAGAGAAATTGGTACAAGAAAGTGTCATATGGGCTCACTAAGAGAACTTAAAGATGAAAGGAATCACCTTTTGGGTTCACTTGAGAGAATTTGATGAAGAATAGCACCCTATAGGCTTACTAAGAACTGGCTGAATAGAAGTGACTACAGGCTTACTAAGAGAAATCGATGAATGAAGGGGTAATGTTTTGAAAGTTGGCTAGAACCTTAGTAAGAAGAGGTAATGCCTTAAAGGTAAGCTAAAATCCTAAAAAGAATGGAAGAGGGGACAACACTCTAAAAGCTAGCTTGAACCCTTAAATAGAAAAGAAGATAGGACAACACTCTAGAAGCTTACTAACACCCTCAAAAATATTAAAAGAAAAAAGGCATAGCACTCTAAGAGCTTACTAAAACCATAATGAAAGATGGTACAGTGCCTTATAAGCTGGTTGAATCCTTAAAAAATGAATTAAAAGAGTGGGCCAACACTCTAAGAGCTAGCTTGAACCTTAAGAAGAATTGATGAAAGCAAAGGTAAAGCATTGAAGTTGGCTAACACCCTAAAAACAAAGATAAGACGGCACCTTAAAAGCAAACTATAACAAAAGAGTAGGTTAGTGCTCTAAGAGTTGGCTAAAACCCCAAAAAGAATAAAAGAATGAATCGGTGCTCTAAGAGTTGGCTAAAACCCCTAAAAAGAATAGGTGAACACTCTAAGAGCTAGCTAGAACCTTAAGAAGAATAAACGATGGGATAGCGCTCTAAGAGCCAAGTTGAACCTTAAAGAATGAAAGACGAGACAACGCCCTAAAGGCTAGCTAGAATCTCAAAAATGAAAGACGGAACAATGCCTTAAAGGCTGGATGGATCCTAAAAAGGAATAAAAGAGGGGATAGTGCTCTAAGAGCTGGGTTAAACCCTAAGAGGAGTTGATGAAGGATTGAAGAAATAAAGTGAGGAAAGTAAGAAAAGCAACTAGTTTTAAAAGACTTCTTGACTTAGAAAAGTATTTATAGAAAGATTGTTTAAAAACCATTTATGAAAAAATGCATTAGGGATAAGCCCCTTAATTTGAAAAAGAGTTAAAGGATAATAAAACTGCAATAGGGAAGAATGATCTAGACTACTAAGATCAATTTAAAAAAAAAAAAAGTGTGACCAATTTAAAAAGGAAACGAAATGACATGAGTTGAAAGCTTGGCTACTCAAGCCAATATGGATTAGATAAAAAATCTTGTGATAAGCTTTTACTTTCTCTCTCTTCTTCCTATTTATTTTCTTTCTTTTTTTTTTTTTTTTGTTTTGAAAGTTTTGCCAACAAGTATAAATTCTTATTTAAGGAACAAGCTTATAACCACCTATATCCTTAGTAATCATGTAAAGTTTCTCAATGCCTCTTACTTTAGGGCCTTCTCATGGGGCTTCGCAATTTTAGACATTCCTTTCCTGAGGACAAAGTAACCCATGATTAGTTTAGTCAAAGAGGATTTCTTTGCGAACTCTTGGTCTAAATTTCACTCTTGACTATAATCCTAAAAATTACGGTCTATTTTGTAAGTGATACACTTTGATCAATCCGTCAGGTCTTTTCTAATTCAACATTAAGAATTTAGGCTTTTGGTCCAATAGTTTCAAAAAGGACTAATGAATTTATCCCGAGTGTACAAGTTAAGAGCCCTAAGGAAAAATTAGAAGTATGCTTGCCCCAATTTCAAAAACAAATTTTATTAAAGATAAATTGTCTTTTAAGATCGGAAGAGGTTTTACTGCATAAGGGTGGTATTGTAGGTAAGAAGGCCTTATGTAATTCATTATATTTGGGAAAAACTTCTGAGTGGATATAAAGATTTTAGGTTTCTAGGCTTTAGAATGTGATTTAAGGTTTTGTGTTTCTAGGGCTATGTGGCCTTTGACTCTTAGCCTTTTGATTTAGTTTGGTTGCCCCTACTGGGATGCAAAATATTTCTTAGGGCTTTTGTCTTATGTTTGAGCCTAATTCTTTGGTCTCTTTTCTTCTTCTTTTTTTTTTTTTTTTGTTTCTTTTTCAATTACTTTTCCCCATTGTCTCTTACTATTCTCTCTCTTTTTTTGGTCCCAAGAGTGATTGTCTCCATTACCGAGTTTTTGCTTTTTAAACGATTCAAGGCCCTAAATCCATAGATTTTTAGTATATGGGCTTGAGGTGCTTGAAAAGGAAATTAGCTCTTCTTCGTTTCAAAGAAAAATAATCTATTAGAAATAAAAGTCATTTTTTGAATTAATGTTACTTAAGCAAGCATAAACCAATCTTACCCTTATCTCTTAATCAATGACCCTAACCTCTAAATTACCCCATTGTAGGATAGTACTTGATAAAGTTTAAATTTGAAAATTCTCCAAATTGGTCCAATAGGGTTAACAAAGGATAATCGTGTTTGGGATTTGAAAATAAACGCTTAACTACATTTTAATCTACATATTACATTCAAAGTGGACCTCTTTAATGAATGAGCCCAAAGTATCCTCATTGTTATGTTGTTCAACTCTCAAAGTGTTTCAGGTTAGTGTGTAGAATATAGTTTGCCTCGTTTCATTCTAAACTTTTTAAAAGTGAGTTACCAATTTCTTAAGGAGGAATATATATTTATTTGCTTAGGGTGAAGATTAGCTTTGCCCCTTAGTTTCTCAAATCATGCCCTAATATTTGACTTTGTGTTTTGGCTTGGTTTAAAATTAGTTTTGGCTTTCTAAATAGACTAAGGGTTTTAGCTTAGCTTCGTTACCTTTATAGGCTAAGGATTGTGTTTGGGTCAACTGCCTTGATGGGTTGTGATTTGTATTCAAGTTAGCTGCCTGGCCAAGTGGCTTATGTTTAGATAAGTTGCCTAAATAGGCCCAAGGTTGGTGTTTAGATTGAATGCTTAGCTAAGTGGTTTGTATTTGGGTTGAATGAGCCAAAGGGCTAGTGTTGGCTTCCTTAATAGGTCAAGAGGCCTCATGTGAGTTGGAAACTAAGTATTTGGGTAGATTACTTGAGTGGGCCAAAGACTTGAGCTTCTATTAGCTCCTTGAGCCCATAAGGATTTATAGCTGTCAGCAACTTTTCTTTTCATTTTCAATTTTTTCAATTTTTGTTTCTTTTTCTTTTTTTTTTTTTTGGAGAGAGAGAAAGATAAAGTTTTATCTTATAGAAAAAAAATATATTTACAAATAAGGATAGTGATTTTTAGAGTTCTACTTTACAAGTCTATGGATTTTATTTACATTTTCCTAAATGAGAAGGAATGGTGGTTAGATAAATGTTTATTGAAGGATTATTTATGAAACAGGGAAATGCTAGAGAATGAAGAACAATGAACTAAAGAGAACTTTATTATTTTGGAGAATCAAAATACAAAAAAGAAAGGTAGAGAACCTAACATTTATTCTAAAACTTGATGTTTATTCTAAGATCCTTAGATGTGAATTGGAAAAAAAAAAAAAAAAAGAAAACCTACATCAATTCCCGTTTACAAGCCTTAAGGTCCTCTATCATTTCATAAGTATCCCTAATGACCTATGCCAAAAGGGACCTTAAGGCCCAGTTGTGAGCTTCAAAACACCCTAGCTTTTCTTTCAAGTAGGCAATCTCATCCTTTAGTAGCTACTCGGAATCCTAGATATGTCCTATAGCCTATCATTCCCCTGATTGTTTGCTTAGTTGTCTGCCATTCTAGGTCTACATAATTTTGAAAAAGAATCAGTCAACAATGTAATAAAGGAAAGTACGTGGAAATATGTAGATGTTAAGATCATTTGGGTTAATGCATTACTTCTTAAGTTGCAACCCTACTATTATTTTCAAAAATTTGATTGCATTAAAACTCTTAAATAGTTAGCAGGGTTGCAATTCTTAAGGGTAGTGTATTAAGCTCGAAGGGGAGAATATACAATTAGGGTGGATTCTAAAAGGTCCTTAAGTTTTGTGACTTCATTTGTTTTTAGAAAATACTTTCATTAGTTACAATAAGCTTAAGTGGGGTAGCCTAATCAAATCCAAACGGTAGTAACCCCACTATGCCTAAAGTCTACATAATGGTCCCCCTCCTAAGGTCCTAAGACAAGCTGGGACTAACCGTATCTACCCGGCATCTTTGATGCAACAAATGAACCCCCCATGTCTCGACATGTGCTATGCAAAATAAATATGATAATCAAAGCAAAATATATACATGAAATTAATAACAAAGAAACAAAAAATAAATAAATAAATAAATAAACAACATGGATATTTTGAAAGGCAATTTTAATTTTGGAAAGTATTTTAAGTGGTTAGCCTTCTTAATGTCCTCAGTGGAGTCGTCAAGCTGTTGAACCTAGCTTTTTCCTCCTAGTTCTTTTATAAATTTGTCTTTTTTAAATCGATTAATATTAAACCCTACTCACTTAATATTGACCCCTGACTAGGGTTTAAGGAAAACCAGTTTTTTTTTTTTTTTTTTTTATTGAAAGTTGTTTGGAGTTGCCAGTTGGGAAAAAAAAGTTAAGTTATAACTAATTGGGTTGATTAATTATAATTTAGCTACTGGTCTATGATAAAACAAATTTTTAAAACTAAAGATCTTGATTTGAAAGCTATCCTATTAAACCCTAAACGAGTACCACTTTTTAACTTCTAAATTTAAATTTGCTTTTCAATAATACCCTTTTCCAATTTCTAAACAATGAAATCATATCACATGCGACTAGATTAATTAAAACAAAAAAATATAAACAAAGATGGAAAAAAATAAAACTTTCCATATTTTAAGTTACCTCGTACATTCGAATGCCCATATACTCACTATTCAGAATTAAACTTCCGTAGTTTATTTTGTAAAACTTTAGTGGGTTGGGTTTATTTTAATTTGAAAATATATTGGATTTATGTTTTTAATCAAATTTGGTTTATTTAAGGAAATTTCTAAAAAGAAGGACTAAATTGGAAATTTTATTTTTTTAGAAAATTCTAAAGTGCCCTAATTTTGAACATGGGTTGATTTATTTTGCTTATTTTAAAAAAATTGTTTTTCTAAGCGATAAAAAGATTTTTTCTAATTTTTATTACCTTTCACATACTTAATATTATTATTATTTCAATTTTTTATATTATTTATCGTCATCTTATTTTATTTAGGAAAAAATTATTTATTTTTTTTTACTTTCTCCTTTCTCTTTTTTCTTTTTTTTTTTCCTCTTTTTTTCTTCTCTTTTTTTCTTTTCTTTTTTTTTTTCATTACATTTTACATTTGCATTTACATATTATAGGAAGTAAACTAAATAAAAAAAAAAAATACAATTAACAAAAGAAAAAAGATAGGTCAGGCTTAGATAAGTTGGGGATGCAAGTCAAACTTTGGCCATAGGTGCAGATCTTGGTCAAGTCGTTGAGTCAATCACGGGTTATCGAGTCGATTCTAAGATCCTCCACAATAGCAACAATAATGGTGGTGATTCGAGCTAATTCGATGGCTAAAGCAAGTGGGGAAAAGGGGATTTGTGAGTTTTTTATTGGAGTTAAGGGGGGTAGGATTGATGTCGAAGGGGGTTAAGGTGGTTAGGGTGGTTTTTCTATCACGGTAGCTTATGGTATTGTGTGGGCTTTGGTGATGGTGTGACTAGGAGGTATGGTAATGGTTGAAATGGGTGGCCAATGAGAGCTTGGGGAATAAGGAAGCTGGTCTTAGTAATGAAGCAACTTGAAGGTGATCAAAGGTGAGGGAATCATAGAGGGAAAGAGATATGATGGAGAGAGAGTAGGTTGTAGAGAGAGAAAGAACTCGAAAATGTGTTTGAAGTGAGCTTAAATGATTTATGATGATTTTATCCTCTCGAATGCTTCGCCTAAGCTTCAATTGATAGTGTTCAAGCTCGATTTAAGGATGGAAAGTGGTAATTGTGATTTGAATGAAGGTGCATGGTTTAAGGCACAATTCGCGATTTTAGGTACGAATTGTGTTGAATCCTAATTAAATGTGTGTCCTAAAGTTTCGCTCATGCTTAGAGTTTTGGATAAAAATTTTAGATTGCTCTAAATAAGGTCAATCTACGTGAAGGAAAATGGAAGAAAATCTAGGTTTCACATATTTTCCACCATTTTCAATTTGCCTTTTGACCCTTTAAACACTCTTATTTGGAAGTGTTCTAGTGTTCAATTCCAAGTAGGCCAAGTGTGGGATGAGAATTACTCACTAATCAATGTAATTAAGCTTGGAATCTTTGCAAAGAACGAAGCTAAAGTGAAGAGGTTGAGGTTGTTTTTGATTGAGAAAGAGGAGGAAATTAAGGAAAAAGAAAGGAAAGGGAGAGAAAGGTGGCTAATGTAACGTTGACATGGCACCACATCAGCTGTGTCGTCCAATGATCGTGTGCCACGTATCCCACAATGACACATGGTAATAGACATGGCATGCCACGTAGTGCCATATCAATGTCGACAAATTTAAGGCTACTACGTGTCAGGATACATAACACAGTGAAACCTTGACATGTAGCAGTACCTGACGTAGTAGTGTATCATTTGAGAAAAATAAAATAAAAGGCTTTTCATGCCTTTGCCAAGAATTAAACCCCTAATGTTTAAGTTATACCAAATACTATGCTTAAGTGCTTATTCATTAGGCCATTAGCCTATACCTTATTTAAATTAAAAAATTCTATTCTATTTAAACTATTTAAAAATTATTATTTTCTAAATTCCTTAAATCTTTTGTTTTTTTTTTCAAATTTTTCTATTTTTTTTGTACTTTTCTATTTTTTGTATTTTTTCTAAATTTCTTATTTTTTGTGCTTTTTCCTATTTTTTTTATTTTTTTGTATTTTTCTAAAATTTCTTATTTCTTATAATTTCTTTTTTCTTGATTTTCTTTTTTTTTTTGTATTTTTCCTAATTTAGGACCCTTTAACCTATTCTAAAAATTTTGAAAAAATAAAGAGAGGCAAAAATGGGTTGTCCATACCATTGATTAAGCACCACTATTGAACCACCAAGAAGACTAGATAGCCTTAGACCAATTTGAGGCCTTAAAGACTATGCACAAGAAGGTGGTCAATCACCTAACTCGAACTACCACCAAGCTCAAATAAAAAGGCTAAGGAGGAATGATCAAAGAGTTCAAGCCTAATGACCTACTACAGATCCACTTAGGAAAGGACCGATTCCAAAGCTTGAGGAAGAGTAAGCTATCACCTAAGGCAAATACCATTTAGGGTTCTCAAGAAGATCAAGCAAAACGCATACCGGTAAACCTATTAAACAAGCATGTGGTATTTGATTCTTCCAACACCATCGACTTAAGTCTATACATCTTAAAGGAAGAGAAGAGTATGGCACAACTAGATTTGACCCCAAATGGCAAATATCTTAGAAGGAAAGATAGGAATTAGGAATTGATAACTTGCTCTCAAGCTTATAGAATGGCTACCTTGGTTTGCCGAGCTCTCTCTACACAGTTCACTAAGAAGGAGGTAGAGCTCCTTTAGAAGACCAACCTTCTAGGGTACCTAAGCCCCTACCAGTATTTAACTATCTATTAGGTGAAGGAAGGTTGTCTACATCTCAACCTAAAGGAAGACTAGTCTAGCAAAATTACCAACCTATCCATAATTAGCTTGAAAGTAGATGAATAGTTTGACCATCCTTATCAATATCTTGGTCAACATTTATCTAAGCCTCTCAATCGAGTTTTTTGACCTTCCTGCCCTTTCGTCCTATGGCCTCCTACTAATCTAAGGGCAAAACCTCACATTAGACACCTCCAACTACAAAATGATATACGTCTTCACAATTTTCTAACATTGTAAGGAGGAGCAACACACATTCTACCACTAGTTACCGATTCGCTCTTGTATATTTCATACATTCTAAATTTTGTGTTGTACCCTTTTTTTGTAAATTGAGCAAACCTTGCAAGTTGCCCAAGTGGCAACTATATGTACTTCATTTTATACCTAGTTGAAATCATCACCTAAATCAATATTCCTATTTAGTCTTTTTCTTTACTTGTCGGTTCTTAGCTTAACTAAAACCCAAGTCAAGAATACTCTTATCTTCCCCTTAAACAAGGATAGTGGTGAGTGTCGCTGAGTTACTTCCTATACGTATTATTGGTTAGCTTCTTAGGTTCTTGTATAGTTCTTGGTGCATTACATCTAAGAGCTAGTGCATAAGTTAGCTTTCCTTTGATTTCCATTTGCATTTCTAACCATCTTACAATTAGGTACCACCTTGCAATTAGGTACTACCTTAGTTCATACATGTGATTGTTGGCCTATGTGTGTCCATCTATAGTGCTACATTAGAGAGTTAAGAGAAAAAAAGTTTTGAAAGAAAGAAAATAGACATGACATAAGTTTTTTAACTACTCTAAGAATTGAGCTACTATATGTTTTTGTGATAAGAGAGTTGAGAAAAATTTTGTGAGAAACTTGAGTTAAATAGTACCGTTTGTTATCTACAAAGCATTGAGCTATAGTGTAAAGAAATTCATTGTAATCCTCAAAAGGAGCTATCAATCTCTTTCAAAATTAAGGAGACTATTTGAGAGAATTTATGATGTAGACTTTGTAAACTTGTGATGATAGGAAATTAGGAGGCAAGGCAAATTCACTAACACTATAGACCTCATTATAAAGTCCCTCTAAATAGTGGAACAATTGTGTAGAATATCGTATCCCTAGTCGAGGGTTGGAAAAGTGGATTGACGCATAAGGCAGAACCAATATATATTGAGCTTGATATTGTAATCACCATACTCTTTATTTATTTGCAATTTCTTTATTATTTTTGTGCTTCAATAAACACTTGAACCTAACCGATTTAGTATAACCTAATTAGAAGCATCACATATGAATTAATATTTGATTAGAAGCTTAACAGGATTGATAAAAACCTAAGTTAAAAGACCTGATTAAAAGAAGTAATCAATTAATTTTTCATAAGCAAATCTCTTATCTAAATTCGTTAACATTTATGATATATTAGAAGCAAGCAAAAGCGAGTTCATTGTTAAGTAGCAAATCTTAAACATGAAGAAGTTAGATTGGATAGGATTTAGATTTTGATTAACAATTAATTCAACACCCTTCTTAATTATTTAGTAGGTCCAACAATCTCTCTAGTCTTCTAACAAGAGCTTTGCCTAACATCCTTCTTTAGTTCAAGTTCAATCATTCTGATCTTTCCTCAAGAATCATTAGCACATTCATTGCTCAGACCACATCATCAAATTCTCTATGCATGTCAACTCATCAATAAACAAGTTGATTTGTTGTAACCCTCCTTTTTATCCTCTATGCAACTTGAATGGCCTCATCCAAAGAGTCTATTCACTGAAATTCAACAACATTGTCAATGTCACTTTAGCCTGAATATGGATCTTGAAATAGTATAGCTTTGAGTTCTTAACATCACAATTAATCATAAGCATTTGAAATTCTTTAACATACTCATCCATGTATCATGCTCCCTATAGTAACTCCTAAAGCTTCTTGAAAGTACCTAGCTTGTAGTGGTTAAGTATCCGACCTTCCTCTCCACTTGTTTCATCTCGACCTAATTGCATGACTTTAGCTAACCATCTAATTTTCAAGTTATTTGTAATTTCCCCCCACTATATTATTGCATAACTCATAAATTAGAAGGTGATAAGTTGTGTCTTCATATACCCTTCATAATTGTAGCAATTGAAGATCTTCTCAACCTTCTCCCATCAAAATATTTGTTAGCGTTGTCACCATTAGAGAAGCACAAAATTTGTAATTTCACATTGTCTATGTAGTGTACCTAGGAACTAAGTTATCATTAGGTCTTACCTCGATTAGGTAGGTCTCTTAGAGATATCAAAGAAAGGATTGATGGAAAGGGTTCAAAACAATAGCTATATGAAGCTATTCTACGGATATGACTTACTAGAGAGCATAACATGACTCAATTATTGCTTGATATGACTCACAAGCCAATAATTTGAGGTCCATTCATCATTAATCTCAAGCTACCAATAAGACTAGATAAGAGTATAAAAGATAGTGTAATTTAGAGAATGTGCTCTCCTAAGAAACAGGGGAATATTCATTCAAAATAACCAGTTAATTGTGGCTTGTATATGTAGAGCTTTTATAGTAGGCTCTTAAGGTAACCAAGACAAAGTGGAAATTACATAAGCATAAAATAAAGTCTAACTTCCTTAAACATTCTAAAAGGGAAACAAAGGAAAAATACAAAAAGGAATAACAATACAATTACAGAAAAGAAAAGGATACATATTGCAATTGGGTTCATATAGTACTCTGGTGCAGATTCGATACAAAGGTAAAGCACTCTTGTGTAGTCGAGCTATGTTAGGTCGGCATTTAGTAGATTAGGTCGGTACGAGTAAGGATATTATGTTTGTACATGATAAAACAAGTTAGAATAAGAGTTGAGCTATTGTCATGCCTTGCTGAGCTAAATGAATAGATGGAATAGCTTGGAGGTAAAGGTTTAGAAGCTTGAATAAGTGAATGGAGCCCAAATCGAGTAAGAAAGAGCATAATAGGGACATGGATAAGAGCTAAGACTTATCTTTGGTGGGTGGTTATTGTTGTTGTTGTTGTATGTGCTTGGTGAGTCCTTATAAGCCACAAAGTCTTCCTCTCATCATTGACCTTGAGGTCAGCAAGGTAGTAGAAGAAGTCAATGCCATTCCATCATCTTCTCGAAGGTGTTAGAGATTTTCCCTCAAATCTCATTCAAATTCTTCCTCAAGGATATAAGGTGTTAGATTGATGACATTGATGGTCGACAACACTCGATATCCCTTTAGTAGTTCTAGCTCATAAGCATTCTTGATAACCTTCCATATTACCTTGAAAGGTCCTTCGACTTAAGATAATAGTTTGCTAACTCTTTTGCTAGGGAATCGATCTTTGCTTAAGTAGACCCATATTAAGTCTCTTGAGTTGCATATCATAGGCTTTCAACCTTAGTTACCGATCTCTGTCTACTTAGCTATGATCTTTACTAACTGTTCAATGAACTTTTTATGTAACCTTAGAAACTCTTTAGGTCTGTTTACACCTTATTGTCTCTCTTCTTAGGAGCTGGACTTGATAACCATTTCTAAGGGCAAGTCATATTAATGCCATAGACGACCTCAAAGGGTGATTAACTTGTCAAGTTGTATTGTCGGCAAACTCAACAATTGGTAAGCATAAGATCCATCCTTTATACTTTTTTCCCATTGGAGCCTAGAGTAAAATCTCTGCATGTTTAGTTCATTACTTCGGTTTAGCCATCTATCTGGGGATGACATGATATACTAAACATTAAGTTGGCTTCGAGCTTTTGCTATAGCATTTTCCAAAAGAAACTAGTGAACTTGGAATCACTATCAAACACTATACTTGTAGGGACTGCATGCAATTAAACAATTTCTTACAAAAAGAGGTTAATAATGGAAACGACATCATAAGACTTATGGTAAGCAATGAAACGACCGATCTCGCTAAACCGATCCACTACCATCATAATAGAATTGTTTAGTCGAGTAATCTTAGGTAGGTTAGGCAAAAAATCTATGCTTAAGTCGGTACATGGTTTTTCGAGGATGGGTAAGGGCATATATTCTCTATGAGGTTCCTTCCTCCCCTGTCCCCTTAGCACGTTTGCATATTATCAAGCCTAAATTTTTATTTTTTTCTTTTTTTTTTAATTTTATTTTCCTTAATCCAATCAATATTAAACTCTATTCGTTTAATATTAACCCTCAACAGGTTTTGCCCTTTCGATTATTGATTCACTCCTTTTTTTTTTTTTGAAGATGAGAGTGAAATATCAAGAGATCAAGGAAAATATGATTTTCTTTTTATTTTGAAAAGATTTGGAGTCATAACCCAATTAGGATTAGGAAAAGGGGTTATTTAAAACCAATTGAGTGAATTAATTCTAACCTAGCCACTAGTTTATGAAGGGAAAAAATAAACAATTTAGAAAACCATTTTTTGAAAACCAAAGATTTTAGATTTGTATACTAACCTAACATCCATAAACGGGTAAAACCTAAATCTTCTAAATTTATATTTATCTCTAAAAAAATGCTATTTGTTCATAACAATGGATCTATTTTTGTAATTTTTAATTTTCTAGTTTTTATTTTTTTTTTATCTATTACTTTTTTTTTAATATTTTTTGACAAAGAAGGGAATAATAAAAAGAAGAAGAAAAATTGGAAATTGGCTTTTACATTTTTTAACCATTTTATTTTTATTTATAAAAATTCTAAAAGGGTCATAATTTAGTGTTTTAATTTTGGTAGATTCTTCAAAAATAAAAAATAAAAAACCTTGATTTTAAAAGGGGTCAATTAATGTATTTTTCATTTTAGGAAAACTTTTCCTAATTGATAAAAACATTTTTCTTTAATTTTTATCAAAACATACTTGTTATTTTTTTTTTATATATTTAAGATAAAGAGTTTTGAAAAAAAAAAAAAAGATTTTGCACAAATGAGAGGAAAAGGAAAATATTTAAAAGCAAGGAAAAATACTTTAAATAAAATTTTTTTTATGTATATGTTTTTTTTTATAAATAAAATATATAAATAAAAAAAAAATTAAGGTAGACCTTAAGTGACTTAGATAGTGGATAGATGCCGGATCGAACACGTATTTAGGTTACGTTAGGAGGTAGAATATGAGTTAAGGGTAAGGGGTGAAGCAATGACCATAGAGAGCTCCTTACGGTGGTTTTTGATAGGTTTTTCAAACGAGAAAAACTACTTTCATGTGGTATTCATTGGTGAAAGGGCGTCTAGTGATGGCAAGTGGTAGTTCGAGGTGGTTTGAGGGATGGTATAAGGTGGTTATGGGTTAGTGGTTGTGCTCAAGTTGCTTGGTGGCTGTCTGAAGTAAGGGCGTGGTGTTGCCACAGGTTTTGAGAGGCTTCGAAGCTTATGTTGTTGTTGCTTTATACCTAAGTGCAAACAAAGTGGTGGTTCACGATAGGCAATAGGTCGCCGAGTTCTAAGAAGAAACATAGTCAAATCCTTATGTTATCAAAGCCATACTTTGGGTTATTGTGAAACTAGAGAGCTTTAGGGTTCTTATAATGGTGGTCTTGATCTTCGAAAGTGAGAAATGAGAGAAAGAAGCAACAAAGAGAGTATGACGCACAAGTTTGAGTGTTTAGAGAGAGAAAGCTTTGATTGAAGCTTGTATGTGAGTTTTTGAATGTTACTTGATGATTGAAATGAATCCTAAGACCCTTTTTTATACTAATCCATGCTCAATAAAGATTAGGATTGTCATGACCTGAAGGGTGGCCTAATAATAACAAGCGTCGTATATCGTATAAAAAACCGTAGATTGGTTACTCTTCCAATCAACAATTTTTCATATGACATACAAGGCTACTATTACAATAAATTACTCAAGAGTTATGTAAACATAGATAATATCGCAACATATTCACATTAATATAAGATTTCATAAAGTAACTATACATACTAAAAAAATACACTAAGTCTTTAAAGTACTATTAAATAAGCTAAAGTATTAATAATATTATTACATATCCATACTAAATAACATATAATATAAGATAAAAGGACTCTATTTGAGAGTCTATTACAATGAAGCTCTCTCAACTCTCTACTTAAACACACTCAAACCCAAAAGCTTCCACTAACCTCGAGCATGCCTTGACTAGGTATGACTAAAAGATTCTATTATAAAAGAAGTCTATAGCAGTGTAAGTTAGAAAGCTTAGTGAACTATCCCTCAACCATATAAGAAACAATTTCGTCAATGGTTAATTTCAAACTTATAAATGCATGAACAAGCAGAATGCTACACAAATATATACAGTTGACTAGGAACTGCATGCAACTCAGATTTAATACCCTTCGAAGTCAAGATAAAAGTATACACGACACTAATCAAATTTAGGTACCATACCTGAACTCACACAACTACAAAACTCTGCGTTTTATATTAAAAAATAAAATAGTTTGTTCAATTCCAATTTTAAAACTAAGTTCCAGGTATGATTGTTAGTAGGCCTCCATATTCTAGACTCACCCCTAAACAGAGGCCTCTAGACTTAACACTTAACTAGGCGGTTAACACCTCTAATGCTTAGTAATCCTATGGGCCAAGATAAAGTCATGTTGTACAATGCACCATACTATAACACTTTATTCATGATAATAATCAACCCTAACTTGGCCTCGTGCTACCTTCGTGTGATGTAATGATTAAGATTGATAACATGTCATGCATGTTTATGCATAAACTAGTTTAGTTTATTCAAGCCAAATTTACTTAAATTCATTTATCATGTGATCATACAATATCACAAACAATCAATTCTTTACAGATATTTATAGTGCAACAACCAATTCAGTTCCATAAATTTATAGTATTTTTACTCAACATATATATAACAATCACATGTTCTTCCCAAACCCCACATATCAATATCAATAGAATTTATAATTCACTAACTATAAATACAAACAAGTATGGAATTATCAAGAGTACTTACTTGGCCATCAGATCTATCAAGGGTCATGATAGTCCGTGGGTAGGTTGATATCCATGTTAGGTGTCACACCCCAAAGTGGCAGAGTTGTAACATCCCCGTCGTATAAACCATCCTAAGATAGAAGTTGGCCTTACAACCGCTATCTTAGACCTGATCTACACAAGGCGTCCATGACTAACCCGTTTTGAAGTAAATAGTTTGTAATATAAATAAATCATTTACCTAAGAAAGTGAGGAAATATATATATACTATAATTCAGCTATTGCAATTAAAGTTTATAATATTTCTCTGTAATATATTTTCTAGTTATTACAGTATTTAGAAATGAAAAATAATTCTAAAATAAAAACTTAGACCTTAAAAATATGTGTATATTCTTCAATGTTTTTCCTCACTCCCCAAGATCTAGCAGTTGCTAGCTTTAAAGTAGTGGTTTGCTGCTTTTTAGCCAGCACCTACATGACGTCTATAGGGATGTGAGCTACTACAGCTCAGTAAGTTAGGATGGAGGACTTAAAACTATACCAAAAGCACAACAAGGTTTTCAATCATTTATTAGGTGCAATGCATGTGCAAGCAAATGCCATCGCACGACGTTGTTCGGCCCGTTGTGAGACTAGAGAAATTGCGCCCGCTCTAATCTGGGTTAAGGAGTTACCATTAATGCAACAGCTCACGACCAAACCCAGGCTTGTGCAATGGAGACCTCGCTCCTCCCACGACTACCTTCGAACCACTGACTTCACCCTTGCCGCGACGTCCTCTCCTGTCACTTAGTTCGGCTAAGGATGAAGAAGGGACCAATTTGTAATCCTGCGCTATCCCTTTCGAAGGGGTCGGTATTTGGCCAAAGAGTCCTAAGTTCCCTTAGCGGGTTACCATGCATGTCCGATTATGATTACTAGTCGTATATTTGATTAAGTCCAGTTTAGGGTAATCAATCATTTCATACAAATCATACAATACATGTTAGAGTAACAAACAGAATCATAGTATCACCCATAATCAAGCACATGCACACATCCAACTATCTAACAAGCACAACTAAACATAATCTTAAGCCTCCAAAATACAACATTGTATTAATCCTAACTTACCTCGACTCCTCACTTACTCACTCGAGGTCTGACTTGCTCAGGCCATTACTGATCATCCCTATAATACAAATGTGATTTCAGTTTTTTATATAACTATTACAATTATTCTAGGTTTGAGGTTAGGTTCGGGTTCGGTTTTCGCATCGATTTCTAAATTAGGTTATAATTCGATTTCTAAGTAGTGTTTTATACTCTAACCCTAGGAATTCATTTCAACCCATAATGTGAAATTAATCACATTACTTCCCGATCTCCTAAATATCATCATCATCCCTAGTCAGTATTTTATTTCACCCAGTATACTTAAATCCACATTAGTATACCGAATTCATTCCTGATGTGAGAAATTTTTACATTTTTCATCTAATTCAATAAATTCAAGTTTCCTATCAGATTTATTGTACATTTTTATTATTATCATAATATCAATTTTATTATAATATTTTCTATTTATTATATTTTCAATAATTACATATTATGTATTATTATCTATTTTGTATGTCATATACTTCTAATATTTATATCACTCGAATTATCATCTCTAAACATCAATTATCATTTCAAAATGTCTAAATTCATTCTAAATCAGATTTTACTCCTATTTTCCCTAATTTACAAAATTAACTTAAAATTAACTATTTTTCCCTATTACTCATTTACTACATAATTAACCTAATAATTACATCTAACACCTTAAATGTTACAAGTATCATACTCCATCAGATTTCAATATCCTAAAACATATACTTATTCACTAAGTCAATAATTAACCATTTAATTACATAATTACCCTTAAATTACCCATTTTATGCCTCATTTTAAGGCCTAAAAATTATCTAAAATTTTGGAAATTTAATTTTTGAAAACGGGCTTTATAGTACTATTCTATATCATATAAGTACTCTACACAAAAATTTTGAGCTCAAAATTATACTCCTAAGGTCATTTATTTCTAAACTGAAATATACTCGGTTTTGCACGATTTCTTAAGGAGCATATATTACAGGACATATTTTCATCAAAATAATATTTTTCCTACAAACTACATACAAAAATATTCCAGAATAACAAAACTCATAATTTTCTAATAATATCTACTATTTTTACAAAATTACACAAGAATCGGGCTAGACATCGGACTAACCGATCTAGGTGGCTCCGGCCACCGCTGGCCGCCATAGCCTTGTCGGCAGGCTTGGGCGCTGCCACCATCGTGTGGTGGTGGTGGCCGTCCACTTCCAGCTGCTCATCTGGTGAAGGTTCTCTTTAAAGGCTCTAATTGAACAGTTTTTCTTATTTTTTTTTTCTAACTCGAATTTTTCTCTCAATTTTCACCTCTCCCTAATTTTCTCTGATTTCTAACTATCCAAATGAGTTCCTAGATTTTTCTTGCTATTTATAGAGCTTTAGGATAATTATTGTGCATTAAATTAGACAATACAATTGCCTTATCCCTTAATTTTTGGCTTTTGTGTTGCCTAATTCTAATTGGTTAATTTTTCTTTTTTAGATTTTGACTTACCACGACCAGATTTGCATCATTCCATACTCTTCTGATTTTTTTCTGATTTTTCTACAATTAATTTATAATTTTCTTTAATTATTTACTAAGTTTTTGGCCAATTTAGGTAATTTCGCGTATTTTTATCTACAGGTAAATACATGTGGGGTACATGTGAATATTCCTAATTATTATTTTGGTCATTCTAAAATTTTTAGTATACATATAATCTATCTCTAGTAATTTATTAGTTATTAGATTATACTTTTTGCCTTTTCAGTAATTAGCAATTATTATGCTTAAAATTTGAAAATTTTATAGTCTTCTATTTTATTACTTATTTTCTTAAATTCACGTTTATGGGGTCATTTTTACTAATATTTCTCTCAATAGTTTATAATTTAGGCTTGATCAAATCTTACAGCCGATCAAAACCTTGAGTGATTGGTTGTGGGACTTACATTAGGATTACTTGACATTTAAGAAATATAAATGATAGTAAGTATCAAAGTGAAACAACTAATCTATATACATATTTAGTAAAATCTACTCAAATTTGCTATTTACTTATATAAAGTATCCAGTTCAAGCTTTTTCTACAACCGCGTATAACTTTTTTGTTTTAATTCCAATTTTTTTGAACTTATAGTTAATTTCTATCATTTTCGAACGTACTTTTATGTAATATGATCCATTTTAAATGCTGTAACTCATATTTTTCATTATGGTCTTAAAATATCAAGAATTTTATTATTTTGACCAAAATATTTGTAAATTGTTATTTTAAGCTTTTCTTTATGAATTTATAGATTAATTAATTTCTAAATTTTATATTTTTGATAATTTCTCATTTCTGAGTCTATTTTATAATAATTTACTTATTTCACCATTTTAAGGTTAAATTCCTATTTAAATCACTTTTTATTATATTTGTAATTTTCTTTCTTTTATCAATTATTATAATTTTCTTATTATTTTTATAATTTCAAATTTAATTAAATGAATGGCAATGCTAGTGTAGCAGCTTCCCATTAGTGTACGTATATATTTTCTAAATTCTTTTAATTTTTATATTTTTCCAATTTTATGTTATTAATTAATATATATATACCTATATAACATTATAATTTATTAATTATTGAAAATTAATTCTTACTTTTTCATTTAATATCACTGCACACTTATGCACATGTGTATATCTATATACATAATCTTGTTTTAGATATTTAGTATTTTAGTATACTTATACATGTACATATACTTATACTATACATATATTAATACTTATACATATTCTCTTATACTTATATTTTCTTACTTTATTCAAATATTTGTATTTATACAATCTTATAATATAACTTACATATATGTATGATAACATAAATATACTAAGTACCATATGCATGTACTTGTATTATATATAGATTGATATGTACCATATATATATACATAGTTAATCATAACATATATGTACATGTAGTTAAATATGTGAATAAACATATACATATATGAACACATATACATGAAAAGGTCAACTTGTACATATAATTTCAATATATGTACATAGAGTTTTATTACAAAAATAGTGTAATACATATAATCCCTATTACATAATTCTAAAATACATAAAACATTACAAAATATATATAACACAAAGAGTACATGTAAGTTGACATTACAAGGCAAATCAAATACAAAATAAATACTACCTAACTACTCTTTTTGTGTCTTGAATCTTTGTAGAACAACCCTTTTTCTCCCTCTTAAAATTGATGATTAGTTGATAATAAATTCTATGGTAGAACAAGGTTGAGAAGTTAATGAAATATGAGAAAGGAATGAGGGAAAAAAAAAAAAAAAAAGAAAGGCTAAAAGGAGAAGAAGGCTAAGGTTTGAGATGAGAGAAATTATGTGTGCTTTCATGTGTTTAGGTTCTTAGACAAGATATAAAAAAAAAAAACTAATGGTACATGTACTTACATGCATCTTCAAAAAGGGAAAAGTAAAAAAGAAAATAGGATAAGAAGATAAGATAGGATTTGACTTGTCCCTTATCTTATTAATCTTACTTCTTATCTTTCAATTTAAGCATAGGTTAGAATTCAAAAAAAATAAAATAAAATCAAGTAGCAGCCACAATTTTGAATTGGAAAAGGAAGAGAAGAAGAAAAAGAAAAGGAAAGGAATAAGGAAAAAAGAAAAAGGAAAAAGGGAAAAGAAAAATTATAGAAGTTTGGTTTGACTTTTCAACAAGGGTTTTCAAATTTTAAGTAGTCTTTGAATATATATATATATAAGGTAATTATGGAAGAAAATATGAAATATAAAGTTAATATATACTATTTAGTGCATATACATAAGATATGTAATAAAATTCAATCAAAATAATTAAATCAATATAAAACTAGTACACATATATACATATATAAAATTGTAAGTAATTGAAAAATAATATTCATAACTTTATTAATTTTGATATTTAAATTGTTACTCTTGATATTTATAAATATTTAGGAGTTATCTCCATTCGTTCGTTAGTAATTTTATACGATTACGCGTGTTAATCAATAATCGCATCCAATTAGAGTTTATTACTATTGGGGTAAATTTATATATTTTATAAGCTTAGAGTAATGGTTTCCAGGTTTTTGTCAAGTTCGGGTTCAATCTCTTATAGTTACACATATATAGGGTTTTGGTTTTTCTATATAATTAAGTTTTCAATCAATATATTAGGAGTTTTCTCATTCATATTATATTCGAGTTTATAACTTAATTAAGTTTTAACTTATTTAGCTTTATCAATTCATAAAGTTATCTAAGGCACTTAAGTCTAATTTAGGTTTCAAACAAAAAACTTATAAGGTTTACAAGGAGAGTCAATACTTGTAGTAATTCAAATTTTTTGTAATAATAGATTTTGAATTATTTGAATGCAAATTGAGATTATTCATGATAATATAAGACTAAAATATGTTCCTTCATCCTCATTCTTACTCGAAATGCTTTATAGAAGCTTGAATCAAGGAAATTTAATGAGGAAAGTCTGCAACTTTGAGCTTTTCTCGATTTTCAACTCTCCTTTTGACCTTCTAGAAGATTGAATCTAGATGAAATTTTGGTATGGATCTGTAATACTCTAAGTTATCTTCGTCATTTCACTAATTTAGTGAAATCATAAAGAAAATCTAGTCAAAATTAGCCTTGAAGTGTTTCCTGAATTTTCTATTTTTTGCATTTCTTAAATTTTCTTTTTTTTTTTCATTTTTCAATTTTCCAAATTTTTTGTATTTTTCTAAATATCCTAATTTTTTTGTGTTTTTTAAATTTCTAATTAATTTTCTATTTTTCTTGTATATTTTCTGGGGTTTTCATTTCTTTTTTTACTCTTTGATTAACACCTTCAAGGAATCTTTAAAACTATATAGGAGTAAAAATGGAGTATCCATAGTTGCTCCCTTTTGTGGTGAAGTTTTAGGTAAAACTTTACCACAAAAACAAAAAAGAAACAACATTTTTTCCCCAAAAATATTGGGGATTTGGGGAAGCAAGGCTTTTAGTTCCTAAAAAGCAAAAAGGCTCTTATTAAAGATTGATTAAGATTTAGAGGGGATTATAAGAATGATGTAAGTAGTTCATTTGGAGGGGATGGAAAGGGTTCCTTAATGAGCTAATATACCCTTTGGAGGGGTTAGTCTCCTTTAGACAAGCTAATCAATCCTAAGGAGGTAGATAGTAATAAAGACTATCATAAGGATTGGAGAAGGCTCCTTAACGAGATATTTCGCCCTATGAAGGGGTCAATCTCCGTTGGATGAGGTCAAAATCCGCAAGGGGTGGATAGTACTAAAGACTATCTTAAGGATCAAAGAAGGCTCCTTGACGAGCTAATTTACCCTATGGAGTCATGCTCCTTTAGATGAGCTCACAATCCTAAAAGGGTAGATAGTATTAAATATTATCCTAATGACTATAGAAGGTTCATTGACAAGCTTATTCACCCTAAGAAGGGGTCAAACTTCTTTACCCAAGCACATAATCTAAAAGGGGCAAATAGTATCCTAAAGGTCAAAGAGGGCTCCTTAACCAACTAATTCACCTTAAGAAGGAGTTAGGCTCCTTTACCTGAGTACATAATCTTAAAGGGGTAGATAGTATTAAAGACTATCTTAAAGGTTAGAGTAGGCTCCTTAACAAGCTAATTCTCCCTAAGAAAAGGTTTGGCTCCTTTACTTAAGTACATGATCCTAAAGGGGTGAATAGTATAAAGAATATCCTAAAGGTCAAAGAGGACTCCTTAACTAAATAATTCACCTTAAGAAGGAGTGAAGCTTCTTTACCCAAGCATATAATCCTAAAGGGGTAGATAGTACTAAAGACTATCCTTAACGAGCTAATTCACCCTAACAAGGAGTTAAGCTCCTTTATCCGAACATACAATCCTAAAGACTATCTTAGCAAATTCACTTGGGAAAACAAAATTATGATGCAATTTTTTTAGAATTTATTATTGAAGGGAAACCTAAAGATATCCGCTAGGGGACAACCTTAAGGGAGGAAAGTACCGTCTTAGATAGACGAGAGAAAACCATCTGTTTAAACTTTTTGGATTTCAACAATTCACCATCATGGATTGATGGGTTTTAAAAATCTGATCACTATCCTAGATTGATGGGTCTTTTGTTTCATCATCTTAGATTGATGGCTCTTTTGTTCTTGATCAAATTTTTAACTTCTTTGGGAATTGTGAGATGTGAATTATTAGACAAATGGGAAGAAAACCAGGACAAGACTGACATTGAGGGTTGATTAGAACTTTTAAGGCTTGAGCCCTTTATAATGACTTAAGGAAAAATTAAGCAACCAAAGCAACTTAACTTGGTCGTTAGAGACTAAGTCCTTTACTCTTAATATGAGGGATTATGAAACAAGACTAGAAAAGCTTTGAAGAAATGCCTAAACTAGCTGCCAAAACTCTGAAAATAAGGAAAAGAATGAAAGGGGATTGTTGACTTAGACTAAAAATTTACACTTTCAACCATTAGGGTTAACATAGAAATTATGAGTTGAGAAAAATCTTTGGCATCAATGACCAGGGTAAATTTGAGTGATTGAGTCACTAAGACTACTTGGACATTTAGGGACCAAGTGATAGGAGTCAAGCCACTGGGCTGTTAACCTAAGGTTGAGCTCGTAGACTTGAGAGCATAGTAAGGCATATCCTTTCAACCCAACCTACATTTGAGGAATCCAAGTTACTTCCAACTGCTAACCTACCATATATGCCAAGTCGAGCACCCTTATATTTGTTAATGACCGAATACCAACCTAAGGATGCCCTATTGACAATTCACCAACTTATCCATCAACTCAGCCACATTTGTTCCGAGCTCCTTAGATCATGCCTGAGTTGGCATAACCTTAGAGAGGTCGCGGATTAACTTGGCATCAATTGGATTTAACCATACCTTCTTGTTTACTTCTATAGGGACATCCCTAATGAATGTCTACTATGTATCCCATCTACTCACATGAAAGAATTTGCTATAGAAGCTTCTATTTTCTACAATTTCTTTTATGCCCTTTATCTATTTCTTGTATCTTACTTAATTTGGACAATGCCCTTTTAGTCTTTTCCATATTTAGTAGGTTAACCTAATATTTCAGGTATAAAAACCCTCTTACAAGCAACCGCAATGATCACCTTCACATTATTGAACATAGTGCAATCTCTATTATGTGAGGCTTTAAGCTCACCCTTTTACTCTTATCTTATCCTTTAAGCAAGATTAGGTAGGAAGTAACCTCAATAAGCAACTTGTGCATCATATCGAGCTAGTTCATGAGTCTATAAAGGATCTTTGGTGTGTCATATCCTCAAAATCATTTGCAAGTTTTGCTTGTTTTCTTTTATTTTTATAAGTTCATCACCTTATGTTTTAAGGTTTCTATGAGCTAGGACCTACCTTAATAGCATCACTCTTGTCTACCCTTAGCATGCCGTATCATCTTGATATCAAAGTAAATGTTCGTATTAGGTAAGTTATTGTTGTACCGTGTTACTATTATATTACATTGGAATACTTCCATAGTAGCTATATAGAATATGTACTATTATTTGTGAGGTTGCAAGAGAGCTAGTTGTAGTGTTTAGCAAATAGTAGAAGTATTATTACTATTCTTTATAGTAGTTGCTATATGGTACTCTGTATTACTTTATTTCAAGCCTTAAGAAACAAAGCAAACACTAACTGGGCATTTCTATTCTTCAAAGTAGCTATCATAGTAGTAATCTCTAGTAAAGTCTACTTAAACTTAGGTATTCATGTAAGGAAGTGTATATGTATGAGTTGGTTGATTATGGATAATGTGTATTATTTTTGAGAAATATTGAGAATCCAAGTGTTATTAGATTTTGTTATGGGAACAAGATTGAGTTAAGAAAAGATTGTTGATTTAAGTACAAATGCCAAAATTAGAGACAACAACATTAGTGTTGTCCATTGAGGCTAACAACCTAAAACACCTCTATGATGAGCGGTTCAATGAAATGACTCACATAATAGCTGACTTAACTCGAGCTATTCATGCATTAGCCCCTTAACCTATTGAACTCATCTATAATACCCCTTAAAGCTATTCTCGAAGCTGGTGTTGTAGCTCGTAATGCTTAACTTGCCTAAAGGCAATTCCTAACTCGATAAGATCAAGGTAGAGGAGTAGATGGACATGTATAGAAGAGGATGACCTAGGTGAAGTAGATGAGGAAAATGAGGAAGAGTATAATGAAGTAGAAGAGAGAGCACACATACCCCAAGCTGCCAACCATGTGAAGCTTCAGATTTCAAGCTTCAATGGTTCTAGAGATATTGATGACTACCTTAATTGGGAAGAGAAGGTAAAATGAGTCTTTGACTGCTATCAATATAAGGACCACAATAAAGTGAGAACTACAACTATAAAATTATTAGGGTATGCTACATTGTGGTAGAGAAATTTTGAGACCATGAAGATGGATATCGAGAGGTTAACACTTGGCTAAAGATGAAAAGAGTTCTTGGAGCTAGATTTTTACCAGATAACTATCTACATGATACCTTTACTCAACTCTAAGAACTAAAAAGCAAGGGAACCATATTGTTGACGAGTACGTAGTAGAATTTCAAATGCTTATAATTCGATGTGAGGTAGGTGAACCCTCAACCAAGATAACATCTTGATTCTTGACTAAATTGAGGTCAGAGACACGAGAGGAGACTATAAGAATTGCTTAATGAGTGGAGAAATAGAGGAGGAATGGGCCAATCCGACCTCCAATGAGACAACCTATCCAATCCAGCTAACTTGCTCAAGGCAATCACTGAACTCAATACAACATTGAGCTAAATAGCCAGATAGACATCATAGCTGAGTAGAAGAGCCAATCTAGTGATGGTGAAGTACTGAAGAGGACATTTGAGAAAAGATAAGGATCAAGGCAAAAGACTAGCTATATTAAGTGTTTTAAGTGTTAGGGATTTGGGTACATGACTGCCCAATGTCCGAATAGACGAACCATGTTCATCAAAGGTGATGCTCTGATTGTTGAAGTAAATAGTACAGATGAGGAGCTTAAAGAAAAAGAGGAGTTAGAGAAGAATACTAAGAGTAATGAGGAACTTATCAAGGAGGATGTATTTGTTGAAGAGCTAGATAAATTGACCTTAGTTGTCAAATAAGCAATGAGCATCGAACCATCTATCAAAGAGGAGTAACAAGAAGATTTATTTCATATCACTTGTAAGGTAAATGAACATGTGTATACACTCATTATAGATAGTGAGAGTTGCACAAACGTTGTATCTGCCAACTTAGTTTGAAAGCTCAAGTTGCCAACTTTATCACATCTAAGACCATACAAACTCCATTAGTTAAATGAAAAGGGAGCACTACATATAACTTAGTAAGTATTGCTTATATGAAAAGGGAGCACAACATGTCACTCAACAAGTATTGTTGCCAATCTCGATTGGGAACTACTCTGATGAGATTCTTTGTGATGTATTACTTATGTATGCATCTTAAGTGTTATTAAGCCAACCATCTCATGTATTACTTACGTATGCATCTCAATGTTGAGAAGGATGGAAGAAAGATCACCTTAAACCCCATTAGCCCTAGCTAAGTAAGAAAACCACAAGCTAAGTTAGCCCGAAGATCCAAGAAGGCTTTAGTACTCAGCCGTTCTAAGCTCCAAGAAGCTATCGAACCCAATGAGCTATCCCTTTTGTTGATAAGAAGATCATTGGAATTGAAGGAACAAGTCATATTACTGAGTGGAGTTTGAGGGTTGCTTAATGAATATGTCTACCTATTTCCTGAACAGTTACCTAAAGGACTGCTAACTTTTCAAAGGATTAAGCATTGCATTGACCTAATGCCTAGTGCTGCCCTCCTTAACATGCTTGCCTATCGAATGAATCTAGAGTAAGCAGCTAAACTACAAAGACAAGTCGATGAGTTATTGGAGAAAGATTATGTAAGAGAAAGCCTCAGCCCTTATGCTGTACTAACTTTACTTATGCTGAAGAAGGATGGTACCTGACATATGTACATAGATAGCAAAGCTAATGACAAGATAATGATCAAGTATAGATACCCAATCCTAAGGTTAGATGATATGCTAGATGAACTAAATGGTTCTAAAATTTTCAACAAGATCGACTTGAAGTTTAGCTACCATCAAATTCAAATGATGCCAAGGGATGAATGGAAGACTGCATTTAAAACTCGACATGATCTTTATGAGTGGTTAGTAATGCCCTTTCGCTTATCTAACACCCTAGTAATTTCATGAAATTAATGAATCATGTACTAAGGAATTTGATTGGAAAATTTGTTGTGGTCTACTTTAGTGACATCCTTGTGTATAATATTAGCTTGCAAAGCCATACCAACCATCTCTAACCTATTTTTAATGTGCTCTGAGTTGAGAAACTAATCGAAAACTTGAAGAAGTGTTGTCTTTGTGAAGAGGAAGTGGTTTTCCTAAGATATGTAGTTGGTGGAGGAGGTTTACAAGTCAATGATGAGAAGATTCAAGCTATTGTCGATTGGCTGACCCTAATTACTTATGTTGAAGTGAAGCACTTCCATGGTTTAACTTCCTTTTACCAACGTTTCACTTAGGGATTTAGTACCATTATTGCACCACTCACTAAACTAATGAAAAAGAACATAGAATTCAGATGGGGAGAGAAAGAAGAGAGAAGTTTTGTTAAGGTAAAGAAGAGGTTAGCCTCTGTGATTGTACTAGCTCTATCTCACTTTGAGAAGATATTTGAACTTGAAGGCAATGCATCAGATGTGAGCATAAGAGTTGTGTTGATGCAAGAAGGTTGACCTATTACCTATCATAGTGAAAAGCTAAGAAGATCGTAGTTAAATTACTCTATATATGACAAAGAACTCCTTAAGTTAATCCAAGCACTCTAAGTATAGGAACATTATCTTCCGCTAAGAGAGTTCATCATATACATTTATCATGAGTCTTTGAGATGCTTGTGAGGCCAAGCCAAGCTTTTAAAGAGATAGGATCGATGAGTAGAATTCTTAGAAGGATTTAATTTTGTGATCAAGTATAAGCAAGGCAAGACCAACATTGTTACTGATGCCTTGTCAAGAAGGCACACTCTTCTTGCTAAACTACAAATAAGATTGTAAGGATTTGTGAGCATCAAAGAACAATACCCTTAAGACCCTCATTTTGGTCTAATGTATGAGCATTGTAAATAAGGGAGGATGATGGATGAATATCATGTAGAGGAATGCTACTTGTTTCAAAGTGGCAAACTTTGTATACTGACCTGTTCCATTAGAGAGCTATTGGTAAGAAAAGCTCATAGTAGAGGATTCTTTACAAATTTTGGGGAGAAAAGGACCTATGAGTTGTCAAATGATCAGTTCTTTTGGCTTAAGATGAGGTAAGATGTGCACCGTAATGTTGAAATCTATACAACCTATAAGAAGGCCAAAAGCCGAGCAGAGCAAGGGAGAATGATGTCTCTACCCATCCCGACTAGACCTTAGGTTGATTTGAGCATAGATTTTATCCTCAAATTACCTCAAAATGCTAGAGGCAAAAATTCAATGATGGTCATTGTGGACAAACTCAACAAGATGGGATACTTTGTGTCATATACCAAAACTAATGATACTTTAGCTATTGCTCTTCTATTTTTGCAGGAGATCATTCGTTTGCATAGAGTGACTAAGAGCATAGAGTCAGATCGAGACCTTAAGTTTTTTTCTCAATTTTTAGAGAACTCTTTGGCATCGAATGGGGACTAAGTTATTTTTCAACACTTCCTGCCATCCCCAAACCAATAGCTAGATGAAGGTCGGCAACCACACTTTCAAATCACTACTTCAAGCTATAGTGGGAAAGAACTTGATAGACTAGGATGTGTGCTTGCTTGTGAGAAAGTTTTCTTATAATCAAATAATACAAAACATTACTAGGCATACACACTTTGAGGTCATCTTCAGCTTCAATCCCAAGCTACCTTTTAACCATGCCTTAACGCCTATATCTAAGCTAGAAGACCCAGATGCTAGAGCTAAAGCTCAATCCTTTTAGCAAAATTGTGAAAAAGTTACTTAGTAGATTGACCTAATTGCTAAGAAGTTGAAGGAAAGAAGGAAAGGAAGGAAGACAAAGTAGTTTCAGCCCAATAACCTAGTGTAACTATGATAAGGATCAACAGCATTGGATCTCAAACGAATAGAAATGGGTACTATTTGTAGGTTCAAGTAGGTACAAAGAACGGGAAGGTCAAGTGGTGAATGTGAATAGATATAACTCATCAAGACACAAACACAATCGGGGGTTTGAACTCGAAATAGAGTTTGATATAACTAACAAACACCAAGTGTTGCTCAGGATTCAAATGAGGGTTAGATATAACTCACTAATCGATTCAAATGAAGGGGGTTCACCACAATCCTAAGAATACGATTAATAAGAATGCAAAGAAGATTAAAGAGTTTGATTAGCACTCAATAACTCGGCAATGCTAGCTCAAGAGTAGCCTTGCTCAAAAGGGGTAAGATTCCAAAATGCAGGAATATGCTTTTTATCTATATTTACGTTCTGTCTCTTCTCTCTATTTGTACAAATGTTGCTATTTATAGCAAGTCCTAAACCCTAGTGGCAAAACTATAAATAATGTACAAGGCCTTGAACCCTAAAGAATTAGGCCCATAAATAAAATAAAGGAAAAAATGTATAAGATTACAAAACTATGTGTTTCATAGGAGAAGTTGACATGCAGTTACTCGGCACGTCTTGGAAGGAGTAGTATCCAAACCGGATGGGTTAGAAGTTGGATGTACGAGTTCAAGAAGGAGTCCTTGAAGTCTCGCGTGGCTTAGCCGAAACACCAAAAAGGTTAGCCCATAATTGCCGAACATTGGAATCAATCGACACGACTCTATTGATGCGGTGCTGAATGGTTCTTTGTTCTCGAGTACTCAGCCTTGTGTTTTCTTGGTACCTCGACTGACGACACAGTTGATGTCGAGTGTTTATTTTCCTTCCCTTCGTCCTTCTGGCTATAGCTTGGCTTCGATAAGCATTGATAGGCCTTGGCTTGGATATGGTCGGAGGTCAATTCCTATCATTACCATAGGTTTGAAAGAAGTTGTCCTCAACGTTAAGTGTTGAGTATGGGCCGGGATGCCAAATAAGCTCCTTCTCCCTTTTCGTTTTACCATAGGTATCGAGCATCTCTAGATTTCCTCAATGCTTGTCAAGGTTAAGAGATAGCTCTTCCCATCCTTCCGAATAGTATAAGTGTTGAGGAATCCATCATGGATCACTTTCTGATCAAACTCCTATGATTGTCTAAGAAATAAGTTCATGGCATTCATAGGTTCTACGTTGAAGTTAATCTCATCCTCATATTGCCCTGCCTTGAATACGATCCATGCTCTTTTATGCACATGGACCATACTCTTATCATTAAACCATTTTAATCCATAAGGTTGAGGCTACGAGTAGGTTAGCAATTTCATCCTTTCTACTAACTCGGTAGAAATGATGTTGGTACTGCTACCTCCATCGATGACCATGGAACCGATCTTCCCATTCACTAGGTGCTGCATGTGAAATAAATTTTCCCTTTGTCCTGGATCTACCTTCAAGTTAGCTCGTGTAGCCATAGCTAAGAGTTTATCGAAGTCCTCAGGATAGACATCTTCTTCTATCAACTAATCATCCAAGCTCTTGTCATTCTAACTCCCGATTTGAGCTTTAAGCCTTTCACCCTTCAAGACCATGACCCTCTTATTCGAGCATTAGGATACAATGTGTCTGTAGCCTAAGCACTTGAAGCACTTCACTTCCCTAGCCTTATTGCTGGGTACCTTCTCTTTCTTGGCAATCTTTTTCTCAGCATGGGTTGGTCAACTAGGCTCTCCTTTCTCTATCTTCTTTTTTTGCCTTCTCTCGACATACCTCTTAAGCTCAAGGTTACCTTGTTGAGGTAGGATACTCAGCCTCTAATGCCATCATCTCTTTTGCCTCCCTACTCTTAATGCCAAATTGATTAGCTCATCTAGAGAGTTGAACAGCTACAATTCAACTATGTCAACAATGTCATCTCGGAGTCCACTAAAGAACCTGGCAATAGTATGGTCCTATGGCTCAGCAAACTTACATCTTATCATCAAGGTCTTAAACTCCTGTAAGTACTCTTCAACAATATTTCAACCTTATCTCAAGTCCTGGAATGTATGGAGCATCTCTTACTTGAAGTAAGTTAGTATGAAGCGCTGATTCATTAATCGCTTCCTAAGCCTCCAAGTTCTAATCAACTCCTTTCCTTTAACATTTCTCTTGGCAACCAACTTATCATACTAAAGACTTGCTTATTCAATAAGGTATAGTGAAGTCAGCTTAACATTCATTCGATCATCATACTCGTAGCACTTGAACAACTTCTCGACTCAGGAAATCCAGTCGAGGAATTCTTAAGGTCGGCTACTCCCACTGAAGGTCAGCAGTTTTAGCTTGCCATTGTCAAGTCTCGGCCAGGTGCTCGAGGTTCATCCCTTGCATTCCAAGTTAGTCGATTCACCTTTGTTCGGCCACTTCTGTTAGAGCTTTGCTCAGCCATGTACCTTATCGACCTCGGCTCTCTTCTCTGGGCTTCTTGGTTTGTTTCGAAGTCAACACTCCTTTTGTTTCTTCTTCTTGGCATAATAGCTCCTCTCAACTGTCGCTCATCATTTTTAAGCTCATTGGAACCACTTCCACTTATGGGTGTTCATTCCCTTCTTCCTTCTCGACCATCACGTCTGTAGCCTCTAACTAACGTAGTAAGCTCCTAAATAGAGTCGATGAGATTCTGAATCTGGTATTCCAATTTGTCAACACATCACCTTAAGCTTCCATGAGGACTATAACCAGTGTTGTTGACACTATCCTCTGACATTCTTGTTTATAAAGTAATTTTTCCAAAAAATTGAACAAACAACAAAACACAATAATAGTAACCCAAAAACAACCATAACTCAGCTTATGGTATAACTATTGACAAACAACTACTACGAACAACTCACCACACTACAAAATAATGATTAACAAAAATGTTAGAATCACAAATCTACTTTGAAGAACACTAGCACGTGTATCTCCCCAAAGCTCTGATACCAAGATGATAAGGATCAACGGCAGCAGATCTCAAACAAATAGAAATGGGTATTATTTGTGGGTTCGAGTGGGTACGAAGAATGATAAGGTCTTGATGGTGAATATAAATAGATATAACTCATCAAGACACAAACATAATCAAAGGTTTAAACTCAAAATAGAGTTTGATATAACTCACAAACACTAAATATTGCTCAAGATTCAAATGAAGGTTAGATGCAACTTAGTAACCGGTTCAAATAAAAGTGGGTTCACCACAATCCTAAAAATAAGATTAATAAGAACACAAGGAAGATTAAAGAGTTTGATTAACACTCAATAACTTGGCAATGCTAGCATAAGAGTAGCTTTGCTCAAAAGGGGAAAGATTCTAAAATGCAGGAATATACTTTCTATCTATATTTACATTCTGTCTCTTCTCTCTATTTATACAAATGTTGCTATTTATAGCAAGTCCTAAACCCTAGTGGCAAAACTGTAAATAATGTAGAAGACCTTAAACCCTAAAGAATTAGGCCCATAAATAAAACAAAGGAAAACATGGGCAAGATTACAAAACTGTGCATTTCACAGGAGAAGTCGGCATGCAGTCACTCAGCATGTCTTGGAAGGAGTAATATCTGAACCGAATGTGGTTAGTTGTTGGATGTACAGGTTCTGGAAGGAGTCCCTGAAGTCTCACGTAGCTTAGCAAAAACACCAAAAAGGTCAGCCCATAATTGCCGACCACTAAAATCAATCGGCACTAGTCTCTCGATACGGTGCTGAGTGGTTCTTTAGTCTTGAATACTCAGCCTTACGGTTTCTCAGCACCTAGGTTGACGATAGAGTTAATGTCGAGTGTTTATTTTCCTTCCCCTTATCCTTTTGGTTGTTGCTTGGCCTCAGCAAGTATTGATAGGCCTTAGCTTAGATATGGTCGGAGGCTGATTCCCATTAGACTACATATGAGCAAAGAAAGATTTTCAAACAAGAGGAAGAGCAAATTGTCCACCCAAACTAAAGGACCATTCAAGATGCTCTAGAAGATCAACAATAATGCGTACTTATTGGAACTACCTGAAGACTTTGGAGTTTCTAATGTGTTCATTATCGTTAACCTCAACCCCTACTGATCTAAGGAAAAGTGGAGTGAAGACTAGCTAGATTTGATCCCAAATCCTAACTAACTCATAAGGGATGATAAGAATATAGCCACTAAGCCATTGACCTAAGGTTAGGCTCGTGGACTTGAGAGCACGGTAAGGTGTATCCTCTTAGCCTAACCTACATTTGAGGAATTTAAGGTACTTCTGACTACTAACCTACCACAAATCTAAAGTCCAACACCCTTATATTTGTCGATGACCGAGTATTAACTTGAGGATGCCCTATTGATAGCTTGGCTAACTTATCCATCACCTCAGCTACATCTATTCTAAGCTCCCTAGATTACGCTTAAGCTGGCACAACCTCAAAGCGCTCACAAATCAGCATAGCATCAATTAGATTTGACGTTACCTTCTTGTTTTCTTCTACAAGGACATCTCCTATGGATTTCTACCACATGTCCTATCTACTTGCTTGAAAGAATCTACTAGAGAAGCTTCTATTTTATGTCATTTCTTTTATACCCTTATCTATTTCTTGTATCTTACTTAATTTGGACAATGCCCTTTTATTCTTTTCCATATTTAATAGGTTACCTTCATGTTTTGAGTATAAATACCCTCTTGTAAGCAACCGCAATGATCATCTTCACATTATTGAACATAGTACACTCTCTGTTGTGTGAGGCTTTAAGTTCACCCTTTTACTCTTATCCTATCCCTTAAGTAAGGTTAGGTAGAGAGTGACCTCACCGAGCTACATATTCATCATATCAAGCTAGTTCGTAGGTCTACGGAGGTTTCTTAGTGCATAATATCCTTGGAATCATTCATGGTTTGCTGGTCTTCTTTGTTTTGCATGTTCTTCATCCTACATTTCAAGATTTTAGCAAGCTTAGGACCACCCCTAATATTGCCACCCTTGCCTGCCCTTAGTGCGACGTATCACCAAGTCCCTTAAGTTGTTAAATTAGAAAAGGAGATCCTAAGACTCAACAATTGGAATAAAGGTTTGCTCATGAGGAAAAGTGGGACTAGAAAGTTTAGAAACTCTTTTTGTTTTTTTTATTCTTTTTCCTTTTTTGTGACAAATCTTTCAAGTGGAGAATGCCTAAGACAAAATCCCTAATCTAAGTCGTAGTGGGCCCATCACTTTGTTTGCTAATCTTTTGTGTTCCTCAACTGACCAACCATTAGATTTTGCCATATTTAACTTAAATGTTTCGGCATGTTCAACATTCCAACCATTGAATTCAATGGGCCACTTTTGCTCATTTGTATAAATAAGTCATTTTGAGTGCTTTGGTTATTATCCTCAAATGGTAGCTTCTCAAAAGTAAAATTATTCTTTAAAGACTCAGCATATTTACATTAAGATAGTCAATATTAGCTTCGATACATTGCATGCCTAAGTATATTGCCTTATCTTCTCCTCTTACTATATAAAGAAAGTTGTATATGTCAATGACAACTTCCAACTTCCTCTTTAACATCAAATCTTGATCCTATTCTAATTGTTAGTTATTTGCCCTAAGAACGAGATGCCACTATGCTAGACTAGGAGTCCTCATGCCTTTTAGAAGAGGCTCTCTCAAAGCATTTCTTGGTGTAAAGAATGTCATTTTAGTGGGAAGAACTTACCCATTCAAAGATTTGGATAAAGCTTTATATTCTGTAGCATTGAACATGTCATGCTACTTGTAGGAAGAAAGAGATGCACCTTTAGGATACTTTTAGCCAATAGATGTTAAAGGGCACTACATTATATGATCAAAAGGGATCTCGAGTATATAGAGGCAAGAGATCAAGGACACGGATTTGGACTTTTAAGTAGTTTTATCAGGATTGGTCATATGAACCCTTAAAGTCACTTAGACTGGTTGGAATTAACCATCAAGGAATGTGAAACCTAGAGGGCTTCATAAAGGAATTGACTTGGAATTTTCAAATTTTGGTAATCAACACAAACTTGGGAAGGAAAAAATAAGTTTTTTTTTTTATATTATTGAAAACATTTTGTCTTTCCAAATGGAAAAATTCCCTGGTTACCAACGAGGTAAAGGCCTTAAGAGACAAACTGAACCAATAAGGCTATTTGAACCTATTAAGATTAGACCCTTGACAATTGTGGTTACGAAACTAAGAGGGTAAGGAATAACTTCTAACAAACTAACTTTAAGTGTTTAGAATTTGGCAACTAAGACCATCTTAGGAAGGAAGTGTTGGAGTAGGTTAACTCGAAATGTTTGTTAGGGATTAAGTCCCTTGAATTGACTATTCTAAGAGGAAAGCAAGATTGTGTCCCTTGACCTAATCTTAAGTCTAGGCTAACAGCTTATAAAAAGAGTGATCATGGTCATTAGAATTACAAGAGAAAAGGACTGTTTGAAAATGAGATTAAATTGTTGAAGGAACATGAGTGGTACCAAGTTTTGCCTAATAAGTTTTTGAAAAATTGTTTGCAAGAAATTTCCTTTTCTTCTCTCTCTCTCCCACTTTCTTCTCCATTTTTCCTCTTTTTTTTTTTTTTTTTTTTTGAAGTTCGCTAACAAGTGTAAATCCCTATTAGAATCCTTCCTTTCTTAGGTAGCCATGTGAAGGCACTTCATATTCCTCTTGGTTTCTAAAGATATTTTCTAATCCAATACTATCAAAGCTAGTCTAGTTTTGAACTTGAAGATACCATTGGAGTGCTGATATGTGACTTAACATATATCTTTCTTTTGGAAATGGCAACTCACAATCCGTATTGGTCGAAGAGAACTTCCTCATATACTCTTCATTTGATTTTTGCTCTCAACTACTATTCCACAAATTATGGCCTAATTTATAAGTGAAAAGCCCTAATCAATCTGTTATGTCTTTTTCAATTCAATATTGCGAGTTAGGCTTTTAGTCAAAATGGTTTCAAAGAGGATCTACGAAAAGCCTTATTTTGAAAGAAATACTTTAGCTAACTCGGTTTACAAGTCAAGAACCTAATACTAAAAGTACGCCTTCCTAGTTTCAAAGACAGTTTTCATTTAAGATAAATCATTCTTTATGATCAGAAGAACTTTCATTAAGTACAAGTGGAATTATGGGTAGGTAGGTAAGCCTTATGTTTTGTAGATCAGGGTAGCCAAGGAGGTCTTGTGTTTGTGATTTGGTATGCTATTTGGAATGGTCATCGAGGTTTTATGTTTAAAGCTTGTAATGTGATTCAAAAGGGGTATAAGGGTTTTGTATTTTTGAGGCTATTTGGGTTTTGACTCTTGACTTTCTTTGTAATTTTCTTATTAGGATGGGTTATATCTTTTAGGTTTTTTCCTTTTGCATTTAGGCTCAATTCTTAAGCCCATCTTTTTTTCTCTTTCTTTTCTTTTCTTTTTTTTTTTCCAACTTATTTTTTCTCTTTTCTTTTTTTCAATTCATTTTGCCCTATTCTTTTATTGTCCTCTTTCCCTTCTCTCTTTTCTAAGCCCAAAAGTGCTTGTTTCTCCAAAGTGTTTGGATTATGTATAGGGTTCTTTTTGGCTCTTCTTCATTTTAGAGAAAATAACTCACTAGAAAATAAAAATTATCTTTGAATTGATGTTACTAGAGTAAGCATAAACTAGTTTTATCTTCTTCTCCTGATTAATGACCTTGACCTCTAGTAATTATGTTTATGATCTTGATAGGGTTTAAAATTTTGAATCCTATAATGGGCTTAACGGGGTTTAGCAAAGGATAATTGTGTTTAGGTTCTTGAAAATGATTACCTAAAACAACATTAGCATGATGTCACCTAACTTTGGAAGTGTTTTAGAGGTTAGTATGCTAGATATAGTTTGTCTCTTTTTATTCCAAACCTTATTAATGAGTTTACCATTCCCTTAAGTAATAGTTTGTTTTAATTTGCCCTAAGGTTGGGATTGATTTGCTTGTTAATCTCTTCAAACATCTCTTTAAAACGTGCCCTAACATGAGAAGACATTTTTCGTTTGATTTCGAGTTCAAAGTTCCAAAGACTAAACCCTAATAGTGTTCTTCTCTTATGTCTATTTGCCTCAATTTGACTTATGTGCCCCCATGTTAAAGATGACAATTGCCCTAACCTTTATAAACCAAATGCCTCTTAAGTTTGTTTTCCCCCTCTTGTATCGAGCCCTTGCTTTTTAAGGTTGAATGGACTAGGTAGAGGGTTCTGATTTTTCTTGGAGTAACTCAAAATTAAATCTTCTTGTATTCAAGATTATAACTAGATTTGTGATCTAAATGGATTATGATTCATGTATAAGGACTAGGCTTTCTTAGAGGGGCTGGGTTTTTTAGTTGCCTAAACAAGCATTTATGTTTGGAAAAGGGCTTAAGCTAAGTCAAGGGCCAAGGTTTGTGTTCAAATTAGACTGTCTTAGTAGGCTTGTCATAGGGCTTTTCCTTTCTACTCTAGGTTATCTTGTATCCAGTAAGAATTTGCAACTATTAGCAACCTCTTATTTTCTCCTTCTTCTTTTTTTCTCATTTTCAAAACTAATACTAGTAGATTAATGGTCGACCACAAAAGAGGAAGACCTTGAACTCTGGCTTAAGTGATAAACTTACAAGGAATGAAATTATTTGTAAAGGGGATGTGCTATGATCAAGACTATTAACACAAGGTTAAAACTACAAGCTAGAGGAGGTTATATAATATAGGATTAGGACTTATTTGCAAAGGTAACAACCTTTAGTTGAAACTATAAGACAAGTCTTGCCTAAAAGAAGGCAAATATCAGACTTTTAAATGACAAGGAAAGAGAAAAGCAAATGATTATTGTACAAAAGGAAAGTAAAATTATAAGGCAAATGACTTTGAAGCTAAATTTGAAGATTAGGGGAAGAAGTGCAGAAAGACTAATTCTAGAAAAATGACTCTTTTGTTTAGGATTTATTTACAGGTTTAGGAATAAGAGGGGAATAGAGGTCAAAATGTGGAAAGTTACTAGGAAATTTCCCTACAACCTAGTGAACGGTAATAAAGGGAAGAACTGATAACCTAAGTACTTATAAGGAGTAGAAAACTTAAAGTGGAAATAGATCAACAATTTGAAAGCCTAAAGATTGAAAGAAAAGAAAGAATCTACAATGTTTAAAAGAAGGTTATGGAAGGTGACTAAATTAACCCTAATCAATAGGGAAAATAAGATGATTAAAAGATTTATGAACCAATGATTCCTATAGATGCAAAGAAAGAAGACGGGCAATTAATCTACAAGATGAAGATCATTTTATTATTCTATAACTCCAAAAGTTTCCTTTACATTGTTTAAAAAGAAAATTTGAAAATAAGAAAGAAAACACTATTTTTTTAATCCTAAATCTTCTTATTCTTCTTGGTAAGAGATTTCTTCCTTTGATTGTTAGAGCCTACTACTACTTCCTTCTTCTTCTTTTGACAAAGCTTGGTCGCTTATTCAATTTCTTGAAGTCTTTTTTTAGGCTATCTTCAATTGGTGTTCTAATGTATGAGATCATTGTTTGGACTCTTGAAACAAAATTTCCTAAATGTCGCACTCCTCATAAACAACATTTAGTTTAACCTACACTTGATCCATATAGGTCATCGTCTCAAGGTTCGAATCTATTAGTGTAGGATGTAGGAATTTTTGTGCCAAATACTGGATTGTCCCTTATAAACACCCCATTTTTACCCCCGTATAGTTTTTAATATTTCTTTTAGAATAAAAAAAGGGTCCTAATTCAAAAATAAAATAAAAGATAAAAAATTAAAAAATTAAAAAAAAAATAGAAAATTTAGAAAAATGGAATTTTTAAGAAAATAGGATTTTTTAATTATATATATAGGAATCTTGAATTGTTCTAGGGTTACTTATTTTTACTTAGATAGTTTTTATTTTGAACCTATTTAGGTGGCTTTATAGGTTAAATACAATTTGTTTGTAATAAAAAATAAGGCATAGGCCAATAACCCTCTTAGTGTAACACTTGGTCTTAGCATTGCAATAAAAAAAGAGGTCTTGCATTCAAGTCTTCTAATAGAAACTTTGTGCCTTTATCCTTTTGCAAGAACCAAGGTACACATAGTGTAAGGCTATTAGGCCATGTGGTTGACATGGCACCCATGTGGCACTACGTCAACAACTCTCTTTCTTCCTCTTTCACTTGCTTTCCCTAGATTTTCTTACACCTTCCTTCTTAGATAACCAAGTTCAAGGCCATTTTTTACCTATTTTTCTATACAATTTCACCAAATTAATGGTGAAATCGTATATATCACATGGCCTACTTTAAATACATACCAAGAGATTATCTACGTTCAATCATTTAGGGGGTTTAAGATTGATTTGAAAATTGGAAAAAATCATTACACTTGGATTTTACTCCTTTTTCCTACTCGCACCTCACATTTAACTATGAATTTTCACGAGATTGCCACATGCACACATATGATTTCTTAGTAAGTTCATGTTCTACACATGACCTACCTTATATCAAACCCAAAAAACAGGTTGTATTCATCCATTGAGTGCTTCAAATGGGGTATGGAAATGGAAAGAAAACATGTTCTCGAGGTAGAGCTTTAATGGTAGAAATCCGCCATTAACAAGCTTTCTAAGCTCGTACAAGCTCCAGGCATTATAAATAGGGTATCACAATGCTATTCCAATCATTAATTTCTCATAAAATTTGCTTAAGAACATAATTGCAACTCTTTCTCTCTACTACAAACACCTCTCTCTCTCTCTTTACTACATTTCTGGGCTTCTCCAAGCTAGATTAATCACTTCGCTAACACCAAAACACTCATATTTGTCAAAATCCACTACCTACAACCCATATAATGCTTCCCAACTCCACCATCAACACCATAAGGCTTAATAGGCAGTGACCACCTACAAAACACTAACTCTACTGCTACTTGAGCATGGACTACAACCAAGGCTAGACTCAAAACACCCAAAAACCTAAGCTTACACTAACTTCTAACACTCAACAATACACCTTGCATGCTGTACACAACCACCGTAATCCAACCACCTTACACTACCCCATAAACCACTATCTTTGACTATTGCGCTTCTTTTACACCCACCTTCTTAATCAAATACAGATGGAATCCAAGTTTCCTATTTGAAACTTATTCAAAAATGGCTGGAATCAAACCCTTACTCATCGCCTTCTTCTCTTAGCCATACATTTGCATAGCATGTAATCGGGTCAAGTGATCCAATTAGGACTCATAAGCTTGAGTCGCCCTCTACCTTGATTTGATACATGCTTATTTAACCAAGCCTAAGTCCTCTCTTCTATTACTGTCTTGCTTTCTTTTCCTTATTTTATTTATTTAGTTATTTTCCTTTTGTATGTTACTTATTTAAAAAAAAAAAAAGAGAAAAACACAAAAATATAATGAAAATAAAGATAAAAAATTTACAAAAGAATTTCTTTGACATTTTTTAATTTTTTTTCTTTTTTCTTTGTTTTTGCTTTATTTTTTAGTTACTTTTAAATTAATAAAATATAAGAGTTTTTTCCTTAATCACTTAAAAAAAAGTTTTCAATAGTAATAATAATAATAATAAACAACCTTTTCTTTGGCATAATTAATGTTATTTTAGGATTTTTCAAAAGTAAACACCAAATTAGAACCCTCCTAGAATTTTTCATAAAACAAAATGGATAAAAATTTAAACCTAGTTGATTTCCAAAACTAAAACAACACATTAAAAGTTTTATGGGAATAAAGTATGAAAGTTTGATCCTGAATAGCGAATGCATAGGTATCTATACGCAATTATAGGACATGATTATGAGAGTTACCAAGTCAAGTGAATTGTAAGCTCCGTACTTTAGTAACTAGTTCTCAAGCATGTGACTTGGTTAACTACTCATACCTTTTAGCTATTGTACAGTTATACTCCTTGAAAAAAATAAAATAAAATAAAATAAAATATATATAGTACTATAGACTATGTTAATAAGTATTTACGGAAATTTTGATGTACTTACTTTATTAAACACCTAATAATAAAAATTTTTGAACATCTTAATACATTCAAACAATAGCCTATAAAAGATTCCTACATGGGAAATTTTCGAAATGTGATCATAAGATCAAAATCCTTAAAAATCTAATCATATAAATTCAAATATTATTCAGAGCATCAAATATTTAAGGTCTCTAAAATTTAGAGGTATGTAAATGAGCTTTAGCCTATGGGCCGACCTGTTTAACTCGCTTTTTAAATGGGTTTAGTTCAAGGTTTTTTTTTTTCTTGTTTAACCCTCGGGCCAAAGTGGGCTGGTTTGGGTCGGCTCATTTAATATATTTATGTCTTTAGCTTACAGGCTAGCCCATTTAATTTACTTTTTAAATGGGTTAAGGCTAAGGTTTTTTAACCCGTTTAACTTGCGGGCCAAAGTAGGCTAGGCTAGGTTGGCTTGTTTAACTTATTTGCATACCTTTACTAAAATTTCCCATTTATAAATGCAATATTAAACCTATAAACTCTACCTAGTTCATAATACTATATTATTCAGGTTAGTAATTCTTAGGATATAACAAAGTAGAGTGAAATAACTTATAAATTGTGATATTACGAGTATGTCATATATTAAGAAAAGTATATATAGGGTCTTATCTTGGAATCTAAGACCATTGAAAAGATAGTTCTGAACAAGATCAAATGGTGATAAGTCATTCAAAAGTTAAAAGGAATAGCCTTGTAAAGTTAGATTTCAAAAATAAGTTGCAATGCAACCAGTATAAATTATAACATAAAGTTTATCGAGTTAAATCTTAATTAGTATAGAAAAAGAGATTTTAGATTAAATGCATAATATAATGTTTTACTATTTTTGAAGTATATTATGGAACTGTATAAGTAATTAATCATGATAAATTTATACTAAAAAAGTCAAGTAAAATTATACTAACACAAAAAAAATATATATAGTATATATATATGAAACCGCCGTCGGTAAGGCAGTGAAGATCTTGGGCCTATAAAATATTGCAGCTGTTTGTTGCAAATGCCAAAGGGATTAACAAGGGNTTTTAGATGAGAGGTTGTTGTTTTTCTTCACTTTAAGCTCTATTTGATCTTTTATGATGTAACTATGACAACATGATGCTGTTTCTCTAAATAGCTAAATTATTAAATGAGGAAAGGTTCTTGAGTGTTTATGGAGTTAGGTCATCAATGGTCAGATCACGGTAACAATCGACGGCCAAGATGACTCTCTCATTGATGGATCCTTCCATAGGCTTATGTTGAGCCCAAGCCCGTAACAAGCCTCTTTATGTACATGAACTTCCTTAAGAAAGGTTGAGGGTGAACAGGTTAGTCCAACAGTTCTTACTCTAAGCTTACCATGCTATATCTCCCTAAGTCATCCAAAAATGGACTAGACTCCCTAGGTCTTACCACCTAACCTAAAGAGTCAAGACCAAATATAAAATATAATAATAGCAATTTTAAGCCCTCTACAACTTATAATTGGACCAATTAAGAAGATCTTTCATAATTGCATCACTTATTTGGAGAAAAGACATAAGGAAGAGATAGAGAACATAGGAGATGGCAAAATATTCATCACATATGGCCTAACATATATGAGACATGGAGGTGAAGGGCTAATGCACAAAAGTTGGAAAGCTTTAGTTGATACAATGGCTTATTTGAGGTCTTGACTGAAAGCCACCACACATCAAATAAGTTAAGGGGCGAGAGTAAGATTTATATAGACACCCTATTTTTGCCTCTTTACATTTTTAAGAATTAAGAAAACGGTCATAGCTTAGAATAATATAAGAGAAAAATTTGGAAAACTTAGAAAAATATAAAAAATTGAAAATTAATAAAAAAGGAGAGAAAATTCAAGAATATAAAAAAATATTAAGAAAAATAAAATCTTTAGGAAAGTAAAAGTTTTAAGTCATTTTTAGGATCTTTTTTTAGTTACATGGATAAGGTCTTTTCATTTTTGGGTTGAATAAAATCATAGGTTCTAAGCTTTATTATAAAATGTTGAATTTTTCATAAAAATTCAATATTGTGATTAAAGGTCTAAGTGAGTTGCTTGTTCATGCAATGAAAGTGTTCAATTATATCTAGCTGTGGTTTTAATGGGGTCTCAATTGGATTTGAAATGATTAAGTTATTAAAAAATTAATTTTGAATTAACTCAATAGGATTGAGCCGAAACTTAAAGAAGTGTCAAATTGGGCTCATTTTGAAAAAAGTACTTTATGCATAGTTGACTTAGTCCTTTAAGTGGGATATATTCAATTTTCTTGAGAACCCCTTAAGTAGTGTTTGAATTTAGTGCAAATTGGATATTCTATTGTAGAGTTGGTCCAGGTCAACTTAAAGAATACATGCAATTAGACTGCATATATTTTTCAAGAATAAGCCATTGATTAGTAGCCAGGTTGTGCATTTTCAATCTATAGATCGATAGTTTGAAAATACTACAGGGGCTCCTAATCTATCAAAGAAGTTAAAATGAATACTGTCCCTGATCCACTATGTAGGCCTAAGCTTAAACCTATTATAAGTCCTAAAATACACTCTGAATAGCAAATACAAGACTTTTTTATCTACCAGCTCTTTTGATCAATGGGTGCAATTTATCTTTGATGATAATTGTTTTTGAAACTAGGGCAAGCACGTTTCTAGTTTTTCTTAGTAGTACTTGACTTGTAAACCTAGGTTGAAAAGTAATTCTTTGAAAAAGGCTATTTCATTAATATCCTTTTTTGAAACCATTGACTAGAAAAACCAAAATTGCATTATAGAACCTAAAAATAAAAAAAGACCTAACATATTGATTAAATTGTATTACTTGCAAAATAGACCATAATTTCTGGAATTATAGTTAAGAGTGAAAATATGAACCAAGAAAAGGTAAGAAAGTTCTCTTAGACTAAACTGATTAATTATGAGATATTATTCCTATGATAAAAAGATATTTGAAAGGTCTACAAGAAGAGTTACTGATAGGGCCACGCTAAGGATTGACAAGGTTGATCATATTGAGGATGAGTCTAAGCTTATTGAAAGCTTGAAATAGAGATGGAATGTGCGAAGAGAGAAGCAAAAAGAAGCACAATCCACGATCAGCTCCAAGAGGAGTTACTTGATGTGCCTTTGAGTTTAAAGAGAAGCCTAGAAATATGTCTTCATTAGCTCTCTCTTCAAACTTTCCCAATATTTTTCCTATTTTCTTTACAAAACACTTACAACCAAATGTGTTAAAATATGAAACAGTAGATTTTTTTTCCTTTATAAATCTCATAAGCAATTTTATTTGTTAAAGGCCTAACATATACTTGATTTATAATATAACAAGCTGTTGATGCTACTTCAGCCCAAAAATAATCTACTATACCACTTTCATTAAGTAGTGTTCTCGTCATTTCTTGGATAATCCTAGTTTTGCGTTTTATTACTCTACTTTGTTGTGAAGTGTAAAGTGCAGAAAAGTTAAGAATGATACCCTTTTCTTCACAAAAAGAGATAAAGTTAGAATTTTCAAATTCCTTTCCATGATCAATTTGTAGACAAATGATGGATAGACCTTTTTCACTTTAAACTCTTTTGGAAAATACTTCAAAACTTTTAAAAGCATCATTTTTATGACACAAGAACAAGAACCAAATCTTAAGAAGTTATCTACTATAACAAGTACATATTTATTTCTCCCAAGACTTAGAGTGTGAGTTGGACCAAACAAATCTAGATACAACAACTCTAAAGGTCTTTAAGTGGATAAAATTTTCTTATTTTTGTGTGATGACGAACTCATCTTATTTTTTAGATAGGTAGCACAACGAATATTTTCATGAGCATGTAGTTTTGGTAATCCTTCAATTAAGGTCTTTTTAGATAATTTCTCAAGTTAAGGAAAATTTATATGGCCTAACCTTACTAAAGTATAGTATTATCATTCATAGAGATAAAGCAACTTTTTAAAGACACTTCAAATGGTTTAATTAAATAAGTATTCTTCTTTTTGAATCCTTCAAATAACTTTAATCCATCTTTATTAAAACCAGCACAGTTGTCATATTCAAGTGTTATTCTATACCTTTTGTCACACAACTGACTTATGCTTAGCAAGTTATGCTTTAGTCCTTTAAACAATAATACATTTTCAATTATGTATGGTGCCAAACCAATTGTACTTACCACAATGATTTTATCTTTACCATTGTTACCAAATTTCACATACCCAGCTTTTATAAACCTTGTAAAGTTTTGGTCTAAACCTTAAATTGGACTCAAGTGCTCTAGATAACTTCATGGGTTGATAAGGCCAAATAAGTTAAAATTTTATTAAATTATAAATTTGAATACATCATGAGTAAGATAAACCCTATAATCTTGATAAAAAACTTAATCACACACAAAAACCCTAAACTCTATATTCGCGTAAATACTATAGAATGAATTTGAACTTGACAAAATCCCTAAAACCATAAACTTAGGCTTATAAAATGTGTAAATATATCCTCAAAGTATTTAAACTCTAATAGAATACGATTATCGACTAGCACGCGTAATCGTCTAAAATTGTTAGCGAATGAATAAAGATAACTCCAAAATATTATAAACATAAAGAGTGACAACTTAATTAATGAAATTTATAAAATTACGAATATTATTTTGTAATTATTGATAATTTTATAATTATACATTTAGAAAAGTTAACTTGATAATTTTTAATTTTCCTTTTCCCTTTTCTTTTTCCTTTTTCTTCCTTTCCTTTTTCTATCTTCTACATTTTCTTTTCTTAGATGTTTCGATAGCCCATATGACTAAATCATGCAGCTTAAGATTAAGAAGAAAAGATAAAGGTTAAAGTCCAATCAAGCTTACCTCATTCCTTATTTCTTCTCATAATTTTTTTTGGAACATTTTACATTTCTTACTTGTCCTTTCATCAATTGCAATGTACACCCCATTTCCTTTTTAACTTTCTTAACCAATACAAAGTAATACACACTTTTCCCTCTCTCTTTAACCATTCCATTTTCCCTCTTCCTTTAGTTTTCCATTTTCTTCTTATTTCTTTTCTTAAACTCCATAATTAACATTTTGTTTTACAACATAATTCAATAACATCTTTGCATCAAGACTAAGAGGAGTAACAAGAAGAAAAGCTCTTGGTTCAATTACTTTGCAAGATATAAAAGAAGTAGTTAAGTAGCATTTTTAATGTATTTATTTTTATTACTTTACATGTACTTTTGTTATATATGTATATTTTATGGAATTACATGCATTTGGGGAATATATAATATAGTTTATTTTGTAATTTCTTTTCCTTGTATTAAAGTTATTTGTACATGTATTGAGTTTATATGTAAAGTTGTATTTTTATGTATATGTGTTCATATACGTATATGACTATTTAGATATATAATTATATGTACATATACATTATAATTGATTATGTAAACTTGTGGTATATAGAAGTATAAGCATATATACATATGTATATAGTATGTATGATTATTATTATTATTTTCATTTTCTTTTATATATATACACATGTAAATGTGTCCAATTATATGTGTATATGCATAGTTTATAGTACATATATATATGTATAGTAAATAATACACTTAAGTTGTTACACATATATGTTAGAATTACTATAAAGTTATACATGTACATATGTATAAGTAAGGTAAAATAACCTAAGTATAAAGGTGTATGTATAAATATAAAAATACGTATACTAATAGTATAGTATAAGTATAAGTATATACCTAATTAGTATATGTATAAATATACTAAAATACTAAATTGTTAAATAAAGTAATATAACAATATATAAATATATACACATATATGTTGTGAGCTTTAACAAATAAAATAGGACTAATTTATAAAAATTAGTAAATTACAATAATAGATAAATAACTATAATTACTATTTAATATCACGGAAATTGGAAAAATATGAAAAATCATAAAAGGACACGTAGACCAATGAGAAGATACCATGTCAGCATCTTCATTTAAATAATTAATTTTGTAAATTAAAATAATCATAATAAAATAATAATTGATTAAATAGAAAATTATAATTAAGGAAAAAAGAGGTTTAAATGTGAATTTTATCTTAAAATAGTAAAATAAGAAATTAATTATAAAATAGGCTTAAAAATTAGAAAATTACAAAAATACAAAATTTAGATATTTCATAAATCCACAAAGAAAAGTTTAAAATAATAGCTTACATAGACTTAACTCAAAATAATAAAATTCGTAATATTTTTAGATCATTATAAAAAATGCAAGTTTCATATCTAAAATGGACCTTACTCTATGAAAGTACATCTATAAACGATAAAAATAAACTATAAGTTCATAAAAATTGAAGTTAGAATAAAAAAGTTATTCACGATTAACGAAAAGCTAAAACCGTGAATTTTATATGAATAAATAGCTAATTTAGGTAGTTGTTACTAAGTAAGTGTATAGATTAGTTGTTTCACTTAAATAATTATTACTTTTTATATTTCCCAAATGTCAAATGATATTGATATAGATACCGATTTACCAAGTGGACTATTACAACCATTGATAGACCCTATAACTAAGTAAGTATTCTTAATGACTCTATACTTATTTTGTGCTTGTAATTAGTGCAACTAAAGTAAATATTAATAACTTGATACATGAGGTTTTGAGTTATGCATGTTGGTTGTGTGTTGTGTAAAATATTATGAAACATAATAGCTGAATAACTGGTTACTTAATTTATTATTGCATAATTAAATGGTTTGTTGATATTGGTTTATCACCTCATAAATTCACTGAATCATATTCAACTTAACTTAAATTAAATGGATCATGCATAAGTATAAACATTACATATAATATTCCGACTATCACCTTACACTATTGGTAATAAAGGGCTTTGTAGGGATGAGATTCCTACATGATTTTATTAATATAGTACAGGTACATTGATACAACAAGACCCTACCCTTAGCTCATGGGTTTACCTAGTACCGAAGACAATCACCATAGGTGGCTAGGGGGTAAGTCTAGAGACCACTACTATAGAGTGCAAGCGTGGACTGCGAGGGCTATCTCATCACTAGACTTAAGAATTTGTATACTACTAGATTTTGAAAATAGAAACATACTTTGTGAAATATGGAATTTCTATATATATGGTTAAAAACCCAAGTATTAGAACTCGGTTGTGATTGATGCTGATGAATCTCCAACCCTTACTTCGAAGGGTGTTAAATCCGATGTTGTATGCAGTATCGATCAACTGCATATGTTGTTTGGCATGCTGTGTGTTTATGCATTTATATGGTTTTTAATAAATTGTCTGATAACTTGCTACGCAATATAGTACGAGGGATATCTCACTAAACTCTTGTAGCTTACATCCTAATAGTTTTCTTTTATAAGTTGCTAGAAAATCAAGCACAGGTTAAAAGCTAAGTGATGAGTACCAGCATTAAAATGCATAGAAGTTAAAATTTAAAAATAGGCTGTATATCTAGTTTAAATCATTACATATAATTATTAATACTATATTTAGATTTTATAACTTTCATAAGTTTAAGTTTTAGATCCTTACTACTTGATCTTATTGCTTGGTAGGGGATATCGATTCTCTATAGTTCTAAAGAATTGTGGCATATTGAATATCCATAGTTATTTATATTTTACAATATGTTAATCAATTAAAATAATAAATCTTACTAATAAATTATTTAAAGTCTTGCAATCTCTTACTAGCAAAGCAATTTTCGTATTATGGGTAGACATGTGATATGAAAATTTTAGACAATCCTAATAGACCTCCTTAGGGTTATGACAACCCCATAATGGGGCAATTTGGAGGTCAAAGTCATCACACCAGGAGAAAGGCGTAAAATTAGTTTGTTCTCGCTTCTATAACATAATTTAAAGATGATTTCTATTTCTAATAAGTTATTTTCTTTGAAATGAAGAAGAATAATGCTTTTTCAAATATCTCAAGCCTACACATGCTTTACCTAAGCCCATACACTTGGATTCCTTGGATTTAGGGCTTTGAATCTCTCAAAGACAAAAAAAAAAAAAAAAAACTCAACAATAGAGATAATTACTTTTAAGAAAAAAAAAAAGAGAAAGGAGCAAAATGGAAAAAAAAAGGGGGCAAATAATTAAAAATAAAAAAGAAGAAAAAAAAGGAAAAAGGAAAAGGAAAGAAGGACAAAAAAGAAAAAAAGAAAAAGAGAGGCAAAAAAATTGAGGTCAAATGCAATGAGAAAAGCCCAAAACAGCATACCTTATCCTAAAAAGGGTAGCAAACCTAAGTCATGAAAAGAGCTTGAAATTGAAGTCCAAACATCCTTTAAAGCATAAAGCCCTCATACCCATCTTGAATCACCTTTTGATTTCAAGAACATAAGACCTTCTTACCTATTCTAAATCACAAATATAAGGCCTCCTCTACCTACAATGCCACGAACACTCAATAAAAGCTCTTTTGACATTAAAGAATATTTTATCTTAAATAAAAATTGTTTTTGAAACTGAGGCAACCTCACTTCTAGTTTTTCCTAAAATGTTCTTGACTTGTAAACTCGAGTCGAATAAGTAATTCTTTTAAATAAGCCCTCTCATTAATCCCTTTTGTAAACATTTGACCAAAAGCTTAATTCATAATACCAAACCGAAAAAGATCTAATAGATTGATTAAGGCGTATCACTTACAAATTGGACCATAATTTTTAGAACAGTACTCAAGAGCAAAATATAAGACGAGAGTAAATAAGGAAGTCCTTTTTGACTAAAACTAATCTTAAGTCACCATTTCCATATGAAAGAGATACTAGAGGTCAGCATGTTTCCAGACTAACCTTAATAGTATTGGGATTAAGAGATATTTTTAGAGATTGAGAAATAACCTATACGATTACCAAGAAATGGAATGGTCTAATATAGGGCTCTTATTTCTTAATAAGAATTTTTACCCATTAGCAAACTTCTAAAACGAGAGAGAGAGGAAAAAAAAAAAAGAAAAGAGAGAGAAAAGTTAAAGGCTTATTACAAGTTTCTCCATCTATTTCTAAATCTATGTTAGCCTTGGTAGCCAAACTTTCAAACAAAGTCATTTGGTTTCTTCTAATATGGTCACACATTTTAGGTTAACCATATTAGTTTGAGTCATTATCCTTAGTGTAGTTATCCTTATGGTTGACGTTCAAATCAAAGGACCTTATCCCTAGTGCCTGTTCTATCCCAAATTGCTTTCAGTGGACAAATTCCTTTTTTGTAAACATTCCAAATCACAAAGTTTGCCAAAAGGAGTACATCATCTCTACTACCTCTTCAATCATTTTTTGGGGTGTTAAAGCCAACTTATAGGATGCTTTCGCTCGTTTTTCCATCTTTTAGGTTCTTAGCTAGCTCAGAGAGCGTTATTTTGTAATCATTTCCTTTAAGCTTTTAAGCTAGCCTATACTGCGCTTTTCTTCTTTTAGTCATCTCTCAGGGTCTCAACCAGCTTATAAAGTGCTATCCCATCACCATTTTCTTTAGAGTTTTAAGTTAGCCTAAAAGACGATTTCTAAATTTTCAATTAGTTTTTAGGGTTTTAGCTAACTCATAGAGTGTTGTCCTATGTTACATCTATTTTTCCCATTTTTCAACTAGCTTTTAGGGGTTTAGCATGCTCATAGAGCACAATCCCGACTTCCATCTCCTTTATGATTCTAACTAACTCCAAGAGTACTGTCTTAACTCACATCTCCTTCAGGGTTCTAGCTAGCTCATAAAGTGATGTCTCGACTCACTAGCTTCTCTTAGGGTTTTAGCAAGCTTGTAGAGTGCTGTCCCAACACACTGGCTTCTCTTAGAGTTTTAGTAAGCCAATAGAGCGTTATCCAAACTCATCAACTTCTTTTGGAGTTTTAGTAAGCCCATAGAACACTGTCTCAACTCATCAACTTCTCTTGGGGTTTTAGCAAGCTTATAGAGCATTGTCCCTTAACCAACTTCTCTTATGATTCCAACAAGCCCATAGGGTGCTTCCCTTTACTAGCTTCTCTTAGAGTTTAGTAATCAAGCACCTCCCTTCACTGATTTTCCCTTAAAGTCTATGTCAACTCGTAAGCACTTCCTTTTACTAATCTCTCTTAGGGTCTTAGCTAGCCTATAAGGTGCTTCCCCTTTGTCAACCTCTCTTAGAATCTTAACTAGCTAGTAGGCCACATTCCCTTTCAACAATCTTTCTTAAGGTCTTAGCTAACCTATAAGGTGCTTTCCTCTATTCCAACTAGCTTTCAGGATTTAGCAAACTCAAAGAGCGCTTTTCATGCTTAGAATAATTATCTCAGAAAAGCATTATTAGATTTTATATCGATTTCTCAATTAAGGGTGATAATACCCTAAAGACATTCCTACTTAGGTTAGTCAACTTAGAGGAGCATGACTAGGTTTTGAATTGATTTTCTATTTTAGGGTTGCTAGCCCCCTAAAGACACTCCTACCTAGGTTAGTTAACTTAGAGGAACACAATCAAGTTTAGAATCGGTTTCCTATTTTAAGGTTGTTAGTCTCTCAGAAATGCTTCCACCTAAGTTAATCAGCTTAAAGGAGAATGACTAGGTTTTGAATCGATTTCCTATTTTAGGGTTGCTATTAACCTAGAGACACTCCCACCTAGGTTAGTCGGCTTAAAGGAGTTCGACTAAGTTTTGAATCAATTTCTTATTTTAGAGTTGCTAGTCCCCTAGAGACGCTCTTACTTGAGTTAGTCAACTTAGAGAAGCATGACCAAGTTTTGAATTTATTTCCTATTTTAAGGTTGCTAGTCTCCTATAGACACTCTCCTTAAGTTAGTCAGTTCATAAGGGCACTACTAGGCTTGAAATCACTTTCTCAATTAAGGTTGCTAATCCCTTAGAGACACTCTTACCTAAATTAGTTAGCCTAAAAAGCATGATTAGGTTCTGAATCAATTTTCCATTTTAGGGTTGCTAATCTCTTAGAAACACTTCCACCTAGGTTAGTTAACTTTGAAAAGCATGATCAAGTTTCAATTTGATTTTCATTTAGGGTTGCTAGTCCCCTTCAAACATTACAAATAGGTTAGTCAACTTAGAAGAAGCATAACCAAGTTTCAAATCAATTTATTACATCTCATCACGCTTATGATTGAAGGCATGATCACCCTCCTGCTATGTAATCATGGTCGTGATTGATAAGAGGATCGTTAATACTTCCTTAATCACGCCCATGATAAAGGCTGTGATCGAGGCTAACCTTCTCATTCCTTCATTATCATGCCCGTGATTGAGTAAATCTTGATACTACTTCATTATTTTCTTCTCCTCATGGTTGTGACTGCCCTAAAAGTTATTGTTCTTATGTAAATTTTATCCTCTTGCTTGTAATTTACCTAAAATCAATACATTATACAATCGAGTACCAAAACTTAAGAATTAAATCACAATTATGATCAATTCTATTCCTAAACATGCCTTAAAAGTTTAGAGTAATTTACACTTATCAAACTTCCCTATGCTTAAGCTTTACTTGTCCTCAAGCAAACACTCAAAACAATCAATTGCATATTTGACAAAGCATCCTTAGTGGCTTAACTTTATGCATACCCCATTGTATTTTTAGAACACAAAAAACAATATTCTAAGACTAATCAAAGGAAAACATACTTCACCCTTACTATTTAACAATAGCTTTCAAAGGTCCAAAGTTAACACAAAGCTAAATAGATTAATGAAAATTGGTTATATTTCATTCACTTTCTTAAGTGTATAAAAACCCTTCAATTACTTCTTAAGAACACTAATCTATAAGAAAAGCATATTGCATCCATTATTTTCCAGTATTTTTGCTTCTTTTATTGAATCTCTCTAAGAACAACTTACACATTACATTCACATTTTTCTCTCTCTCTCTTTTTTTTTAAGACAAGTAAGAATACCAAAGATAAACAACAAAGTCAAACTTTGCTCTTTTGAGGGACTAAAGCCCATCTTTACTAACTTGGTTATAAGGACAAAGATCAGCAATGGAGTCAGACTTCACTCTTCTGAGGGACCAAAGCTTACCCTAACTAACTTAATCCTTATAGATTCTTATTGCAATGGTATAAAGACAAAAATTAGCAGTAGGATCGAACTTTGCTCTTTTAAGGAGCCAAAGCTCGCCCTTACTAATTTAGTCCTTAAATACTTCAATTTACTTTAATTTAAAGAGATTCTCAAGAAGTATCAACAAGTGAACTACTTCATTTGCCCTTTTCATTCAAGCTTAAATGAACACCTTAAAGTAATTGAAAAGTAGATACACTACTTAGAAAATTTAGAAGTACAACCAATTAGCTTTGAACTAAAAACTCTGATTCACTTCTAACCTCTAAATTCATTCATTAAATAGCAAGTAAGTTTACTTTACTTAGATTTTATCCTATAATATTAATCATGTACACTATGTCCACAAGAAGTAGTTATGCACAAAATTGATTGCTGCTATGCCAAATTTACAATCTACTTAGTAAATTCATATCTCGAAAACAAACAGCTTAAGTAGAAAACTTTTGATAAACAAAGTTTACCCTTCCCCACACTTAATGAGAAACATTGTCCTCAATGTCTAAGGGTAGCAAACATAGAATAGGCAGAGAAAAGTGAGAGCTTAAAAGATGAACTTGATAAATAACAAGAACCGGACTTCCCTAAAATATGTAGTTTAACCATTTCATTGATTCTTATATCATCAAAGAGCACAGCTCCTAATACCATGACAACTAGAACACCAAAAGACACCTTACCATCTAAACAAAACAAAAACAAAATACGACAAACTCATGATATGAGAGTCTCCATTAATAATACATTAGTGAGGTTAAGCTCTCAAACATATAATGAGTCTAAAACTAACAAAATACAATAAAAGAAAGAAAACAAACAAGAAAGAAAACAAGTTAGTCAGCCTCTTCTCCTATCTCTTCATCCGAACCATTCATCCTCCCCAGATGATTCCTTACTCTCATCTCTAACACCTTGTCTGCTGGTGCTTGCTAGGTTCCTTGAGTATCTTCTTCATCATCACTATCATCTTCTTCTGACCTTTCCTCTTCATCACCAGAGCCTTCCTCTTTAGATTCTTCATCTCCTTCTTCTTCTTCTTCTTAGGGAGCTCTTACTGGTAGGGGAACTGGAGGTTGATTGGGACCCGTGTCCTCCTAGGTTTGAGGACGAGAGAAATAAGAAGGAATAGCTGCTCCTACTTTTATGGCTATATTCTTCAAAAGCTCAACAAACCCCTTCTAAGTCTCCTTAATCTCAGCCACTTTGATTTCTAATCATTTTAAATTCTCGACTGAGAAGCCAATGTTGATGGTACAAAATTAGGAGCATTAGGGTCCTCAATGTCCAAATCAAGATTCAAGACTCTTGCAATACCCCATTAATTAAAAGGGGTTCTCGAAAGTGGTTTTGGATCAGCACAAGAGTCACTTAGCTTGTTACTAGTAGGCCATAATCTCAAATTCCTTAAGATCCTAGTGATTAGTACCCCCCCAGATATACCCTTACTCTTATCAAAAGTTTGCTGGCAAAGTCTAAATGCAGTTAAGATGACCACATTTATCGGAAACCCCTTTAACACACTGTATAAGGGCAATAGATCATGTTCCTCTACTGCCCTAAGGCTCCTATGCTTCCCATAAATCATCCTTACTAAAATATAATGGAAGACTCGAGCACAAGTCTTCTTCAAAGTGGAAGCCTTAGATTTGCTTGCCCTAAAAGTGCTCTCATTGGAGATTTCTCTCCAAATCTCATTTACTAGAGTCCCCCGAGGAAGAATTATGGGTAGATCAACAAATTCCTCATCTTCAAGTTCAACTCAAGAATACAACCCCATATGAATGTTAACATATCGAAGGTGTGAGTCCATCCAAATGTAAAGAACTCCACCACATTATCCATCTTAGAGCCAATATACTCATATTTAATTTTAAAAGAGGCAAGAGAAACCAAAGTTGTTTGTATAGAAATCTTCTCTTGAACCGAAAACAACTTCAGCCATCATCCATTTCCTAATAACCACCGCATAGCTATCTTCAATTCGTACTCCTTAAGAACACCCCAATCTACCACACAATGTCACTCAATAATCTTCTTAGCTACAAATTCCTTGAACCTCTCTTTCTGCTCCTTAGTCATACATGTTAGTAGAGCAACCGCCCAATTGGAACTTTCTACATCAGATCATCTAGGAGGAGGAGAAGGAGACCTATTAGCCCTTAGTCTCTTATGCTAAGAGGAGGTTGATTTTTTTGGTGTCATCTGCAAATATTAGTGTAAGTTCAAACTCATGTGAAATTTAAGTATACTTCGAACTAAGCAAACCCATTTCAACTTCGTTCAACTTCCAAACTTAAAGCATCTACTAACTACAAGGTTAACCCTAACCAACTTCCAAGTACGCACTATAAATGAATTCAAAATGACTCAACTTGTAACCCTAGCATCAACCAAGGATTAGCATCTTCCCTCAACTATACAATACTCAACTTCACATAATTACACATAAACACAACACTTCAATCATACAGAACAACAACTAGCAATACAATTCTACATAACACTTAAGCATTGTAACAAAACAAATTCATCAACTTAGGCTCAATTTGTAGAAAGCCCCAATTCTACCATTATCAATAGAAAATAAGGTTTAATCTTAATATGCAAACTTCCTTCACGAATTCATGCAAAATCAAAGTCTAAGGATGATACAAACACACTACTATTACTAAAACAACACTTGTATAGATCATGGCAAACATACAAATATAAAACATAAAACAAGAATCAACTCTAGGAAAATATAGAAAAATGAAAGAAAAAGAGGGAGATCATACCTTAGAAGAGCGTAAGGTTGATAAAAGATGATTGTGCAAGTGTTAGAAGTAAGTGAAATAAGGGTAAGGTTTTGTAGAAAAATGGCATGGCGAAAGCATCATGGGGTGGATTTTCACAATGTGAGAAATGAAGAGAGAGAGAGAGAGAGGGAAATTGCTTATATAGTGGGGTAACAGGAATATGATCATGGTTATGACTCGGGCCGTAATCCCCTTTTTAAGCTTAGTTATAGAGGTAATGAGCCTCGTGACTAGATTTATGCCCAAAATTTTTTAATTATCACAGCCTTCACCCTTTGATAGTCACGAGCGTGATGAAACCCGTGACTAGTACTATGGTAAAAAATTTCACACTTATCTCATTGTATTACAACCATAATGACTTGAAAAATTCCTAGGGTATTGATCATGGCCATGATTGAAGCGTGAAATCTTATAGGGGAATGATCACGGCCATGATGGATAGGTGGATTAACCCTGTTAATTTGTCATAGCCATGATTAATTCCATGATAGATATAGTGCTTGAAAAATTAAGTACTTACCTTTATCACAGCCAAGATGCATATTGGGCTTCTATCCTCCTTCTGAATTTCCATAACTTCCACTTACTGTTTCCTTTCCTTATGCATCAAACTATATACAAAACACTTAAAACAATCCAAATGACCAATAATAACAACAATTAATTAATTTAAAACTCAACAAATTTCAAAGTACTCAAAACAAACAAAATGAAATTGATAGTATAATTAAGAAGACATGCTTGTTTAACGTCTCAAGCTCGACGTTCCCAGAGTATGCTACTTCATTCCTTAACTAAAGGAGTCTTAACTCCTCCTTGTCTTAAAGTTATCACTTGAACTTATTCTCTCGGGTTTGTCTTAGTATTCCCTAGAAAAGATCCTAGAGCCCTTTCTATAAGTACTTTTGTAATCTACCCAACTTGGTTTTCTAAGTTGTGGATCGATGCCCTTTGATTTCTCAAAGCAGTTTCCGTAGCCTGGTGACATGCTTCAAAAGTCTTGATATATTAAGCCAACATCTCCTCAATGGAAATTGGTTTACTCTAAGAAGGAGGCACTTATCTATGAAATCTAAGAGGTTGCATGTTAGAACCTTGACTGGTGTTGTTGCCTATTTTGAAATTTGGATGATTTCTCTAACCGAGGTTGTACATATTACTAAAAGGATCATTTCTTAGTCTAATCAAGTTCCCCATGTAGTCAACCTCTTCTACTTGATCCATTGCTGATGAGCTTGCTAACTCAGAATCTGAAATTGCTAAAGCCTTATTCCGACCCATTGTGAGACTATCAAGCTTCCTTATCAACACTTCTACCTTATGTGCTAAAGCAGGAGTGGCATCCAACTCATGTTTTCTTACTAACTTTCTTTCTCTTCCTCTTACAGATGACCATTGATAATGATTATTCACGATATCTTCAAATAATTGAATACATTGCTTCGACAACATATGGTTCAATCCAGCAGTTGCATCAATGAGTTGCTTGGTGGTATAGTTCAGTCCATTGTAGAATGTCTGAACTTGGTGCCAATCCGGAAGACCATGATGGGAGCACTTCCTTAACAATTTCTTTTACCTCTCCCATGCTTCATATAGAGTTTCTGAATCCATCTAACTAACAGAAGAGATATATGCCCTTCACTTAGCTATCCTTGAGGGTAGGAAATATTTTCTCATAAATAACTTAGCCATCTCTTGTCATGTGTTAATGGAATTCCTAGGCATAGAGTTGAGCCACTGCTTTGCATTAGACCTTAATGAAAATGGTAATAGCCTAAGGCAGATAGCATCTTCTGAAACTCCACCTATCTTAAGGCGTCACAAATTTCCAGGAATTGTTGTAAATGATTGTTGGGGTCTTCATCACTGAACCTATCAAACTAAACACATTCCTGGATCATTTGAATGATACTCAGCTTGATTTCATATGTATTGGCTTAAACTTTAACCTGAGCTATGTTAGTATTAACCTCATCTAGGTTAAGTCTACAATAATCCAACATTATCCTAAAGGCCATAAGTAGATTTTCTCTTAGCTCATTTGTCACTTGTACTACATTCCAATTTCCATCAAAAGGTGGGTCCAAATTTACTAGTGAATCTCCTTGGATACCATCTTCTGAATTCAAGAACCGGTTTCCTAATGGTGGCTCGACATTTTGATTTGGGTTATTCATTCTGGATGACTCTATTCTAATTCTCAATGGTTCTCATGTTCTTACTTCCTTACTACTAGATGTTTGCTTCTCAAAATACTCTCAGACTTTCTGTAAGTTACTTTTGAGTGTTTTCTTGGGTTCAAGATCAAAGTCAGCTAAATTAGTTATGCTGCTCTAAGTCATAAACTGCAAATTAGCAAATAAGCTAATATGAGCACAAGTATTCCAACTAAACTAACAACAAATATAAAAGAAAAAAAAATGCTAGAAGAACAGGAATCTTAATTTTCCTAATGATAATGCTGTTTCCTCGGCAGTGGCACCCAAAACTTGATCACCTCTAAATAGAGCTTCCAAGTACAAATTAAATTCCTATATTCTATCCTTAACTTGGATCAACAGGCAAGTGTACCTATCGTTTTATAACACGGATGAGTATAGGGTCATCTCCACTAGGAAAAGGATTCAAACACTAGTACTTATTATTCTTCCTATTAACTAGCGACCAAATTTATTAAGTGATGAAAAGATTACATTATCTAATTTACCAACTAAACTACACTAATCCACCATAATAGCTACAGACACTATTAATACTACAATGTTTAACATACAAACTTGCTCACCTACTTAGTATGATACTATTAATATACTTTTTATTCTAAAATTTGTTATCTACAAGAAATTATAGGTATGTAAGCATGCTTCTCAAAATTACTTACATTTGCTCCTAATTGTATCTAGTAGAATCTCTTCTAAATTAATAGCTAACTTAGATCGCATTAATATCATGTTAATTTATCCATTTCCCTAAGAATGCAGCAATTTTCCTAATAATATCTCTATTATCAAGAGTAAATTGTTCCAATGAATTAGATTTATTCAATAGAATTGTCTCTCGATATATTCTAATGAAATCTGGCCCAAGACAATATTATGCACTACTCTATTCTTAGATTGATTAAGTTCAATTTATTAAGAATAATAGACATTAGGAATTCACTAAATTACGCACTTATTCATACCAAGCTAATGTAGCGAGTCCTGATTACTACTAATACATGATGAAATAACAAAGTGTATTAATACGATATAGAGATAACAATGAAATTAACATGAGACAAGTAAGAAATACAACCCTATTTGAATTTCACTATAGAAATCTTTACAACGCACAAATAATGAATCTCATCATCCCTCTCAAGTCATTCTAAGAAATGTATGATACAACACTTGAACAAACTCTACTGTAAATGGGAACACAATGGTACAAATACAGATGATTAGGTGTTTGATTGTGAATTGATATTCTGAATTATCCTTCTCTCCAAAAGTTATAGTATATTTATACTCTTTTTGTCAAAAAACTTGAATCTACCTCTTCAAGGCACCACTTGATGTTTCTTGCATACTGGTTCATGTGAAAAGGTTAAAAAAGAATAGTTATGCTCCTTCCATCATGCCCGTAACTCGAGAAGTGATAGTCCCGAAAAAAAAATTTATACCAATCACGGCCATGATGAATGCCGTAAACCCCTCATCACTTTATTGCATCTCATCATACCCATGATTGAGGGCATGATCACCTTCTTGCTATGTAATCATGGCTGTAATTGATAAGGAGATCGTTAATACTTCCTTAATCACTCCCGTAATGAAGGGCATGATCAAGACTGGCCTTTTCATTTCTTCATTATCGCAATTGTGATTGAGTAAATCTTAATACTACTTCAATGTTTTCTTCTCCTCATGGTCGTGATTGCCCTAAAAGTCATTGTTCTTATGTAAATTTTATCCTCTTGCTCATGATTTACTTCAAATCAATACATTACAAAATTAAGTACCAAAACTTAAGAATTAATTCACAATTATGATCAATTCTATATCTGAACATGCCTTAAAAGTGCAGAGTAATTTACACTTATCAGCTAACTCTTAGAGCTTCTTCTTTCTCTTTCAAAATGTCTTTCACTATTCACTAAATCCCCAGTAAAATCACCAATATGTCGAACCAAAAATTTAATTTTCTAGTTTTCTTAACTTATGTCAAGGGTTTAAATTAAATAGGTACAGGATTTAATTTAAACCAAGTTAAGAAAAGTAGAAAATCGAACTTTAGGCTCGATACCCCTACCTTATGAAGCTGATTATATAGGTATTCTTTGGTGACCCTATCCTTCTCTACCTTACCCATCCATTATCTCCAAATCAATGTTAAGGTTGATTGTCTTGATTTCCCATAGTTTCTTGATTGCTTGAAGTTTAGACATCTTTTATGATGTCAAGAGATGAAGGTTATTGTAATCAAGGGTGATGGTACCTAGTGAAGGTCTATAGACTATATCTTAAACTCCTCTAAACTGCCTAATCATATTGTTTAGGTAATAGTCTATGCACCACTTCAATCCAATTAAAAGGACTACTTGATAATCCTTACAAACCAATATCAACCTTTTGAAGTTACTTTACTTGGCCATCCATAGAATATCAGCAACTTGGAAATGTCATAGGACTTCTACCCAACAATAAGTAGATTATCTTCTAGTGAATGGACCTTATCAATGAATGAGCCTATCAAGTTGATCCTATAGGTGAATTCCCTTCTGATCAAATCAAGCCCCAAGCATTTCATATGACTCATAAACTAGACTACTGATAATGTTATACTAGTTATGAGTCTTCCATCATTTTTTCTTTTCAAGATATTAAGGCTTCTAACTTGTTTTTCAAGTAGGGCTGGAATGTAGGAATTTCCTTCTAGAAACTAGTTCATTAATTCTATAACCCTATAATGGATGTAGAAGGCCTTATTTGGAAATAAGATAGTACCAAATGTACCTAAGCTAAAAGCCTTAATTCTATTCTACCCCCAAGTTTTAGGTTCGCTACAAAGAATAGTTTGTTGCTTAGAATTAGGCTCAATTGTTAACTAAGTTGTTAAATCCATTAAGCTAATAAAATTCCTATTACAATCCTTTAGGGCTCCCATAAGTTGGTGAGGACAATAACCAAGTTTATTTCAATCTTGACTTAAGGAAGTGACATAATGGGCCTGCTCTTGTTGGTGATGAATTCTTACTCTTTTGGGTTGAAGTATTGGATCCATTTATCCAAGGTGAGTTTAGGATTGACGAACCTGGCAAAGTAGTTCTCTTTAAAATGCATTGAGCTAGATGAATTTTTCATTTTTAGGAATTACAAAGAAAATAAATTATAAGAATGAAAAACTAATACAATGGCATTATATTTATAAAGAAAAACATATTTACATTAGATCTTTTTCTTTTTAATGAAATTGCATAACAATGAATAGGAAACTTGTCACCTTTTTTTTCAGTCATCTTACTTGATTACTCTAAAATTCCTTAAGCTCCATGACCTTACACATTTGAGGGGAAATGGTTCATTGGTTACATTGATGCTTAAGTGATGTGGCCTAATTAAACTTGTAGCCTACACAATGGTCCCCTATCCTAGGGTTCCAAAGACGGCCTAAGTTTGGTCGTATCTAACACACATTTTCATGAAACCTCAATATATGTCTCCTAATGCACATGCAGCACAGTTAGTACCGATATATACAAATAAATAGAATATTTATAGGAAGGAATATGTATATATATGTATATATATATATATATATATAACATATATACAAAAGGGAAATGTAACATGGGAAGGGTATTATGAAGGATAAACCCTAATTTTGGAAGGTTTAGGTAGCTAGCCCACTTAATGATCCTTAGTGGAATCGCCATCCTATCTAGCTAAAATTTTCAATTTTTTTTTTCCGTAATTCAATTAATATTAAACCCTACCTATTTAATATTAACCAACAACTTGAGATCAAGAAAAATCTGGTTTTCTTTTGACTTTGAAAAGAGTTGGAGTCAAGACTTGACCAAGGTTAGAAAAAAAGGCTAGGTTAGAACCAATTAGGTCCTAGCCATTGGTCTATGAAGAAAAAAAATCAATTTAGAAAACAATTTTTGGAAACTAGAGTTTTCGATCTAAAGGCTAATCCATTAAACGAATTTCACCTAAACCTTCCAAATTTATATTTATCTCTAGCAAATAACCTTTCTTCTTAAAAATATATCTATTTGTGTAATTTTTACTTTTTTATATCTTTCACTTTTTTCTATTATTATTTTTTACTTTTTCAAGCATATTTAAAAAATAAAAATTGCCATTTGTATATTTACAAAAAGAAAAAAAGGAAAAAAAATAAGACTTTTTTACAAATTAAATTGCTTTAAAGTTTTCTACAGGATACCTACATACCCATTATTTACGACCAGACTTTTGTAGTTTATTTTTATAAAAAGTTTAGTGTGTTGGCTTCTTTTAATAGTGAAAATGATAAAATTTATGTTTTTTAACCATTTTATTTTTATTTAGAAAAATTCTAAAAGGGACTTAATGAAAGGTTTTAATTTTGGAAAATTTAAAGAAAGAAAGTCCTAATTTTAAAAGGGGTTTATTAACAGAATTTTTATTTTGAAAAACCTTTTCCTCAATGATAAAATTTTTTTTAACTTTCATCAAAAAATAATTTTTATTTTTTTTAAATATATAAAATAAAGAGTTTTGAAAAAAAAAAGATTTAGCAAAAATGAGAGGAAAAGGAAAATATTTATGAGATGGAAAAATACTTCAAATAAAAGTTTCTTTTTTTGTATATATATGTTCTTTGTATTGTTATATGTGTAATATATATATATATATATATATATATATATATAACTTACATTAAAATAAATAAATAAATAAAAATAAAAATTAGGGTGAACCTTAAGGGACTTGTATGTGAGACGAACGTGGATCTAAGTTAAGTTAGTAAGTTTAGCATAGGTTAAGGGTACAAGTGAAACAATGACCATGGAGAGCTCCTCGTGGTAGTTTCATTAGTGTTTAGTGATGGCATAGTGATGTTTTGAGGTGGTTTAAGGGATGGTGCAAGATGGTTGTGGGTTGGTGGTTATGCTTAGGTTACGTAGTGGCTACTTAAAGTAAGTAAGTGGTGTTACTGGGGTTTTGAGAGGCTCCAAAGCTCATAGTGTAGTTGCTTTATACCCAGGTGCAACCAAAGTGGTAGTCCATAGTAGGCAATAGGTAGCTAAGTTTTAAGAAGCAACCAAGTCAAATCCTTATGTGATCAAAGCCAAAGTTTGGGTGGTTGTGAAACTAGAGAGCCTTAAGGTACTAATGGTGGTGGTTTCGAACATCGAAAGTGAGAAATGAGAGAGAAAAGCTAGAGAGAGAGCAGACTGTGCAAGTTTGAGTGTTTAAAGAGAGAATGCTCTGATTGAAGCTTGTATGTATGTTTTCAAATGTTGCTTGATGATCAAAATGAATCCCTGGACCCCTTTTTATACTAATCTAAGCTTGATAAAGGTCGGGAAGGTCAATATTTGCAGTAATTTGGATTCTTTGTAATAATGGGTTTTGAATGATTTGAATGTGAATTCACATGATTCAAGATGAAATAAGAGGCCGAAATTTGTTCCTTAATCCTCATTCTTACTCGAAATGCTTTGTAGAAGCTTTGAAAGTCCTTAAAAGAGCTTGAATCAAGGAAATTCATTAAGGAAAATCCACAAATTTAAGCTTTTTCCAATTTTTAACTCTCCTTTTGAGCTTCTAGAAGATTGAATCTGGATGAAATGTTGTTATTGATCCATTATACTCTAAGTGATCTTTGCGATTTCACAATTAATTTGATGAAATCATGAAGAAAATAGAGTCAAAATCGGCCTTAGAGTGATGACCTTAAGCTAACTTCACGCGAGAAAATCCAGGAAAGGGAAAGAAAGAGATGGAAAATAGCATGATTAGCCAATAAATTGCTAACATGTGTCCATTATAGGTAAGGAAAAAAATAAAAGGCACATGATGGCTTGTGTAGAATTCAAACCTAAGACTACCACTTTGTATCTGAATGTGTTTTCCATATGGGTTGTTGGCCTATGCCCCATAAAAATATGCAAACAAATTACATACATAAACTAGGTCGGCCTGGACCATATTTGAATTATTTGTTTTCGAGCCCAAAATATCCTAAAGTAGCCAAATCATTTTATTTTCCTAACTTCCTAGAAATTTCATTTATTCACATTTTTCATTTTAACTAAATTTTCTTATTTTCTTTTTCGATATTTTTTTTTAGTTTTCTATTTTTTGTATATTTAGAATTTTTTTCTAATTTTTGTATTTTTTTTAATTTTGTAATTATTTGCATTTTTCTGAATGTTTTAATTTTTAAATTTTTTCTCAAGTTCCCAATTTATATATGCTCTTCAATTGTCTAATTAATTTTCTATTTTTATTTTTTCTAGGTTTTATATATATATATATATATATATATATATCTTTTTGTATATTTCAATTAGGACCTTAAAGGAATTTTTAAAACTATAGGGGGGTAAAAATGGGATGTCTACACGTACTTTACCCCTTTCTAGAACCTTATAAATGTCCTTCATCATTCGTGACTAACAAAAATGTTCTTTCAACACTTCATGCATCTTCTTCTCACCAAAATATCCCATTGAACACCTAGCATAAGCTTCTAGCACTAATAGTTCTCCTATTGAGTTAATGCATAGTTGCCCTTGTTTGAACAGAAAGCCTTTACTCAAGTAGAATCCATCGATTGTAACTCCTCATCAACACTTAGTCACAATGGGCTCAAAGAAGGCATTGGCAACATATTGCATGGGGAGACTACCAAATCTAAGTATTTGTGTCTACAAAGACATGGTAAGTACATATGGGCATGATAGTGCATTAATAGCTCCATTGGAACTCGCTTTCTTATACTTTATCACATAAGAAAAGGTTTAAAGGAACTTAACCCACTTGGTGTGTTGTCGAGATAGTTTCTATTGACCTCTCAAAAACTTTAGGGACTCATGGTTTATGTAGATAATGAATTCTTGAGCTAATAGATAATACTACCAAGCCTAGAGTGCTTAGATAAGGGCATAAAACTCCTTGTTGTAAGTCGAGTAATTCAAGGTAGCTCCACTAAACTTTTCATTTAAGTAAGCAATAAGCTACCGATCTTGCATCAATATGGCTCTAACACCTATTCTCGACACATTACACTCTGGTTCAAATATCTTATCAAAGTTAGGTAGTACTAGTACAATAATTGAAGTTAACTTGGCCTTGATATCATCAAAAATCTTTTGAGCTCTATCCATCCACTTGAACTCAATATTTAGTTTTATTAGCTTGGTAAGGAATATAATGATAAACAACTTCTAGTCAAGCCTACACTTGATCCATAGGTCTTCATCTCAAGGTTCAGATCTATTGATGGGAGTTGTAGGACTTCTAGTGCTCAATACTGGATTGCCCTTTTCTTGTGAAGCTAATCATATAGATACTCTTTGGTGACCTTAGGCTTATCTACCTCACCCATTTGTTCTCTACAAATCAATATTAGGGTTGATTGTCTTGATTTCTCATAGTTCCTTAATTTCCTAGAGTTTGGACATCTTTTGTGATGTTTAAAGATGAAGGTCTTCATAGTCAAGGGTGATGGTATCCAATTAAGGTCTATGGACTATACCATAAACTCCTCCAAACTACCTAATCATATTATTCAGGGAATAGCTAATGCACCATTTTAATCCAATTAAAGAGACTACTTGATAATCCTTACAAACCAATATTACCCTTTTAAAGTTGTTCCTCCTGGCCATCCATAAAATACATCATGCCTCGAAGGATGCCTTAGTTGTGATAAGTCATCGTATACTGCATGAAGACAAAAGGTTAGCGCCTTAACCACTTATCAATCTTATATGCAATACATAAGGCTCCTCCATCTATCGATTATGCCTCTAGTCATGGAAAATAAATCAATAACAAGCATATATAATTAATAAAAAGATTCATAAGAACAATTAAGGGAATCTATAAGTACATAAAAGGTTGATATTAACTTAGCACTTCGATTCTCACAATACTTGAAGTCCTTCCATAATATTAGCTACAATCTTAATGCTACCAAAATAATATACGGTCATCCAGGTGTAAAGGAAGAGAGTCCTAAGAAATTAAAACAAAATGTCTATCATACTCTCAACATCTCATAATGGCCTCTCAAAAGATCGATTACCTACTCGAGCATTCTCCTACCTGGTACAGCAAAGATTCCTTAAATTTGCAACAAAAATCTATAAGAATGTAAGCCAACAACTTAGTGAGAATTCTTAGCTATGCCAACAAAATAAGTTGTCAACCAAATTATAGAAATCACATGAATGCATGAAATATTAGTATGCCAAACAAGTATATGCAATTACCTAAGTACTGCATGAAACTCGGATTTAATACTCTCCAAAGTCAAGGTTGGAGAAACTTCAGTCCAATATATCTAAGTACCACACTTGAACTTGTTTTTCATGCAAGGAACTCTGTACTCCCCTATCAAGAAGGAAAACAATTTTTATTGATGTGTGAGAAAAATTAAGTCCGAGATGGGGTATGTAAGTGAGCCCAACAATCTACATTCACCCTTAACAATGGTCTCTAAACTCGACTCTTAGCACATAGTTAATGTCTCCAGCACCTATTAAGCCCATGGTCAGGGTAAGACCATATAGTATGAGTGCATCATACAAGAAAATACATTATGATCTAGATAATAAAACAACCCCTATAAGACCTTTTCATTACCTCCATATAATGTGTTGGCCAGAATATTCATGAAAATGTCATGATTACACATGTATCGGTTAGTATTATTATTTCAAATATAATTAGGCCCATTCATATGGTGAGCAAACAATTCTCACAAACAATTCACATCTTAACTAAATGCAGCAAGCAATCAGACATTATAATATATTATTTCATTTTCACATGGCATTCAGTAATAGTAACCACAAGCATCATCCCAATTTCATCCGCAAATCATTTATTTACTTTAAATTTTAATTCTACTACTTACAAACATAAACAAGTATGGGATCATAGGAAACCCACTTAGCCATAGCAACATTACTAAGCATAATAATCTGTAGGCAAGTCAAAGTCCTAATCGTAGTCAACTCTTATAGAAGTCCCCTAGAGTAGTAGCCAATCCTTGGAGAATGATAGTCCACTTCTCGTCAACCTCTCATTCATACCAAGGTGAAAGGAGTTGTGGAAGCCTACTGTTAGCTTACACCAATAAGAAAGAGCTAAGATAGGGGGAGGTGTTTCAGAGTGAATACTAATCCTTAGTATTGTTCATACATCTAGTTTTATATAGAAGAGAATTAGGGGAAGCTCAAATTAATCTATGACCGTTGTACACTCATTGGGTGGGGTAAAATTTGTTTGCATAAGAGAAAGAAAATCTTATAGGAATCCTATTCTTTTCTTGTGTCACATCTGACTGCTAATCTAGAAGACAAAGGAAGGAGTAGTTCACATAAGATTTCAAATCCATAGCGACAGAACAAGTGTATTCTAAATTGTCAAGAGGATTGCCTTTGCTCATCTAACTACAAACGATAACAAATAAAAAAGGAAAATATGGTATTGTAGTACTTTGCAGTAGAAAGAATCGTGAGTTGCTAGTACAACGTTGGAGTATCTAGTTGTAACAGTAAATAATCGAAGAGAAGGAGATTGTATTCTATTGATCTCCCTCCGTACTTGTGAGAGGACGTGCGCAACGGCTACAAGACAAAGAAAATGATAGCAGCACGTGGAGAAAAGGAAAATGAAATGGAAAGAAATTCCTGGTTTCCAAATCAATTTGGATCTTGTTACTCTTAGTAATGGAGAAAAGAAGTGACAGCAGCACGTGATCCCCTTAGTATAAAATAGAATCTTGTTAACCTTCCCTTAGTTTCTAAATCAATTCAACGAGTAAATACACATGCTTGTAACAAAGGTTCTCTGCCGAGTCGCTGCTAGCATGCTAAGTTTCATAAACTAATGTTATTTTGGTGTCATGGCAAGGAAGATGATGTAAGAAGACCAACAAGATGCATACTAGTATAGAATTTTGTAGGGTTCCTAAGGGAAAGAATATTATAATCAAATAGTAATTCTCATAGACCATACAATCTTAATGGTAACAAATGAAAAGTATTGGTGTCATATTATAATTTTCTTAGGGTTGTGGCTCAGATCACTTAGACATTTTGAGGGAGCTTTTACATTTTTAAAGCTATAATCTTATATTATTTTTCTAGAATTTTTACGTTTCTAAGTATATTTATAATTAAGTTGATACATTTAAGTTTTAAGTGGTTTAAAGGTTTTGTTGCGCCCAAGGATTCATTTTTGGAAATTATACTTAGGAGACTTTAGTCTTTTAAAATTTTTAAAAATTGAAATAATTGTTGATCCTAGAGCATATTTAGGAATAATAACACTTTAATTCAACCTAGACTTTAGAATTCATTAAGTTTACAAAATATTAGCAACTTGAAAATTTTGTAGGACTTCTACCCAACAATAAGTATATTATCTTCTGGTAAATGGACCTTGTCAATGAATAAATCTATCAAGTCAATCCTATCGGTGAATTCTCATCGAATCATGTCAAGCCCAAAGCATTTCTTATGACTCACAAACCATACCATTGATAACGCTATGTTAGTTATGAGTCTTCCAACATTTTTTTCTTTTCAAGATATTAAGGACTTTAACTTGTTTTGTAAGTAGGGCTAGAATGTAGGACTTTCCTTCAAGAAACTGGCTTACTAATTCTACAACTCTATAATGGATGTAGAAGGCCTTATTTGGGAATAAGATAGTACCAAATGCACCTAGGATAAAACCTTAATTATGCTCTGCCCCCCTAAGTTTTAGGTTTACCATAAAGAATGGTCTGTTTGTTAGAATTAAGTTCAGTTGTGAACCAAGTTGTTAAATCCATTAATCTAATGCATTTCCCACTACAATCCTTTAAGGCTTTATCAACCTTAGCCTTTCAGATCTCGAAAAACCTTGAAAAAGCATTTACTGGCTCAATGTCTAAGTTTTAAATATATATGTTTTCTAAAGGAGGAGCTTATAGCAATTGAATACATTCTTCTAATGTTGGGTTAATTAAGTGAGATCCAAATGGGAAGGGTACTTCTTCAAGCTCCCAAAAGTAAGTAAGGGCACTAATCAAGTTTATTTCAATCTTAACTCAAGGAAGTGACAAAATTGGCCTGATCTAGTTGGTGATGAACTCTTGCTCTCTTGGGTTGAAGTATTGGAACCATTGATCTAAGGTGAATTTAAGATTGATGGACTTAGCCATGTGGTTCTCTTTGAAATGCATGGACCTAAATGAATTGGTCATTTTTGGGAATTGCAAAGAAAATAAATTACAAGAATGAAAAACTATTACAATGACATTTTATTTACAAAGAAAAACATATTTACATTAGATCTAATTTTTTCAATGAAATAACATGACAAGGAATAGGAAACTCTAGGTTATCATCCTTTTTTTGCTTCCATCATCTTGTTTGATTAGTTATCAATCCTTAAATATCATACATGCACAAAGGGTAGGCTTTGAAGGTCCTTAAGTTTACGTGATAATATTATTATTTTACCTACAAAAATCTTAGAACATATGTTAAAATTTAGATAATCTAAGTATTATTTACATGACTTAGTACTTAGTAGCTTAGTTTACTTTAATATTTACATAATTCAAAACCAAAAGAGAAAAGGTTAGTTACAAAAGCTTCAAAAGTCTAACTAATCTCTAATTTTATAATCTCACTCCCCTAGGATCTAACCTTAGATTAGTTATAATGCAGCATCCTAGTCCGCACCTGCAAAAAGATCCATAGGCATGTGATCAACCAATTGCTCAATAAGTAGAGATAGAGACATGAGATTTTATGATAAGTACAAATAAGGTTATTAAACAATTATTTAAATGCAATGTAGCAAAACAAATGCCATCACATGACTTTGTTTAGTCCGTCGCTAGATTAGAGAAATTCTACTCCCTCTAATCCGGGTTTAAGGAGTTTCAATGCATATACAGTAGCTCACGACCAAACCTAGGCTTGTGCAATGAAGACATCCCTCCTCTCACGACTACCATCGGACTACTACCTTTACTCTTATCATAACTCCTCTCCGATCACTTATTTCAACTAAGGATAAAAATAGGACCATTTTAGTTATCCTTTTTAAAGGGGTCAGTATTTGGTTGGATAATCCTAATCGTTCCCTAGTAGGTTGCAATGCATGTCTAGTTAAGATTTCAAGTCTAATATAGTTAAGTTTGCTTTAGGATGATCAATTAATTCCACGCAGTACAATCAATCATAATCTAGTATAGCAAACCAATAGAATACAATTAAGCTTAGAGATACACAACCATACGTACAAAAAAACTACTTACAAGCACAACCAATTATAACATTAGGCCTCCAAGTACTATAAAACAATATTCCAAAATATAGTTACATATTCATCCCAAACTTATCTGAACTTCTTGCTTGCTCGCTAAGGTGCAACTTGTGATTAATCTTCGTCGCAGTTCCTTATAATATAAACTTTATTCTAATGTTCATACGCATACCCTATATAAGCTATTATTCTGTAACTTAGTTTATTAATTAAGTGTAAGATTCTACTATGCTTAGTTATCCAAGTTCTTAGGTCATTTATTATAAGTCTCATATTTAATTATTCTCTGATTCAGCCTCTAATTTAACACTTGATTGTAGTTTACCCAAAAGTCTCGAGAATACCTTTTAACCAATTCTCTAAAGTTTACTTAACTCCATTTCATGTACAAGCTCTCTAATTTAGTTCTTGATCAACTTCCCAATTTGCTATTTACACCTAATCTTTGATCTTTCCTCTAACCTAGCCTCTGATTCACACATACTCCACATTTCAGCTAAAATTTCCACAACTTCAACACATATTTGCACATCTACAACTAAGGTTAGTAACCAAAGACTACTCATAACCTCATCCTCATCTTCTATTCATATTTTACTGCTTATACCTTATGATTTACAAATTTAAATTAAGAAAATATATAATTCCTTCCTTCTATCAATTAAAGTAACTGAGCAAATCACTTTTACTCTAAGAAATTCTATTTCCCTTTAGTTAAATGTCTTCAAAACCTATTAATATTCATATTATAACATAAGCTATATCAATTTATTAAGTTGACCTTGTAAAAATGCCTTAACAACTCAATGGTTTGTAAAAATCAAAATTTCTCCAAAATTCAATTGTAAAATTTCAACAAACTAACCATATAACATGAAAATATAGTATGTGAGCATTTTATATTAAAAAATTAGAAACAAAACTACATCAGTTGACCTTTTCAAAATTTAATAAAAAATTAGTGAACATGTGCAAGTTCTTAAGAATCATATATTTGCACTTAAAATTTTGAAAAATTGGGTTGCTTTTTGAAATCTACACGCAAAATTACTAAGGAAAACCAAAAATCAAAATTTTTGGACATGATTTGATATTTTTAACAAAATTTCAAAAATCTAACCAAATTCGCTACTCATCAACGATCAAAGCTTCGACCATTAGTGACTCCTCCCTCTCTATCAAAAGACCAAGCATTAGTGGCTTTATTGGCATTGAGCGCATGCTCATAGAGACCGTTGACAATATTTCAATTGATGAGGCAAGTTGATAGATCATCTCTGATTAATTGATGGTAACACGACTTACACAGCTTAACTTATGGAAAGCATTGATGTAAATTGCAAACAATGAGCCCATGGGGTATTATACGTGATTGTTGATAGTAAATGACCTAATTTGATTGGTTTTCTTTTCTTAACTAAAGTAATAATTGTGTGTCGGTAGCCTTATACGGATAAGGTGAGGTTACTCGTACAGGGAATAATTAATGTGTAGACAACGTACATCTATACCTTCATGGTTTTAAGTCCTTATGGATATGTTGTTTGCATCCAATGTATATGCATACATTTTGTATATAGATAGACTTGCATGTGTATTTATAACGCTTGATAACTTGCTTGAACAATAGCGGTGAGTAACAAACTCACTAAGCCAGGTTTGCTTAGCCCCTACCAGTTTCTTTTGTAGTTAACTTTAAAGTGGGATTAAGATAAGAGCCGAGCACAAAGTCTAAGTACAAAGATATGTATTAGAAAGTTAGAATTAGAATGTAGAATGTATAGCTGGTTTAGAACCTTAAATGTAATGACCATTATGTTATTTAGATTCTGTAACTTTGGTAAGTTGTATAAGTTTTAGAATCTTACTACCTGATCTTATTATTTAGTTGGGAATATCGATTCTCTATAGTTCTGATAGACTATGGAATATTGAGTATCCATAGTTATTTGTATTTTATGTTAAATTATTGAAAGCCCTAGTCATTAATTAGTTAGAGTCTTACAATCTCCAACTTGTAATGCAGTTTTCGTATCATGACTACACATGTGATATGAATATTTTAAGCCCTTTTATTTGGCCCCTTTTAGGGTCATGACAGCATTGTCTCTCTTATTACTTAAAATTTGACCACTTAAGGATTCATGCCTTTTTGTTTTTTTCAAATCAAAGAATGCTTCACCAAGTTGGAATATATTGGAAGTTGTTTAGCCTAAATTATGTCAAGATATGTGGCACTTGAATTTTATGATGACATGAGATCGATAGATTGAGTAGTATTAAAAAGATTCGAGAAATTGTTAAAGAAGAGGAAGATTTAAAAAATAAAACACTAACTTATACATATCGTATTATCATTCTTGTTTATATATATATATATATATATGTATGTGTGTGTATGTGTATGTGTGTGTATGTATATACATATATATATATATATATGTGTGTGCAGTTCTCAATAGACAATAAAACTAGTAAAAAATTGAGTAGAATGAATAAACAAAGGAGGCACCTTCAACCTTAAGTCAAACTCAATTATACAAAGATTAAAAAAAAAATTAAAACATTGCCGTAACCCTTTCTTGAAAAAAAAAAATCCATAAACTTATTCTATAATATTTGACAAAAAAAAAAAAAAGGGTTGTTCTATAATCAACTTAGCAATTACATAGTAAGTGCATTTGATTAAAGAAGTCAATGGTTCTAAAGTTTGATAGGAGATATTAAAAGTAGAGGCTTGCATATAATCTCACCATTAGCAACTTGAAAACATATGAAATCAAAGATGTTTAAATACAAAAATAAATAAATAAATAAAAATTTTTGCAATCTATGGAAATATAAAGAAGAAAAAACTCTTAATATGTTTCATAATTAACCTTCCAAGGTTTGCTTGGTTGTGTAGCAATTGCACTTAATTGAAAAATTCAGTTGAATTGAAGCCGAATTATGGATTTTGAAAATAGAGGCTTACAATTCAACATGAAAACAAATGCAATCCAAGATGTTTAAAGACAAAAAAGAAAAAAATAATAAAAAATTACTATAATCTAAGGAGAAAAAGAAGAAGGAAAAAACTCTTATATGTTTTATAATTAACCTTGTGAAATTTGCTTAGTTATGTAGCAATTATACTCAATCAAAGCACTTGAAGAAATTGAAGTCAAATTGTGGATTTTGAAAACAAAGACTTATTGTAGCTCCCCATCTCATAAGGCCTATTTATATAACATATTGATGCCTAGGAGATGGGTTACTAAATCATTCTCAAGTTGAGGATAAGTTTAACTGAAAATGAAGCATAGTATAAAATTTGTAGATATCACATAATGGAAGCATAAAAGCATCTTTTAGAATGTTACATGGCATAAAGGCATCATGCTACCAATGTCCATCAAAGTCACATAACTAGAACATCAACTAATAAAAGTTTTCAATATTTATTGATGTTTTAATATTTAATCCTTATTCTTAGTGTCCCCATCCCTAACATAAGCTTCAGCATTATCTCCATCTTTGAATCCTAAGGTTATAACAAAACTAACTACTTAGCATTGAGCCATATGAGCAAAAGCAACAATAAATAATAAACAGTGATAAGAGCATACCTAATTATAGTATATTATCAATATCATAACAATTGTAGTAAATAGTTGTAGCAACCAACACCAAGCTTGATATAATTTAACAAATTAATTGATATTTATGCTATGATGTGTCATGCTAACACACATAACATCCATTAGCCAGTAACCTAACTGAGCACAAAATGAGCAGCCCTAAGGTAGCTCTCGAGTGAAATATGAGCAACACTTGGTGGCTCCCGAATGTAATTAACAAATGGCAATTGGTAGCTCTCAAGCATAATAGGTGAGTGACATATGGAGACTCAAGACCAAGCATGCAACCCTATATACTAAAAATAAATCAAGCTTTATAAAATCTATGACCTATAAGTCTGCAAACTAAACTTTAAATATGACAATTAGGTCATTTTTGTTAAATCGAGCTTTTAGACATGACTCTTAGGTCATTTTTGTTAAACCAAGCTTTTTGACGTGACTCTTAGGTCATTTAATCAAAACCAGCATTAAAACATGACCCTTAAGTCATAATCAAAACCAACCTTTTATAAATATGGCCCATAGGCTATTTTTGTGTTGTATCATGCCATACCATGAACACATATGATGCAACAGATTGCATTTAATAATAACTAAGTAAATAAATAATATTAGGTACATTCATTTAACTATCCATACCAAGCATATACAATCATAATACTATTATCCACAAGTCATATCTATAATGAAGAGAGCATGTCAATCAATACATAAATTGTCATTTTATGATCACTTCTAATCACAGTTTATGCAACACCACTCCTAATACAATATATATTTCCAAGGTTAAGTCATTACACCAAAGCATACCCATCATGTATTCATATTAGACCAATCACACATCAAATACACAACATGATAGTTATTTATGGAATCATTAATTCTTATACTTTACTTAAGTTAAGTTGTAATGACATAACTAAACAAGGAGTGGTCATTTAATTTATGCGACTTTACATTATAGTAGCCAAGAAAGGAGATGTTTGCCTAAGTTGTTGTGCATAGTTGATAAAATTCTTGAATACTGAGGTCTAATTGTAGTCTCAAGATTACCTAATATGATGCAACAAAGAAAGTTTGGTTTTTAGATTAGATTATTTTACCACTCAATGGGATTTGGGTCACATCTATGGCTGATATTTGTAGTTCTTTAAGCTAAAATACAATGGTGGTGGTTGTTTGTGGATTGGTGGCTAGTGAAGAGAGAAAAGGAAGTCCAAAGTAGCATTGTTGAAATGTCTTACTGTTATCTAATATATGTATATTTTCTCCTAACTGTTGATAGTTTGAGCCTCTACTTTTGGATACATTTTTCGAGATGTAGGACAATACATCGCCCTTTATGGTAGTGGTAGGATAATAATAAGCTTGGAGTAGTTCCTAGATCTAGCTTTTGTTTCAAGAATGGTTAAATAGATATAAATAAATCAAGAGAGAAAAACTACGGTTCAAGAATGGTGTTCTATTTTAAAAAGAAGAAGAAGAGCTTATCCCAACTCCCTAAAAGATTAACCTTGCATATGTTGTCAAGTTTTAAATGATGACATCAAAGCTATAACTTAAAAGAGGGCAAGAGTATGGAGAGATTTTGTTTAATAGTGGATAGATTTTTGGAGATATACTAGCAAATCATTATGTATTTTTAAGATCGGTTGAATCCTACACAATCTGTCCTTATTTTTATTTTCTTTATTTTATTTTTGCATACAATTTATACACATAATAAAATCATTTCCACATCATTTTTTTAATGAAAATTTACGAGTAAGCCTGAGACAAGTTATGTTATGCAAGGATATACTAATATTATTTTCATATTATTACTTCATATTTAAAAATACTAAGAATAGCTTCATTATCAATTAATAGTTTAATAATGAGAACTTAATATTTTTGAGTTCTGACTTTTACTTTCAACTTTATATCATATCTAGACACTAAATTTCATATTTTTACAAGTTGCTAAATTATTTTTATTTCTTCGCTATTTATTGTGCCTTATTTCAATTACATATTTGTTTAGTATCTTTTCTTTTACACTTTTTTATTTACAGTTTGGAAATTTCTATTATTGCTAATATTGTTAGCTATCTAAGAACTAACTCCTCTAAGACTTCTCCAAAAATTTTTCGTTATGAATTTGTGTCCACTCGTTTTTTCTCAATTTAGCAAAATAATTACTATTAATTTATTCAAACAATCGGGGTATTACACTTATAATCAAATTTCGTCCTTGATATGATCAAGTTAATAAAAATCTTACCATAAGGTAGAGAAAGAGATTGCTAAAAAGAGAGAAGGGAATTTTAAGACGCTAAATTTAATGCAAATATTTTTAATAATATTAACAAATGTAGAACATGTCATATATAGAAGCAATGATTTTCAATGTAAAGGGCGAGCTAAGTTGATTACCAACTATAGGCCTAATGAAATAAGATAAAAGCATGTATTATAAAACTATAAATGACAATGACAAAAGACATGGAATATAAATATTTAGAAAGGGCAATTTCGGCAAATAGAAAAAGAGACCAAACCCCCTCCTTGCACTCAAATAATATATATATATATATATGTATGTGTGTGATGTATATAGTATAATATAATATAACATAATGTAATATAATGTAAGCTTTGCAACTATATGATTTAGAATTGATATGTAAAATTTAAAACAATCATGAAAATTGTCTCATTGAACTCAAATTTTACAACAAGAGTAGAAGTGGCCTACGAGATTGGATTTAGGAAAGTAAAACAACAAAATAATAATACAATTGAATTGTTAAATATAAATGTATTGTTTATTGGATTCAAGCAAACTAGGTTCCAATAATTAACAAACTTTTAGAGATAAATTATATGAATGTTAAAGAATCATAATATGATATGAAAAAATATTTACGAGTAAGTATTTAAATTAAATGCTTTTACATGGTGGAGTGGCACCAGTATGGCAATTTGGCAAAGTATGGGGCATATCCTAATACATTAGACGTGATCCATAGGATTGATTTTAGGGAAAAGACTAATGGGGGATTAGAGGAGGCATCATGCAGCATAGATCTACATGTAGGAGGTGTGAAGATTAACAGTTGTGCAACCATACTATGATAGTGCTTTTCAAGCTCAGGTCATTCTTTAGTACTATCCATGATATTACAATGTTACCAAGCAATACATCAAACCTATTGGAGCTATACTTGGTGCTATGGTAAAAGTAAGACTAAGACTGCAAATGAACTAAGCTACTCATAAGATGCTTGAGCTTGATTAGTAAACAAGTTGAATTTAAGCTCAAGATTAAGTTCTCTTATCTAAATGAGCCAAGCTCGAGCTTTAGCTCTATTTAAACTCACTTTTGCTCACTTAAACTCGCGAGTCAACTCATTTAAGCTCATGAGTAAGCTTACGAGTCTTGTATATATTATAAATATTATATATATTATATACTATACATTATTATAATTTGAAGCCTAATATTTATATAATTTATATAAATATATTGTAATACTCGAGAAAACAAAAAGAAAAAAAGAAAGGGGAGTAATTAAATAATAAAAGTCATAATAAAATCAAAGGTAACTAAGTTTTGATCAAGGGGTATTAAGGTCTTAAGCTGTGGTTTAATGAAGGATATTAACGGAATTGTAAAGAGATCTTAACCTAGTATTAACCTAACTAATGCACAAATTAACTCATTGTGCACTATAAGATTAGACTCTTCTCCTGTAAACTCTAGAAACCCTCAAGGTAAGGGAGAATTTTGCTGTTATTCCTTTTATTAAAGAGGGGAAATTTTGGATTAATGTGAGATTTCTTTTTATGGTAGAGTAAGAGTAGCCATGTGAAGAAAGGAAACATAATGTTTTTGCAACTTTAAAAAGACATTAGGAAGTAAAGATCCAATTTGTGGAATTTGAGATTTCTTTATAAAGGTTAAGAATTTTTATGTTGATCTTATAGGATTTTGTGTAATCCATTCAGGAAAAACAAGAAACCCTAAAGGATCACCAAATTAATGTCAATACCTTAAAGGGGGCTTAGTAGGATTACCTAAAATTTCCTTAACATGTGTGCACCTATGATACGAAAATCACTTTACAAGTCAGAAATTACAAAACTCTAAATAATAAATCACTAAGATTGCTAATTATCAAGTGATTAATTTATTGTAACATAACATAACATATAGATATAAAGAACTACAGATATCCGATATCCCACAGTTCCTTAGAACTGCAAAGAGTCGGTATCCCCTACTAAATAATAAATAGGATATACTAACATTATAAAAAAATATACAAGAAAAATTAAATTATAGTAAGTTCTAACATATAAATATTTTCTATAAAGAATGTTTATGTAACATCTAAAGAATACTCAACTACTTCTAATACTAGTATATATATCTTCATCTCACACTCAGCACTTGAGACTTATCCTAATCCCATCGTAAGTAAACCTGCAAGGGAAACTAAGGGGGAATGAGCATAAAACAGCTCAGTGAGTTCAACCTTCACTACTACCATTCAAGCAAGTTATCACACATTATTATCATAATGTAAGCAAGCTATCTACATACAAAATGAATGTAAGCACGATGAATGCAAACAATACATTCATAGGAGTCTGGAACTATGGAAGGTGTAGAATTACGTCGTCCACACTCCGATTATCCCCTGTACTTATCCGCACAGGGTACCTCAACTTACCCGCATGAAGCTGCCTAGGGGCACCACCCCTCTAAGCAACACTTAACTATTACCCTAGTCGAGAAAAGAGTTCTAATACAAATAGGTGAATCCCAAATTAGGACCATCCACCATCCAAGGCCCCTCGGGCATAAACATGCGAGTCCTCTCGCAACCAAAATTATCCAAGACCTTACAAGCACAATAAAGCAAGTCTTCTCACTATCAATTGGAAATCCCATGCTAGCTTTGCCTTAACATTAAAATATTATTTATGGATTCACAAGCCTTTATAGAGATCATACAAAAATATGTTTAAGAATAGAAAAGCCTTTTCCAAAAACAATTTTCTCAAGATTTTTACAAAGCTTGCACTCTCCATTCATATCTTTACCGAGTCATAGACATGCGACGAGTATAATTGGTTATTTTAGTCTAATAATTATATTTATTAATTTAAAAAGGTGATCATACAGATGATAACAAACAAGCAAAGCAGTCATTCAAACATACAAGCAACAGCAAGTAACAAAACCTCATATAAGTAACTCGCACAAGCAAGTAGCAGGTCATTAGAACTTCCTCACTTAAATTATTGCTCATTCTCTAAACCTTTGGGGTTTCCAGAACTCAATATTAAATGTCTAAATCAAAATAGTAAAACTTATAAGTATTTTGAAAAGTCAAACTTCTTAGTTAACTAAAAGTCTATTGTAGTTTATTTAGTTCTCCCAATATAACCCAAGTATAATGTATATAGGGTTTACCATACTCAATGAAGTTAATAGTAACTATTTTCTTATATTTGTGAGTTATGAGAGTTCCTTTATATATTTAGTAATTTTTCATTCCAATTCCGATATCTGTGAACTTATAGTCATTTTTCATCGTCTTCGGATGTACATTTACATGGTGATGTCTGTTTTAGATGTTAAGACTTGTGTTTTATGATATGGGCTAAACTTATTGAAATTCTAACTCATTAAAGCTTAATTATTCTAATTGCTTATGTTTATATCCTATTTTAGTATTTAATGATTTAATTAGCCATTAGATTCTTATGCTTAGGGAATTTTACATTGGTATTACCAATTCACATACTTGATTAAGTTTAATCCAATTTAGGAAGTGTATTAGGGTTCAAAGGATCTTCAAATCCTAAGTACATGTATACATATATATGTTATATTCTTATGTAATCTTATAATTTATTATTTTATAAGCTTATACTTATATCATCGCTTAGGTCATCTATTGCTTGTGTCATCGCTTATGTCATCATTTGCTTATGTCATCGCTTATGTAATCATTTGATGATGTCATGGCTTATGTAATCATTCATTACATATAAATATATATATATATATATCCTTATATATGTATATCCTTATGTACTCATACATATGTTATATACATACCTATACTTCTAAGATATTAATATGTATACTTATATACTTATACGTCTACTAATACATATACCCATATACACATACGATGGCATACATATTTTTATACATATTTTCGTCTGCCTTATTTACTCTCTTAAGAAAACTTCTCAAATTTCATCTTTTTGTATTTTAAGGGTGTATTTAGCATGGCATATGTATGTATAGTTAGTATATGCCTTATTTTAGGTTATCTACAAAGGGGTTGATACATGTATTTCTCTAGTATACCCTTATGTATACATACTTAAAGACATATACATATGCATCTTCCTCCATTTTATAAAGATTCCTACTCTTCTACACATGTATATGGAGCTTCCACTTCTAACAACATATATACCCATATCATACCAACTTTCTATACTAACTTAGCTTACACAACTAACTATTACATAAAATAGATAATCAAATGATAATATACCTTTTTCTCCTTGATTTATGTGAGTAGAAATTGTGAAAGTGAAGTGTTGAAAGAATATGAGAATAAGGAGCAAAAGGGGGGTTTTACTGTTTGAGAAGGAGAAGAAGAGAGTGTTTTGTTGTCTTAATTTGTGTTTTCAAAAAGGAATGAGTGGGGACTAGATGAGAGGGGATGTGTACGGCAAAGAAGAGAGGAAAAAGGGAAGAAAAATCCAAAAGGAAAAAGAAGAAATCATTAGAAAGGAGAAGAGAATTCTAGATGATAATGACATTTGTTAACTTAGTCAACCTTTGACTTGATTAAATGTTGACTTAGTCAACTCTCTTAGAATTGCATGTAATTTGAATGCTCATAACGAAGTAATTAAGAAAAATTAGAAAGAAAATTAAGGAAATGTGGGGTTTGTTGAAATAATTAGTAAAAATAGGTAATGAGATCTTTCTCTAAGTATTTATATCCTAAAAACATCATTTGGTATGCTACTTTATGTAATTATCATGAAAAGTGTTATTTAGGGTATTAAGGCTTACTATATTTAACCTAAGCATCAACTAAACCCCTAACTCTATGTAATACTATTCTAATTATATATTTAGAAGATAAATGTAATCTATGATGCAATATCTTAGTTTTTAAAGGATTACTTGAGTATTATAAATATTTGTGAATGATTGTAGGTTATCTTTAATATTTTACTATTTATTTAGTATAATACTAAGATTATATTATCAATTAGGGTTTTAGGGTAAATTATGGTGAATTAATGCTTTTATATCCTTAAAGTTATAATTTTAAGGTTTTTACTACTTCCAAGTACAATCTCTAGTGTTTTTACACATTTAAGGTTTAATACATTCATACAAGATTAAGTCTTCGATTATTATCTTAAGGTTTTGATGAGGTTTGAGATCAAATTTTGCAGTTATATGTACTTGAGGTTTTAGGGTCTTCATATATGATTAGAGGTTCAATTGATAATTTAAGGTTTTTCATATTCACTTTAGGTTTTGAATTGAGATTTTAATCGGTTTTAAATCTCACTGGCTCTATTGACTTCAGGAAATCATCTATTGTTTGGGCGTTTGGTTCTATACTTAGAAAGCTAGATTCACGGGGTTTACAATTAAGGTATATATCTAATGTTCCATAGAATCTCTATTATCCTTATTTTTTTAGCGAGTTTAGGAGATCTTTGTTAGTGAAATAATGTGGTGATAGAATTTATTTAGTAGTGTTGATTTGAAATAAAGATGTGAAAGTTAAGGAGTGTTGTTGATGGGATTATGTTGTAAAGTTGACTTTTCTAAAATTTAAGGGTGTTTCAATCTATGTGTTGAGGTATTAGAGGATAAAATAGGTTTAGAAAGGTTTTGAGGGAAAGAGGAAAAAAAAAAGTTCGACCAAAAAGTTACACAACCAAAAGATACGACCATATCCCTTGCAATAGGTGATGTAAGCTGGTAGACCAGAAAATTACACGACCAAAAGACACGACTGTATCCTCAGTCGTATCCTTTACAGTAATAAAGTGTAACTTACTAAGTTACGTGGCTAAAAAGACACGATCGTATCCTTGACCGTATTGTAGGCTTCGCTCCAATAAGTTAAGTTTTTTCTCTTCTTTTTGTTTTATTCCTTTGTTATATTTAAAGTAAACCCCTTTAGTGTATCATTAAGTAAATTTAAGGAGAATTAAATGACCTAAAAGTGAGTTTTAACTAGGAGAAATCATTTATCCAGTATTTAAGAAGTTTAATGAGCATTCATTGTTTATAGGATTTAAAGCTAGGCTTAGTTAGTTGGTAATGGATTCTAAATATCAAGGTACATTAAACATGCTTGTTGTATGTGAGTGATAGGATAGCAAAAAATAAAATGAATTAAATATATATCTAGCTTATGTATCTTTTCGTTGCTTGTGTTTAGCTCGTTCTAGGGGCTTGGAGTAGTAGATCCCTAAGGGGCAACCCTAATGATCCTTACGACACATTGTCTCTAGTAGGTCTTACTTAGAAATAATCTAAGGTAGATCCAGGTGGTGTAAAGGAGCTCGAAGAAGCATTAGGTTGTAAAGGGGCTTAAGGAAGCACGCCCAAACTCTAGGTTATGAGGTTATCATACATTAATGATGTAATTGGGTCGTGAAGACCACTATAATGTGTTTGTGTTACCGGCTTAAAAGCTAAGATAAATGAATGATTTATGTGGATTACTTGCTTACATTTTTACGCATATGAATATGTATTATTTCATCATGCACGTGTAGTTATGTGTTATGTACTAGGCTTCGACTTACTTTATTATATTTTTAGTTACAAGACTTACAGTTGTACTACTTGACTTAAATAACTTATGGAGTTAATTTTTACTACCTTAGGAATAAGACGAGTGAAGACTACGTTTGGTATTGAAAAATATCCTAAAAAATTAAATGATAAGGTTATTTAGTCTTATGTAGTGACATTGATTGATTGGGTATCAATATTTCTTAACTAGAAGTTATTCTAGTATTAATTGGAGATTTAATTGTATAAGATTATTTGGAGACTTTTATAATATTATTTGGAGTTTTTAGTCGAATCTTACACCTAACATGTCATTAGAGACTAGGGACACATGGCAGTCTGTGATATCCTCAATTTTAGGGTATTATATATATAATATCTTATAGGATAATGTATGATATATAATCTAATCCTTATTCCTTATTCATTATTCTTTAATCTATTTAATTATCTATTTCTTCATTTTCTATACCTAGGCTCGAGATCAACTCACTTTAAGCTTGATTAATAAATAAGCCAAGACTGAGCTCAAGACAAAGCTCATTTATCCAAATGAGCCGAGTTCAAGCCATAATTATAAACTCAATAAAAAGCTTGACTCGAGCTTAAGCTTGAGCTCGATAATTTTTAAACGAACTAAGCTTAAGCTTGTAGAAGCTCAGGTTAACTCAACTCGGCTCATTTGTAGCCTAACATATTACTAGTAAAATGATCTTATAGACATCTACTCGTATGAATGCTTACATGTTTCTTAATATAATATGCTTTCCCATTACATATAGGCAAATGGTTAGGATTACATTGATTGTGATCACTATACTGGCGATCGGCACTAGAGATCACAAATAGATCCATGACACATACTTGAGATCAGTCACCACCTTTGCCACATCCATAAGGAGGTAAAGGTATTGGCACTTCACATCTACCTATCACATACCAGTACCAAAGACAACATCGAGTGCATGACTAGACTTAGACTATTGTTATTTTGTACATGAGTAATGTTCTATATAGATAATTGTGATAGCGTAGACTTATGTAATTTGCAGCTTTGTTAATTAGTTGTTATTCAAGTAACTAAGATTATATTTTTCATTTTCATTATATTTGTGTGTTCCTTATGTGCTTGAGCTATACATAGAGTTTTGTTGTTACAAACCTCACAAACTTAGCCCTATTAGAGTCAAAGTTGAATTAGAATACCAATAGCTATTCTCTACATTCTATGAGGTCAAAAAAATTAAAATTGATAAATAAAAATTGAAATGAAACCTTTAAACAAACTCGAAAACCTTAGTATAAAATTCATACACCTTAACCATGTACAAAAATCTTGATCCTTAAATACGCATAACTACAAACTAAATAAAAACTCTAAACCCTAAAGACGGGAAACACTTAATTAAACCCTAAATGTGAAGAACACCCTAATTTAAAAATATTACGAATTTACCTCTCTGAATATGAGTTGCACTATATATATATATTTATTTTAAGTTAATATATATACACATTACATTTAATTACTTTGTGTACATTAAATTATACAATATACAATATTTTTTACTAATGTATTCTATTAGATATAATGTAAATGTAATATGGCTGATTGATGTGGCATAATTAGTGAAATTACTTAATATATTCTTATCACTACAATAATTTTAACTTAAAGGGGCATAGCTTCAAGAGTGACTAGGTTAAAACTACATTAAGAAAAGTACAAATAGGAGCGAGCATTGGTTTTTAAGCAATAAAACATTTTACTCGAGAGGGATTATAAAAGTATGTTTATAAGGGATACATAATACAAATTCCTATACTAAGCACCCTACCATCCTCTATATTTGCCCCAAACATATAGATACTTAGAAGGACTTGGGTACCTATTTAAGTACCCCCCAAATAACCAAAAAAAGCTAAGCTTGTTCAGCCACTTTATGGCTTGCAACCTAACTAGCTTGTTTATTTTTTTTTTTTTAATTTCAATTATAGGAAGCCAATTTTGATCGTTAAAGGCCTACAACCTTTTAGAGAACAAAGCGAACTTATGATGTTTATTCTACGCCTTTTTTCTAATGGCAAATTCATTTTATGCCATTGATCATTTCGCTCCTCTCTCTTTCTCTCTATCTTTTTTTTTTTTTTTAATTTTCAAGTGAATTTGTGTCGTTGAGCAATGGCAACAATATACGATCAGTTAATTTTCTTATCCTTATTTGTTTATATAAATTAGAGGTAAAATAGGATGAATTTTACACTTTCATTACAACTTTACTTAATCTATATATTATTTAAGCTCAAAGGGGCCTATGTAACCCTTTTTTTCAGTATCTTACAAAACATTTACTCCAAACCTTTTATTTTATACTTTAACATGTGATATATATTATCTTAAAATGTATCTTTTGTTACATAATAACAAAATTGCAACTCCTACATATTAAGAATCGCCAAAGATAAGAAATGGGTCAATTAACGACTTGTCTTTCTATGGCTAATGTTCATGTATCCACATTACAAGACCATCAAGCCATGTAGCCCATGTCTCAACATTCTCTCTTTGATTAAAAATAATAGTTGTCTTTTATCCCATATCTCCATCACAATCATATTCGTATTCTTTCACATACTTAAAGTTGGAATTTTGGAGTCGCAAGACAGAAAATGAGCACAACACACTCGTAATATAAACACACTCTACTTCTGATATGGACTCGTAGATAAACACATAAACCCAATATCACGCATAACTAAAAGGGGTGGATCCAAACCATGAGATGGTCCGAAAGATAAATGGCAGCCGAAAGATGAGTAAGGATTCCTATGTACCGACGATAGATATGACGCACCAATATCTCATATGAGCTCAAGTTACACTTGATATAACGCATAAGTATGGTGATAACTCTTATTTTAAATACATTTTACATGGTGATTTTATAGTATTTCCCTTACATTTTTTGTTTTTTTTAAAGAAATTGATACTTAATTGAGTAAAATTTTAATTTCAAGGTTTGACGCATTCTTAGATTGAAAACGAAGAAAAGGAATCAAGTTTCACTCAATTTGGAGTTCAAATGAATGAGTTATGAAGTTTTGAAGTTACACAGTCTAGGACACAGCTGTGTCCCCAAGTTGTGTTCATTCAGGAGAATTTGCCAAGGTCAAAAAGTTACACGACCTAGGGATACGACTGTATCCTAGGGCATGTCTGGTGATGAAAACGGAAACCTTACAATACATTATAAAAGGACATACTAAGATTTCACACAAAAATATTGGACATTCAAGAGAGAAGAGACTTGAAAAGAAGGAGAAGAAAAAGGCGAAAGCAATACCTAACTTCAAGATTAAAGAGATTTATCATCAACAAAAGGGGTTTTCATGTTTTATTTATTGGTTTTGTTGGAATTCGTTTTTCGTTTCATTATGATAGCTTAAAACTCTTGTATTTAAGATTATGGAACCTAGGGTTTCATATGACTATTAGATAGATTGATAATTTTCAATAAAGTTTCTATCTTTTCTTGATTATTTAATTGTTAATTGATATTTCTAGAGTATCAATCTATGATATTATGCATGATGATTGAGAAATTACATGTATAATTAGATCTTTATATAATTGGAGAGAATTACATGTATGCTTAGAGATAAGATACATGTTTCTTTCGGAAAGTTGTTTGTTTGTGTGGGAATTCATTATACATTAATGCGATTCTAAATTCTATTACTAAGTGAAGAGATTCCGGTAAATAATTTAGGATTTAGGTTAATATGCTTGAGAAAGGTATTAACTTTAATTGTAAATCCCTCCAGTCACGAATAACAGAAATTGAATTGAATACATCTTAAGCGGTCACATGTTAAACACTAGGAGAAATAATTCTTAAATACGTTATTACTTTCTTGAAGTCGTTCTTAGTTTTATCGCTTCCTAAATTGCTTAATCAAGTCTCATAATTAGGTTAGTTTGTTAATTTTAGTATTTTTAATTCATTCAACTCATCATAATTTTCCGATTAAATAATAGAGCCAAGGTTAATATTAGTACTAGAAATCTATGAGGCATCGACTTGGACTCACATCCGCTATATTAAAACTGATAGGTATACTTACCTGATATCAAGTTTTTGGCACCGTTGCCAGGGATTTTCAATATTAAGAACACTAGTTGCTTTATTACTTTGACCATTCTTTTTCTTTTGTTTTCATTGTTTATTTTTATACCTAGAGCTGCAATTGATTTTATATTTCTTGCCCTTATAGTGCATGACCCGAAGCAACCCAGAAGATTTGGTAGAACTTGATCCTGAAATTGAGAGAATTGTCCTTCAAAATTTTAGATCGCGACCTAGACAAATTGTGGCTACCATAGACGACGAGTCAATCGTTGACATTAAAGAAGAGGGTGAAGAGGCCAACACTCAATTCATCGAGCAAAAAGATCCACCACACATGGCTAACAATGGGAATGAAGCAAATCGAACCATGTCCAACTATTCAAGGCCTACACTTGTTAGAGCTGACTCTAGTATCGCAAGGCCAACCATCGCGGCTAATAACTTCCAAATTGCACCTAACATCATACAAATGGTGCAACAATATGTTCAGTTTAACGGTCTCCAAGATGAAGATCCTAATGCCCACATCTCTCATCTCTAGCTTTCTAAAGATTTGTGATACATTTAAAATCAACGAAGCTATGGATGATGCCATTCGCCTATGGCTATTTCCTTTTTCCTTAAGGGGTAGAGCAAAATAGTGGTTGAACTCTCTATCACGAAATTCATTCACAACTTGGAATGAATTGGTAAAGAAATTTTTGGAGAAGTATTTCCCACCTGAGAAGACCGCTAAACTTAGGAACGACATTTCTTGTTTTGCCTAATTGGAAGTGGAGACTCTATATGATACTTGGGAGCGGTTTAAGGACTTATCAAGAGGTGCCCACATCATGGCCTCCCACTATGGATGCAGATTCAGACCTTCTATAATGGTCTCAATTTATCTACTAGACAAATGATTGATGCATCTGCAGGAGGTACTTTGAACATAAAGATGCCCGAGCAAGCACAAAACCTGATTGAAGGAATAGAGATGAACAATTATCAGTGGGAAAGCACTAGAGCTAAGCAAAAGGTTATGGGAATTTATGATGTGGACTTAACTACGGCTCTGGCAGCCAAGGTAGACCTATTGAGAAAGAAGATTGATGCACTCTCTATTGGCCCTCAACAAGTACAATCGGATGTAAGTGGCTTTGGCATGCAGGGTTATGGAGCACAAAAACAACTAAAATAGGTATATTATCTAAGAAATCTATCCATGCAACAAAATAACCCCTACAGTAACACTTATAATCCTGGATAGAGGAATCACCCTAATTTCTCATGGGGAAATAAAAACTAAGGCCAGCAGAAGACCAACTTTGGCCCACCTGGATTTCAAAGACCATTCCTACCTCCTCATCCTTAAGAAAAGAAGTCCAGTGTGGAAGAACTTCTCATAAAATATATTCAAGGCAATGAAGCTCGCTTATCCAACATTGAATCATCGTTGAGGAATCAAGAGGTTTCCAATCGCAACCTTGAGAACTAAATTGGTCAACTTGCGAAGCTAATCTTTGAAAGACCACAGGAAACACTCCTAGGGAATACCGAGGTCAATCCCAAGGAACATGTTAATGCTGTGACCTTGAGAAGTGGTAGACAAAGTCATCTTTCCTGTGGATTTTGTTATACTTGATATAGATGAAGATATTGAGGTGCCAATCATTTTAGGCTGACCCTTCCTAGCCACTACTAGGGTTGTTTTTGATGTTAGTGAGCATAAGTTAATATTACCAATCGGGGATGATGAAATAGTTTTTACAACTCCAGAGGAAACGAACAAATTTCTTAACTCAGAGGACACATGTCACAATGTTAATGCCACTAATGTTATTATATCTACATGTGTGCAGGAAACGCTTACCAAAGATTCCTCAAGCTATTGCTTGCAAAAGGGAGATGAAAATCTGGTGACCAACCCTAATTGTGCAGAAGTGGCAACTCAAATAGAAGTTCATGAATCCGTTGTGGACAAGAAGGGGGTTGATCCATTTCACAAGCCAAAAGATCTTAAGTTGAGATCCTTCAACGAGAAGCCACCAATTTTGGAACCAAAACTATCAAGAAATCATTTGGAACATGTCTTTGTGGTGAAAAGTTTGAAACTTCCAATGACAACTGCATCTAAGCTAAAAGCGGACAAAATAAAGAAGTTTAGGCTACATGAATTTGATAAGTGGCATGATAAGGAGAGAAACTATGCAAGTTATGCACCAATGAAATGGAATTGGCAAGGTTAATGGCCTAAGGGTAAATTTACACTCATATGGAGGGTTCAAAAGCGAGATACAAGAGAAGTCCTATCACCACCTGGATGAAGAATCATGAATGAGAAGATGTATCCCATCGAGCTATTAACGTTAACTATAGCACTTCTTGGGAGGCAACTCATGTCTAACTTTGCTCATACTTTAGTTCTTTTAGTTTGTTCCATTTTCTTTTTCATTTATCTAACTTTGCTTAGCTTTGCTTCTTTTATTTGTTTCAATTTTAGTCATAGGCTTTTCCCTTTTAGTTTCATATTTTTTCTCTCTTTAGTTTTCGTTGTCTTATTTTTATAGTTTAAGTACTTTTAGTTTTTTTTTAAGTTTCTTGTATTTTTAAATTCATTAATTGAAAAAAAAAAAAGGAGAACAGAAAGTTACACGGGCATGGGATACGGTCGTGTCCCAACCCGTGTGTGCCCAGTCTTATGCCACACCCACAGAAAGTTACACAAGCATGGGACACAGTTGTGTCCCAGCCCGTATCTGCCCAGTGATATGTCGTCCAAACAAAAAGTTGTGTCCCACGCCCGTGTACGCCCAATATTTACGCTCGACTACAGACAGTTACACGAGCGTGGGATACAGTTGTGTCCCAGCCCGTGTGCATCCAGAATTCACGCTCGAACACAGGAAGTTACACGGGCATGGGACATAGTTGTGTCCCAGCCCATGTTCACCCAGGTAAGGCACCGCACACATAGAGTTACACAGGTGTAGGAGATGGTCATGTCCCAACCCGTGTCCACCTAGCACCTATACGACTCAGCACATACCCTGTACAATTCATTAAAACACACACACACTCTCTCAAACACTCACAAACCTCAACACATATTCATTTCATATTCTCTCTTCTCTCCATCTTCTCCTCACGATTCCTGACATCACGATTCCTGATCTAAGTAAGTTCTCCTCATTGTTTATGCTTTATCTTCCTCATTGTTTAGGCAAGTTTAGCTACTAGACATTTCGATCTTGTGTGAATTGGTACTTGCATTTGGTCTGAGAATTTATTTCGTTCTTTCATAATAGACATACACCATTGCCTTGTGTTGCTAGATTTTAATGCCTTTATGATGCCTCTTTTGGTTAGATATTCCTTATGATCTCTCAAATCTGAATTTTGTTTGCCAATTTGATAATCCTTATTCAATCACGCCAGTTAGGGTTAGCATTATGAGAGTAATTTTGGGTCATTTAATGTCGTTGATGTGTTAGGACGCCTACTTTTCAAGCTGATTGTAATGTAGTGGGTCTATTGTATAATTAGTTGGATGCATTTGTTAGCCATTTTTTTTACATTGATTAGTTTTGTGGATGCACTCCACATGTTTGTTTAAATGTCCCAATGAGAATTCTTTCAATATTCTTCACTGTTAATCCTTTCTCCTTCTGTCTTCGTTTAAACTACGTCTGGCAAGGATGCGCGTTTTTTATTTGGTTTGGTGTTTCTTTTCAGGTATTCAATGGAAAATCGTGCAAAGCTTACCATTCAATGAAAATCCAAATATATAGCATCCTCTTCATCGCACGAAGGTGCAATTGTTGAACCATTAGCCACTCTCCCTCCGATAGAGCACCTAATGCTTCAATTCAAAGAAAAATACCAATCGTAATGCTATAGTTTGCTTATGAACAAGCCTTTCGATGACACCCTTCATCTGGATTGGGATATTCTCGCTCAATTGGAGCTCACAACAAAAATGAAGGAGCTCTTGGACGGAATCATTTGGGAGCGATTTTTATCTCTTGAAGCTCTAGTTTATAAAGAGCTGACATTAGAGTTTTTATGTACATACAAACTCGATAAAGAGAGTGCTAGTGGCATAGGCCCCAAACGCAAACTCCATTTCACTTTGAGTGGCCACCCTTTCCACATGACAATAGCTCAATTAGGCAGATATCTCGATCTTTATAAAGATAAATACACATGGACAGAAGAGTTCCAACGTCTATCATGTCGTTTTCTACGTGGAGTAACACCAAGGATGTTTTGGAACAAAATTACTGTTGGTAATGCGTATGACCCAACAAAGAGTAAGGCTTCTCAATTGGTCAAACCTAAATATCATGTACTTCATTGGCTCTTTACACATACATTGACTAGGCGAGGCCTCAGCACCAATGTAGTTTCCAATAAGGATTGCCTCTATATGTATAGTGTTATTCATAAACATCCCATCAATCTAGCCATTGAGCTAGCTGAACTTTTCAGCTACCAAGCCACTACTACACGGAAAAAAGGGCATATTTGTTGTGGTCCCTATATCACCTTAGTCGTGTAGGCCATGCGGACTAAGGTTGTCATTTGGCCCTCGCTTACCTTAGTCAATTAAGTCATTCCTATGCGACTTAATTCATTCCGGCTCATGAACCTTTTACCAACGAGACGTCAAGGTCGACACTCACGCAGCACATCTCGAGGCCAAACGTCTTCAGCAAGCTTTGAAGACAAATTTGATAAGTTGATGATTGATGTTCGTTATATCCGAGAAAGTGTAGATAAACTTCATATTCGCCAAGATAAAATGGAAAATTTTCCCAAGATAAAAGAGTCGGATGCACATGATGAGGATAGTAAGAGTGAGGAAGAGGATGATAAGGGTGGTGAGGAAGAGGCGGCTGGGGGTAGTGAAGAAGACGATGATGAAATCATAGCGAAGGCACCATCTGATGAGGATGATGAAGAGATGGATTCCGATCCCTCTTCTTAGTTCATTTTTTTTTTTTATGTTGTTTTTAGTTGGCTAAGGCATATGCAATCAAATATGTAATGATGATGCTTCCTTATTATGAACTTCTTCACCTTATTTTCGACTAGCAATGAAGTATTAGTTTCTTTTTCAATACATATATTTCTTTTTTCCCTATGATGATTTTTCTTGTTTCATTTCTTGCTGCTATGCTTTCTTAGTCGTACATTGAGGACAATGTATGTTATTCAATGTGGGGAAGGGATATATATGAATTTGTTACTATTTAAGAGACCAATTATTCACATTTGACCCAATTAATTTTTAAGCTAACTTGCAATAGGTGATTAACAAATGTTGAGCCAAATTAACTGTGTCATCTTGATCATTATTGATCTTATTATACTTTACTAGAATTGATTAGTCAAATCTGTGGAGGGGCAAAGTTACGAGTTATTTAGCTTGGGACTCTAAGACTTGAGATTGAAGCAACATTACTAGTTGAGGTTAGTCATGGTTATTTTTAAATTTACATTTATGTATACCTTTCTCTTAGAAATTTTTAAGAGCCCTATAATTTTTAGCAAACAAACAAATAAAATTCTTCTTTTGAGAACCCCTAAAAAATCACAATGATTAGAGGTCAAAAGTAATAACAAGTGTATGAATAGAAAAAATTGGTAAAGATTTGTCTTGGTCCGTCAGAAGAGCGAGATTGAGTCCCAATGCCAATTCTAATGAAAAAAATTGGTATGGATCGGCCTTGGTCCGTCAGAAGAGCAAGGTTCTTTCCCACTATCAATATAAGGAATAAGTTGGTATGGATCGGTCTTGGTCCGTCAGAAGAGCGAGATTCTTTTCCTCTACCAACACAATTGTGCTTAAATAAAGTAATTTTAAAAAAACTCCCAACAAAAGCATAACTAGGGGGATGATTAGAGGATGAATAGATATAAAATGTGTTTGTTTTAGATTATGACGCTTGGTGAGATGGAAGAGAGAATTGTATACACTTTAGTCAAATGGACAAAATTTTTATGACTCTTTCCTGGTTGGCGAGATGTTAAATCCAGTTTTTAGTTTAAGAATCCTTAGTTAAATGACTTGGGTAAACTTCGACTTTCATAAATTAACTAATGAATAATGAACTTTAGTAATAAGTATTGTTGGAGCATTCGAATATGATCAGGTGAAATTATGACATTATTAAGGGTGAAATTGGTTGACTTTATTATTGCAAGTTAGTTGAGAATGAGTTTCTTACTTTTCTACAGGTTAAGTGTATTCATTCATCGGTTTCCTAAATAGTGATAAATTTTGTTTACCATTTCTTGTCCTGAAAGTTTTGTTATGATTTATTTGCTTGAGGACAAGCAAATGCTTAAGAGTAGGGAAGTTTGATAACTCTTATTTTAAATACATTTCATATGGTGATTTTATAGTATTTCCCTTACATTTTTGGTTTTCTTTAAAGAAATTGATACTTAATTGAGTAAAATTTTGATTTCAAGGTTTGAACGCGTTCTTGGATTGAAAACGAATAAAGGGAATTAAGTTTCACTCAATTTGGAGTTCAAATGAATGAGTTATGAAGTTTTGAAGTTACATAGTCTAAGACACAGCTGTGTCCCCAGGCTATGTCCATCTAGGAAAATTTGCTAAGGTCTGAAAGTTACACGACCTAGGGATACGACTGTGTCTCAGGCCGTGTCTAGTGATAAAAACGAAAACCTTACAATACATTATAAAAGGACATACTAGGGTTTCACACAGAAAGATTGGACATTCAAGAGAGAAGAGACTTAAAGAGAAGGAGGGAAAAAAGGTGAAAGCAACACCTAACTTCAAGATTGAAGAGATTTATCATCAACAAAAGTGGTTTTCATGTTTTATTTATTGGTTTTGTTGGAATTCGTTTATAGTTTCATTATGATAGCTTAAAACTCTTGTATTTAGGATTATGGAACCTAGAGTTTCATGTGACTATTAGATAGATTGATAATTTTCAATAAAGTTTCTATCTTTTCTTGATTCAATTATGTTATTTAATTGTTAATTGATATTTCTAGAGTATCAATCTATGATATTATGCATGATGATTGAGAAATTACATGTGTAATTAGATTTTTACATAATTAGAGAGAATTGAATGTATACTTAGAGATAAGATAAATGTTTCTTTCGGAAAGTTGTTTGTTTGTGTGGGAATTCATTATACATTAATGCGATTCTAAATTATATTACTATGTGAAGAGATTCCGGTAAATAATTTAAGATTAGGGTTAATATGCTTGAGAAAGGTATTAACATTAATTGTGAATCCCTCCGGTCAAGAATAACAGAAATTGAATTGAATACATTTTAAGCGGTCACATGTTAAACACTAGGGGAAATAATTCCTAAATACATTATTACTTTCTTGAAGTCGTTCTTAGTTTTATCGCTTCCTAAATTGCTTAATCAAGTCTCATAAATAGGTTAGTTTGTTAATTTTAGTATTTTTAATTCATTCAACTCATCATAATTTTTCAGTTAAATTATACAGCTAAGGTTAATATTAGTACTCGAAGTCTCTAAGGGATCGACTCGGACTCACATCCGCTATATTAAAACTGATAGGTGCACTTGCTTGATATCATATGGCTAAAGGTCACTAGCCACTAGTCTATGCTTAATGAGCTAGATAAAAGTAGCTCAAGAGTAAGCAAAAGGATACTTAGCTCAAGAGGGAGTAAAAGTTTTGTGCATTCTCCATATGATTATGTGGCTATTTCATTATGTGAGTATTTATAATACCCAGTTAAGGTAAGTCTTAAATTACATAAATGGATCCCTATTTGCTAAACAAAAGGAGAATAATTTATAGGGAAAGCAAGTATTCATGCAAAAGAATATCCCCTATTAGAAAAGATAGTACGGATGCCAGAGAGGACAGCATGCATACGTTTTACTCAGTCTGTGGTCCCAATAGCACTGCGAGCCCAGTAGGGGTGGGCCTTGATTAGGTTTGGTCAACATTTACAGTTTGGTAGCTTTGATTACTACGACTAGACAAAGGTTAGATTAAGGACGACTTACGTTCGGGTCGACCTTGGGTGGTCAGCTCCTGACAATTGTTAGCTTAACCTCGGTACTATGGCGATGGTTGTTTTCCTAATTTGGTGCTTAGACTAGGGTGTTACAGAGGGGTCGACTCCACATGTCGGTCGATCACCTCGGCAACTTCCTAGATGGCATAGAGAGCAAAGTAGCTTAGCAGATCAGACTGAGGTAAACACTACTCCTCAATGCTTAACTTACCTTAGACAACTCAACGAACCATTTGAGAAAGTCATCTAGCTCAAGAGCGCGTGATCGGTCCTTGATCCCTATCATCCCTTCCAAATTGTTTGAGATTTAGGATCAAATCTAGTTCAGCTTCAGGTTACTCGTTCTCAAGAGTGTAAGGTTAGAGATTGGCAATGTTAAAGGATTCTGAGACTTCGTATCCTTCAGGTAATTCAATGTTATAAGCATTAATATTGATCTTTTGAAGCACTTTGAAAGATCCATCAACTTTAGGAGACAACTTGCTCTTCCTTAAGTTTAGGAATCATTCCTTACTAAGACATATCCAAACCAAATCACTTTGTTGAAATTCTCTCTTCCTCTATCCTTGGCTTCGCTTCTTAAGCTTAATATTAGCTCAGCTCAATTGCTCAACAACCTTTTGGTGCATAGCTTTGATGGCCTTAACTCTTTCAATGGCTAGTTGGTCATCATCAAGCTTCAGTTGAGGTACTTGGTCCATCGGGAGCTCGAGGTTAAACCCATAGGCAACCTCGAATGGAGACATGCTCGTTATGCTATGGGTAGTCCTATTATAGACAAACTCAATGATTGGTAGACACAGATCCCAATCGGTCGTATTTTGTATGACAGCAACCTACAACAAAGTTCCACCGAATCTATTTAAAACCTCGGTCTGCCCATCGGTCTACGAATGACAGGACATGTTGTACAATAGCTTAGTCCCCATTTGCATCCATAGCATCCTCCAAAAGTAACTCATGAACTTTATGTCTTAGTCCAAACCAATGGTTATAGGAACTCTATGAAGTTTGATTACTTCTTACAAGAAAAGAAGAGAGATAGCCAAAGTCTTGTTAGTTTTGAAATAGGGCACGAAATGTACCATCTTGCTAAATCGACCCACAACCACCATGATGAAGTCCTTCCCTCGAGACGTCCTCAGCAATCTTAACATGAAGTCCATACTTATCTTAGACTACGGTTTGGTTAGGATGAGCAAGGGTAGATAATGTCCTTACTCAGCTTGGCTCTTTGCCTTTCGACAGGTCACATACTTCTCCAATACGAACTGCATGTCTTTCATCATTCTTGGCTAAAAGAATCTGGTAGATAGTACTTCATGGGTTCAGCGCTAGCCAAAGTATCTTGCCAATCCTCCTCCATGCACTTCGGGCACTAACAGTTCTCTCGTGAAACAGGTCAGGATACATAGCCTCCTTTTCTTGAATAAGTATCTGTCTTCCTTATGATTGTCATTCAATGTCTATCCTTCCTCACATCGAACATAAATAGGACCAAAGTGTAGATCCCTAGCATATAAATTCTTTATGGTTGAAAAACTAAGTAGCCTTATTTGCAGTTTAGTCATGAAGGTATGTCATCTTGATTGGGAATTAGCCACTACGTTGTTCTTTCCATTCTTATATTTCATAACATAGGAAAAACCCTCCTTGAACTCGACCCATTTGGCTTATCTTCGGGATAACTTAAGTTAGCTCATTAAATACCTCAAGGATTCATGATCAGTGTAGATGACAAATTCCTTAGGCAGCAAATAGTGTTGCCATACCGTTAGGGCTCAAATTAAGGAGTAGAACTCCTTTTCATAAACAGAATAGTTGAGTGTAACTTCTTGAAGATCTTGCTGAAGTAAGCAATAGGTCGGCCTTCTTACATCAACATGGCACCTATACCTAGTTTGAACGTATCACACTCTACTTCAAACACTTTGTCAAAGCTCAGCAGAGCTAAGACAAGGGCTATGGTCAACCTATCCTTCACTTCCTCAAAACTCCTCTACTCTTTCCCTCTCCATTTGAATTCAATATTCTTCTTTGAGAGTTTAATGAGTGGGGCCAAAATTGTATTAAAATTCTTTATAAATCTATAATAGAATGATGCCAAGCCGTGGAAACTTCTTACGTTGGCAGAACAAGTTGGTTCAAGCCATTCTACGATTGCTCTTATTTTCTCATCATCAACTTGGATACCACCTCCACTTACAACAAACCCTAAGAAGATCACCTCAGATTGGCAAAAGTTACACTTCTTCATATTGGCGTAGAGCTGTTTAGCTTAGAGTTTTGCAAAGACTCTTCGAAGATGCTCCTAATGAATCTCCAAGTCAAGGCTATATGCCAGAATGTCATCAAAATAAACTACAATAAACCTTCCTATTAATTCTTAGAGCACATGATTCATCAAGCGCATAAACGTGCTTAGCACATTGGACAATCCAAATGGCATTACAAGCCATTCATATAAACCATGTCGTGTCTTGAATGCGGTCTTCCACTCATCACCTTTACGCATTCAGATATGATAGTATCCAGATTTAAGGTCAATCTTAGAGAACACTCTTACTCCACTTAACCCATTAATCGCCTCTAAACAGAGCTTCCAAATTTTATAATTTATAAACCTATATCCTATCCTTAACTCGGTTCGATAGGCAAGTGTACCTATCATTTTATAGCACAAAGGAGTATAGAGTCATCTTTAATAGGAAAATGACTCAAACACTAGTACTTAATAATTTTTCCTATTATCTAACACTCAAATTCAGTAAGTGATCGATTATTAAGACTCTAATTGTTAACTAAACTACACTAATCTACAATCTAGAGTTATTAATATAATGATTACAAGAACAATTACGAAAATACACTTAACATATAGACTTGCTTCATCACTTAGTATAATCTTACCAAAATACTCTTTATCTTAATACTTGTTAGCTATAGGAAATTACAGTATATAAGAATTCTTCTCAAAACTACTTACTTCTAATCCTAATTATGTCTATTGGAATCTCTTCCTAATTAACAACCAACAAAGATTGCATTAATGTCGTGTTAATGTATCAATTCCCCTATGAATGCAGCAACTTTTCTAATAATATCTTTATTATCAAGAGTGAGTTGTCCAATGAACTAGATCTATTCCATAGAATTGTATCTCAACATATTCTATTGAAATATGTCTTAAGTCAATGTCGTGTACTACAGCATACTTGGATTCATTAAATGCCATTCATCAAAATTAATAAACGTCAGGAAATTACTTTTTCAAGCACTTGATCATAATAGTGATGTAGCAAGCCCTAACGAACTACTCACATATGATAAAACAATAACACAAAAGAACAGGAAACATAATTACGTAGAAATAAAGCATGGAATAAGTTAAAGGTAAAAACCCCTTTTTATTCCATTGAAGAAGTTTGATGAATACACAAACAATGAATTCCCGTCATCTCTCTCGAGTGATTCTGCGAAAGTATAGTACATGCTAGGAATTGATATAGAAGACAAACAGAAAAATGCAAGACTGGGTACAAGGATGGGTAAAATAGATGTGTTTTGGAAAGGTGATGTGTTGTTCTTGATGTCTGAAAAATTGATCTATCAAAATTGATGTCTTCTCCAAAAGTTGCCATATCTTTTTATATTCTCCTAGTTAAAAAACTTGAATCTACCCCTTCACGGCACCAGTTGATGTTTCCCATTTACTAGTTCGCGTGAAAAGGTTGAAAAGAACAATTGTGCTCCTTTCTATCATGCCCGTGACTTAGGGCCTGTTAGTCTCGAAAAGAATTATTCTTCACCAATCACAATCGTGAACTTCTTATCTCATTATTAAATCTCATCACGCCCGTGACCACGGCTGTGATCATCCTTTTGCTATTTAATCATAGCCGCAATTGACAAGGGGATTGACCAAACTTCCTTGATCACGGCCATGATTGAGGGTGTGACCAGGGCTAGATTCTACATTGCTTCACTATCATACCTGTGATTAATGCTATTTCACTTATTTCTTCCCCTTTCATGGCCATGACTAACTTGAAAGTTGTTATTCTTGTGTATACTTCATCCATTTGCTCATGATTTACCTAAAATCATTATTTTATTTAATTAAGTACCCAATCTAAAGAATTAAATCACATTTATGATTAATTCTATGCCTAAACATGCTTTGAAAGTGTAAAGTAATTTACACTTATGACTCGTCCAGCATGTCATCAACCTTGGGTATGGGATGCCTGTACTTAATGGTGATTCAATTGATCACTCGGTTATCTATGCATATCCTCTAAGAACCATCTTTCTTCAACACTAGCAAGGCTAGTACTGCATAGGAACTAAGGGACTCACACACATACCCCTTCCTCATCAACTCATCTACTTACTTCTATAACTTAGTAGCCTGTTTAGGGTTCAACCTATAGGTAAGTTTGTTCAGCAAGGTAGCTCTTAGCTACAAGTCAATTGCATGCTCGACGCCTTAGATTGGGGCCAGACCTTTCAGTAGCTACCCTGGAAACAAGTCAGCAAATTCCTTTGATAAGGTATTTACCTCAATAAGCAACTCTAACTCCTTAGGTCTTTACTCCAAAATTCTTTAGACTAGCAGATAGGTCAATCCTTCAAGCTCCATCTCTCTTTATAGTTCAGCTTAAGTCATCACCAAATCCTCTTTCTTCAGGGTTCAGCTCAATTGGCACTATATGACTCTTACTTGCTCGGCTATCATAGGACATTATTTCACCCTCTTGCCTTCAAACTCGAGGAAACAAGTATTCCTCCTTCCATCATATATCACTACTCGATCAAACATCCATGGTCATCTAAGTAAAATGTGGGACGTACTCATGGTACACATTACAGAGCACTTCATCTTGATATTTGCTAATGCAGATTGGTATAAACACTTATTTATTCACCTATAAGGCTCCCTTATCACTAAGCCAATGAAGCTTATACGGTTTTGGGTAGGGCTTACTTGGCAATTTCAATTACTAGACCATAAATGTAGAGGCTACATTGGTATAGCTCCCATTATCAATTATTAGGGCACATAGTGACTCATTCACCTTGCATCTGATGTGAAAGAGATTTTCTCTCTATTCATCTTTGAACATAGGATTGATACTCATTATTCTCCTCAAAACTAGAGTAGTCGGCATGAAGTTGCCTTCCTCACTGTATATAACTTCTTCATTAGATAGCTTGGTCTATCCATCTTCCTTCAACTCCTCTACTTCCTTGTCAGTGCTGTCCACTTCAAGAGTCAACATCTCACCTTAGATCACCATAGTCCTTCTACTCGGATACTAGGCAACCACATGTCCAAATCTTTAGCATTTGAAACACTTAATCTCACTTGTCTTCCTGCTCGAACTCTGGCTTTTCTCAAAGTTCCTTGAGCCTCCCTTCTCCTTTATTCGAGTGGTCTGAGCAAGTTAGGTCTCAACAATCTTACTTGGTTATGTTCGCTTTGGTTTGCTCAAAATAGTTCGGCTACTGCCTAGTCAACTAATTGGTGGTCAGAACCTTCTTGTTCAACACCTTTCTATCCTCTAGGCGATTTGAATCGCATTGTCAAGTGACCTAATTTCCATGGTTTCTAGGATATCTCTAATCTCATATTTTACTCCACTGATGAATCTAGATACCATTTGGTCTTCAAGCTCACTTACTTCGCATTGGATCATCAACATTTAGAATTCCTTAAGATAAGCTTCAACAATCCATCCTCTTTGCCTCAATTCTTATAACCTTTTGAAGGCATCTCAAAGATAGTAGTTTAACACAAACCTTCTTTTCATAACTTTCTTCATTTCATCCCATCTCTTGATTTGTTGTTCTCCTTGTCTTCGTCAAGTAGCTTACAAGTTTTTCCACCACAAAATGGCATAACTAGTAAATTCCAACACAGCAAGTCTAACCTTTGCATTATTGAGCACTTCGTGGCATTCAAACTACTTTTCAATCTTATCTACCCAATATAGGTAGTTCTTAGCATCACCACTTCTAGAAAAACTTAGAATACACATCCTCAATCCTTAAACTCTAAGGGCTTACACGTTTCTTTCTTCAACCTCATAGTACTCCTCTACGTCGTCGTCTCCTTCCGCTTCTTCCTCAATCTCTTTAAGCTTTAGCCTTCATCTAATATCCCTACCAACTCCTTCAGCTCAGGGTAGTCGAGCTAAGGTATTAACTTGGCCAAACTGACCATTACCTCACTCTTGTTGCTCACGTTCTTTAGTGGGGCTATTTCTAGCTCATTGCCTGTCTTTTTGGATAACGGTCACCGAACTAGCTACCAAGGTTGTAAGCCTATCCAAGTGGTCATCTACTAACTAAGGTGTAAACTTTCCTTCTTGCCCTTAGCCATGTCAAATACCACTATCTTGGTTTCCCAAAGTTCCTTGAACACTTGAACCTAACATTGGTGGTTACTTCACAAAATTGATGTCTAATAATACCACTTGAAGTTCTTTTCACAATTAACAATAGCTGTAAACCCTAAGAAATCAGTAGTTTGAACCCTAATTCAAGTCCGAGTGTTATAAACTATGTAATAAGTCGATAAAGCTAATAACAATAAAAGATTATGAAATTTAATAAATCAAAATAACACCGATAACAAAATCCTAGGAATTGATTGAAACCCTAAATCGAGTACTAAATCCCTAAAATTGATTTTGCACCATTAATCAAAATTAAACTCGAATTTGTTCGAAATCCTAAAACTATAACTATAAGCCTATAAATTAGTTAAATATTATTCAATAGTGATATAATTATAGCCGATTACAATTATCGACTAAATTGCTTACTCGCATAAAATTTTAACGAAATCGCTATAATAACTTGTAAAAATTATAATTATAATGAGTATCAATTAAATTGATAAATTTTCACAAAATTTTCAAAATTAATCTATGATGAGAATTGTTATAATTTATATGTTTAGAAAAATTACATATATTTATTATTAATTTTTAGTTTCTTCTTTTTTCTTATTTTTCTTACTTTTCTTCTTTTCTCCTAGCTGCACCTTCTAGAACTAAAAAAAAAAAAAAAAATCAAAGCAACAACCCACGTAAGGAAATCTAAATTGCCAAGTGTTGATTTTACAAAAAAGAAAAATATTTGGAAATGATTACATTGTCTTATCTTAATAAATGTAAAGATTAGGCTATGATTTTATTTTATCTTATTCTTATCCTAAATTGCTGATCACGCTGGAATGAGAGAAAGAAACAAAATTTGGAAAAAATTGCAAAAGCAAAACCGAAACTTGGAAAGCTAAAAATGTGAAGAAGAAAAAAGAAAAGAAGAAGAAGAAAAAAAAAACAAAAGTAATAGGTAAGTAAATTATTTTGCAAGTATAGATGTATATTATATAGTATGTACATGTATATATGTAGTATTTGTATTGTATTTTTGTAAATATAACATTACTATTACATGTATATATGCATAAGTACTTAAATTGAAATATATATGTATGTATAAAGATATGTATGTATACATGTATGTACATAGGTATAATATACGGTAGGAGTATGTAGTATGTATTTTTTTTAGATTACATATAATAGGTATTAAGTATTTTTACAAAATAACTATAGGTATATACATATATATATGTACACGTGAACTACATATTGATGTATATGTGTATAAATTATTTTCATATGTATATATATATGAATATGTAGTCATATAGTATGTATAAGTATTTGTATATTATCTATATATATTTATGTATTCGGTAGTTATATATTTATGTACACATGTAAACTATATTTTATATACATATGAGTATACCTATGTGTATAAATAAAAATACATGAATATATGTATGTGTACATAAGAGTATGTCAAATAAGTATTTATTGTTTTCATAAAATAAATATATACATATGTCTACATATGGCGTATAACATATAGTATATATATGTAGTATACCGAATAAATATATAATATAATAATATCTACAAACTAAAATAAATTTATAATTATGTAAGGAGTAGGTATAAGTATATATATATATATATATATATATATAATACCGTAAATTAGGAATTTCTCAATAAAGTAAAATTATAAAATTTATCAAATATACGATAAGTCTATATGTATATATATGTGTGTGTGTGTGTGTATAAATCGTAAATATAAATGAATAATGAGAAAATAAGAAATAATAAAAATAATAATGGCAATAATAATAATAATAATCATAATAAGGCTAAAATCTCAAAAATAGGAAAAGTATGCTTAAAATAATAAAAATATCAATTATATGGTTTAAATAATTATTAAATCATAAATATATTAAGAAAAACTAAAATTAATATTTTATAATTTTTAAACAAAAATAATAAATTTTATGATATTTTTATATCACAATTCAAATTACGAGTCACAACGTCCAAAACAAACCTCACTACGAAAAAATACGCTCGAAAACGATCAAAATGAACTATAAGTTCATAACGATCTGAGCTAAAACGAAAAGGTTACATGCGATTTGATAAAAAGCTCGAATCGATAATTTCATATAACTAGGTGAAGTAAATCTTACAAATTATTATACTAATTTAGCTTTAAATTCCCAAACTTACAAATCTTTATTGTTCGTAGGTGATTTTGATATAGACCCTGAGCTACCACCAGATTATTACGACCCCTAAATTGGCCATGGCTAATTGAGTTTTTCCTAATGATTCCATACTTGTTTTTGTTTGTAATTAGTGAATATAAGTTATGATTGATAAATGAATGTATATGGGGTTGGGTTATACTTATGCATGATAATTGTTGTTAATGGTGAATTTACTTTAAATTTTAATAATGTAATGATTGTTGCATAGTAGATTCACTAAAAGTTGATTGTTTGTGACTTGGAATGATCACTAAATAAATAAGGCCTAATTTTATTCGACTAGAAAAGTTAACTTGGATTATGCATAATCATGCACTGCATAATTAATTCTGGCAGTCACATTACATGGAGGTAGTGAGAAGCCATACGTGGGTTGATTATTGATTGTTATAGATTTCGTACATTGCACATGTGCGATATGACCTTACCTTGACCCGTAGGATGATTAGGCGTTGGAGGCACCAACAGCCTGGCTAAGGGTCGAGTCTAGAGGCCTTCGTTTAGGGGTGAATGAAAGCTATGTAAACCTACTCACAATCATATGTAGAACTCGTTTTGATAAAACTGATAATGGATATACCATTACATTTTGAATACAAAATGTAGAGTTTCGTTATGAGATAAATTCTAATATGATACCCGGATTGACGGTGCCAATATATCTCCAACCCTAACTTTGGAGGGCATTAAATCTAAGCTGTAGTAGTACCTCGTCACCTACATGTATTTTTTTAGCATACTAATTACCATGCATTCATTTGATTGAACTTAACTATCGTATAATTTGATTACTGTATGGTTGAGGGAAATTATCTCACTAAGCTAGTTAGCTTATACTCTTATAGTCTTCTTTCGCAGGTCGATCTATTTGTGGAGTCGGGCCATCGCATGCCCGAGGTTAGTGTTTTATATAGGGTCAATGTAGAAGCTGGATATGATCAGAGAGTATTTCTAATAGTTTATAGAGCCAAATATGTAATCAATATACTAAGTTAACTTAAGACATGTTTTAGACTTCTTATTTGTAAATTCATATATAAATAGACCATGTGTTACATTTTTATAATTTATAATTTTATTATGAAATGATATTGCTTATACTTACGCACTCTTGGTAGTTAGTTGTAGTTGTAGCTATAGCTTTGTGTATCGTATAAAAAGGTCATCGATTGTAAGGGAATTCAATCTGCAATCCTTTGTACGGTATATGGCAATTGCCACGACTAGCCCCCTCGAGTCGTGACAACAGCAAATCAATAACCAATACTTCTAACACCACGACAACATTCAAAGAACAAGTAGTCAACCACACTTTATTTTACATATCAAAAACAAGGGAAAACAGAGTAAAGAACACTTCTCAACTACAAAACTCCAATGTTATCAATAGAATCTCTAGCATACGAGAGCAATAACAAACCACTCAAAGAACATAGCAGCAAAATCCAGCTTTGAATATAGCCTGGCTCTAATACCAAGATGATATGGACTCGTAGATAAACACACGAACCCAATATCATGCGTAATCAAAGGGGGTGGATCCGGACCACGAGATAATTCAAAAGATAAATGGTAATTGAAGGGTAAGTAAGGTTTCCCATACACTGATGATGGATATGATGCACCAACGCCACATATGAGCTTAATTCACACTGGATATGACGTACAAGTATGGTCAAAGGTCATTGGCTACTAGTCTATGCTCAATGGGCTAGCTAAGAGTAGCTTAAGAGTAAGTAGAAAGACTTTTAGCTCAAGAGGGAGTACAAGTTCCATGTATTCTCTATATGATTATGCAACTATTTCATTATGCGAGTATTTATAGTACTTAGTTAGGCTAAGTCTTAGATTACAAAAATGGATCCCTACTTTCTAAACAAAAGGAGAATAATTTATAGGGAAAGCAAGTATTCGTGCAAAAGAATATCCTATGTCAGAAAGGATAGTGTGGATGTTAGAAAAGACAGCGTATGCATGTTTTACTCAGTCTATAGTCCCAATAACACTGCCAATCGAACAGGGGTAGGACTTGATTAAGTCTAGTCAAGATCGGTAATTCGACAGCTTTAATTGCTAAAGCTAGACAAGGGTTAGATCAAGGACAGCTCAAATTCAAGTCGGCTTCGGGTGGTCAACTCCTAACAATTATTAGCTTGGCCTTGGCACTATAGAGATGGCTGTTTTCCTTATTTGGTGCTTAGGTTAGGGTGTTGCAGAGGGATCAACTCTACATATCGGCTGATTAGCTCAACAACTTTCTAGATGGTGTGGAGAGCAAAGTAGCTTAGTAGATCGAACTGGAGTAAACACTACTCGTCAGCGCTTAACTTACCTCAGACGGCTCGATAAACCATCTAAAAAAGCCTTTGGGCACAAGAGTGGGTGATCGATCCTTGATTCCTATCAACTTTTATATAACACAATGTGCAAACCAACCAACTCTTCCAGCAAATTCAAAATTAGTTTCTTTCTCTCTATTTCATCAATTCTATGATTATGTATAATAAGTGATCTTTATTTTTGAGTTTATTGTATCATTGATTGTTTATGTGAAGAATTGTGGGTTTAATTCTAATTTAGTGATAATCCATATGTTTGTTCACGATTAGTATGTTAGCTCATGTGTTTCATATGTGAAGATTCTACTTGTTTAGTTAGTTGCTTCACAATTGATCAACATAAAAAATAGATTCAAACAAAGAGAGTTATCTTTATTAAAGAAAGATTTTAATCTACATGGTCTACATTTAGTTTTTCTTTTTCCTTTTTTCTTAAACATTTTCCACCTTTCTAGGTTTGTGATGATTTAGATTCAATTTTCTTTCTCTATGAAAAAGGGAAAAAAGTTTGGAAGGAAAAAAAAAAAATTCTCCATGCCAATAGCAATATCAATTTAGGATATGCATCTCTCTCTCTCTCTCTCTCTCTCTAAATTACCTCTTGATAATCCATTCTCCGTTAATATCTCAAGTTGTTGAAAATTGACTTTTAGTTTTTTTGAGCATGGGTAGAAAGCATATTCTAATTAATCTTAATAATGTCTAGATTTTGACTAACAATGGATATTATAGTTGAATTCATTGGCATTACTAATGTTCCTTAGGAAAACTTAAATCTTTTATGGCTTTGAACACATATCTTCTCTTTTTTCTTTCATTTAATCTATAGCAAATGGATGTGATTATCTCTTTTATAAAGGCATCCACCATACCTATCTCATAGGCATAACTTAATATGAAACTAACAAAAATCCAAGTCCTTTTTTGACTAGTATTGAAGTGGTGAGCATCATTGCGGCGGAACATATCGATCCAAAGCAATGTGGCAATTACATCACTAAAGATATTTGTGGTTCATATGGATGGAGTTAAACAATGGTTTGCTGGTGGTAGAATGGGTTTAGTATATTCATAAGTTTTCATTTTAGTGACAAAGAAAGAGATATATCATAGTAATGTAGAGTGAAGGGGGAAAAAAGGAAAAAGAGTTGGAGCAATCTTAAATGAGTTTTACATAATAGTGAAAATTCAAACTTTTTTTCTCCTTAAAGTATTTCATTCTTTTCCTAAAGAATATTTTATTTAAGAAAAAAGTATCTCTACAGTGCATGTAATGTAGCTATTTCAATTTATATTGAAAAACTGCTCTGTTTGGCTTAAGGGTGTCACCGAGGTAAGTTCAAAACAGGTTTTGCAAAACCCGAACCTAACCCAGTACTCTATAGTGCTTCCCAAAACCTTATAGGGATTTTACCCTATTTCCATAACTCGTCCCTATAGGATTTTGGAAAACTTAATTAAAACCCGACCCAACCTACTCATGATAAAAAAATTATAAAAAAATACATTTAATGAAAATAGGTACTCTTATTGATAAAATAAGATACTTAAGAACATAAACATGCCAAAGTGTCCATGCATCACATCACCATAAAATTTAATTTTCAAATAAGCCATTATTATAAATCCTTGTTATAAACCTAAAAGTAAAATATGAAAACAATATCTATATAAATATTATGCTCTTTAAGGTTGTTTGAAAGTAAAGAGACAAAAGATATTATTCTATTATTTATATTTTCTCAACACTTATATTTTATTATTAAATTATTTATAAATACTAATATATTATTAACTCATGCTTTGTGAAGCACCAATTTTCTATAATGTAGATGTAATAATATGAGCTATAAGGATGAGATTAAGGGTTCTTATATTTGTATATGTATATATTATTATTTTAAAATGGGTTCGGATTTTCCGTTAGGTTTTTCTTAAATTCCAAAACGTGACCTATAATCCTATAAGGTTTGAGAATTAATTTCACAATCCGCCCCAAAACCCAATAAGGCTCTTAACAATTCAGACCAGCCGAAAACCCTATAATGACCCACCCAATGACAACCCTAATTTGACTTATTTTAATAGTTAATATGTAATGGGATTTATTTCTTTGCTTTTCTTTTGTTGGATTATTATATTATTATTTGGCACTTTTATTTTTGTTTTCCTTTTTCATGTTTGTATTGTAATCTTCGATGTAGTTAGATTACCGATGAAATTAAATTTCTTTACTTCTTATAGTAAAATTCTATCACTAATAAATTTCTTGATTAAATTTAGATTTAATTAGAATTTTTACTTTTTGTATGTAGTAAGATAGTAGGTAATAGGAAAGAAGATTTCCTTTCGGACATCAGTCCATAAATTTTTATTTGTAAAATATATTTCACATTTATTAAAGTAAATCACAATAATTAATCTGAAAAATATAAGAGTAGGCACAGAGAAAGATGTTGGAACTACCAAATCATTTTCATGGAACATTGAATGTAATATTAAAAAAAAAAAAAAAAGGAACCAAGAGTAATGCTACAAGGCCGTTTATTTATGGAGTGCAAAATAGTATGTAAGTTTCTGGAAATTGGCACCATATTGAAAGCTACAAAACTTAAACTAGAAACAAATAATCTATATAAACCTAGCCTCATGATTTTACACGATTCTATATAAAAACTTTTAATCAAATGAAATAATTGATATTACCTACAAAGTTGATTTTAATACAAACATGATTAACACTTTGTTTGTAGTCCATATCTGCTATTTATTTGATTTAACAAGATGTGCTATAATTATTGTAAACATTGGCATAATTATTTTGAGTCCATTTATAATCAATGATATAACAATTATCAATATGTCATCTTATTTGAGTTTGAACTAGTTATAGTATCATGACATAACAATTATCAATATGTTGTCTTATTTGAGTTTGGGCTTCAAGTTGTATTCAAGTGCAAAATTGAATTATTTATAAGCTTTTAAGACATTATAAAGTCAACTAAAAAATTTAAAATTACCTCAAGAAGTTTTAATTTATATGAACATTATAAAAGGAAACAATTTTCATTATACCCATAACACGAGTGCGTTATTGGCTAGTTTTATAAATTGACCAACTTGCAATTTGATATTAAATATGGAACATAATAAGTCTCCAAATCTTTTACATTTCAACCACTCACAAAATTTCCAAATACCTCTAAATTCACAAAGTGGGTTATATTTTCTATTTAATGCGTATTTCCAAGGCATACCAAATTACCCATTTCCTCAAAATTTTCTAACAACTAACCAAATTCTGCAAAATTTCCAACAAAACCCAATGAGCATGATGCCACCATATTTTCAATATATTCCATACCCTTCGCAAGACTATAGCCAACAATTTGTGCTACTCGAGATAACTCTTCAATTGAATTTTGATCAAACACCACAAACACCAAGCAATATAAGTTCACATTATCAACAATTTCCCACAATGAAAAAAATAATGATGATGAAGTAGAGGAAAATGATGTGGTAGAAGGTCATAGGAAAAATGGGATCATAAAGATAACTAACTCTCATTCTCTCATGGTTGAGGGTTAGCAAAGATCTAGTTGTTGGAAACAAGCAGCCATTACATACTTTTTGGCTATAAGTCCATGAAAGTTTCGTAGAAGGATTGGCTTTAAGGAGGTGAGCAAATTGTGAGAAAATATCAAGGAACGTAATGAAATTTAGAGCATACTACGATCAAATAAAAAAGGGGGCACAAGGTGGAAAGAAGGAGTTATTGTCCATGTTGTTAATCGGCTTGTGTATGTTTGTGTTTAATTGTTATCAACAATAAATGCTACTTTATTTGCTACTATCAATTATTCTTAAAAATTTAGTAAAATTTATTTGTCTTCTCTTAATTTATTTCCATAAAAATAAATAATTAAGTGCAATTTTTTTATCATGAAAAATATGTATAAATTTTACATTGAAGAATGTCGACATATGGGTGCACATATACATGTAGGGACCATAATTACTTTATTTTAAAATAGTGATGTTCTTTTTTTTTTCTCCCATAATAATAAGTAAATTATAATTATGACATGAAACATTAATGAAAGAATATGCATGTTTTAAGTACACTTTATAAAGTGGAGAGCAAAAGGAGAGTTGTTTAAGATGCTTGTATAGCATGTTACGTACCTCCTCGAAGTACTCTTTTATAAACATACCCTAGGTTTGAAGGGAAAAAGAGCTACTTTTCCTTTAATGAAAAGGCTAAATTAAAAAAAAGAAAAAGAAAAAGAAAAAAGGATCATGCATCCCCTCTCCCTCTCTGTATCTCTCCCCTCTTTTTACTACTATAAGGCAAAAGGAAAACCAAATTATGTATGAAAATGGGCCTCATCATCTCCCTTGTCATTACTATTGAAATCCATGGCAATCCTCTTTAGATTAGGATCATATGTTGGGTCCCCTTACTAAATTGCCCCATATTCTGCATCAAGTTGATCTTTGTTCACATTAATGTTAACGTCTTCGTCTTGTACTATGGGCTCAATTATAGCATGTGATTCATTTGCATCAACCATAAGAAAACTAATCATAGTTGACGTTGTGTTGCAAAGTTTGAGGTAGTTCTATGAAAGGTATTATCTTCAAGAGGCACACTTGCTTGCTCATAGGTCTTGACATATATTTGTTGTATGTGATCTTCACCAATAGCTTCTACCATCTTAATGAAGTTCTCATCATTATCATCAACTTTGATAGCCATCAAATCATAACATGACCTACCTTGATAATATGAAGGATGCTTATGCACAATCTCCATCTTGGTAATAACAATGCTATCTTGTGTAAAAAATGACTATAGTTTGCATCCTTCTTTATTTTCAGTTTCTTCACTAGCTCCTTGTCATATTGTGGTCACCTACTACCATTCACAATATTTCCATTTGCGTACATAATAATTCTATTGTAACTGACCATTTTTATTAACAAGTTAGTGGAAGTACTATATAGAAATTACATTGCATACTTTGATATTCTAACTTACAAAGACACTAAGTTAATTGCGCTAAAATTATCATAATGGGTCTTTCACCGAGCACCATCTATGCATTTTATAAACAACAAATACCCATGGTCAACGATTATTATACATGATATATTGAATGTATATTAACAAATTATACACCATAATTGCATTTTTGTATACAAATAACGCATTTTTAAACTATACTTGCAAATTTTATAATATATTGCAAACACCTATTTTTTCTAAAGTTAGACACAAAAAAAAAAGAAATTTCTATGAATAAAAATTTCATGTAGAAGATTTAGTAGGTTACACTTATCAATTTGTGAGAAATTAGGTGTTTTTGACCAAGGAAGTGTGAGGAGTTTGCATGCTTATAGTAGGTATAGAGTGAGTTTATATGAAGTGATTATGGTTTGTGCCGTTGGATTTAGGTATATATATGCACTATATTGAAGTCACATAGGGGGTATTCAATTTTAGTTTAAAACTGGATTATTGAAGTTGCATACCCCCCATGCAAATTTCTTTGTTCTAGATACACATTTTAGAAAAATTTTATACATCACATGCGACTTCTATACCAAATCTCATGGACAGTGAATCACTACTCTATTTTTGCAATATGTTTCTAAGGGGGCCTATTTTCGTAGTATTTTTCAAAAATAGCCACATTTCTATACAAAACTTAAAGGAAAACGTCTCTAACCCTTTCTCTACTCTCCTATCGATCTCTCCATCATTTCGTACAATGAATTTAGTCATCGTAGATGATTTATTAGGCTGCAGAGTGTTAGTGGTGAAGAGAGAGAGGAGTTCCCTAACAATTCGTAGTAAGCGATCTTGAAAAGAGAGGAAGCTATTAGAGATCTTTCTCACATTCTTTAGCCTAGCTTCTTTAAGTGACAAAGGGCTTCTAGAATTTTCAATTTATCTAATAAAATCCCTATATATATATATGACAGTTCCCTAAAGATTCAATTTTTATGTTTAATTTTAGTTGTTTTTGGGTTTTTGATAGTCTATGGAAAGAGAGGGCTAGACGGGTGCTCTATTGCATAGAGTTATGGGTGGATGGAGAGAGAGAGAGAGGGATTGGTAAGAGAATAGGGAGAGGGCATAAGACAAAATAAGGAAGAAAATGCTCATATTATCAAGAGCTGTTGTCAATAATTTATATGTTTCATCGATATGCTAGCATCCTTAGATCCATTACTTTTATCTTTCAGCTTCTCTTGTTGTAAAGTTTTGAAAGCCAATAGCCTCAATAGAAATTCAGTGATTATAGAAATTGATGCAAGATTCAACTTGACACACCTTCCAAAGTAATGAGATTTTATCACAAAAGGATAATAGTTTGTATTTCCAATGGTTTTTGGTCAATTACTTCTTACAAAATGTCTCATCTTAGATAATGAAATTGTTTCTAGTTTGTTCTTTTAGCTTTCTTTTTCTTTTTTTCCTTTATTTTGGTCTCATTGGTGCTCCCATATCTAATAAGTTTTTTGACTCTTTCTTTAGTTAGCCACTTTTGTCTTGTTTTGAATGTTATAATTATAACTTTTGTATTATTTCTCCATCATTATATAGATGGTGAAGTTTGATTAAAAGAGCATGGGGTAGAAGGGAAAAGAAAGTTTGTATATTTTACCTAGGATTGCTAAATGAAATGAGTAACTAATATTTTAGTGAAGTTTGATAATTATAATATTTTTTCTATGATTTTTGCTATAAATATCTGAGCTTATGTTCTGTTCTCCTTTTTATATTCTATAAATAAACTAATGGAAAAATCCTTTGTTAATCATCATCTCTAGCATCTTCAAACTTAAAGTGTTTTTGAAGAGTCTTTTCTCTTATTTGCTTCAAATAATTTAACTAATATAATCCTCCATATATTTCATATAATATGTATGTATTTATGTATGTATGCACATATTTTCTCTTTTATGAGAACTTGAGGACGTTGCAAGGATGGAAACAAAAAATGGTTATTTCATGGACATTCAACTCTGGGAATTTTAATAATCTCCAATGGTACATTGACATGAAGAGTATAATCAAATGAGTCATTGTTGGACTAATAATAATATGAAATTCTAATATATTAACCTCATAGCATACTATTGGAAGAGGAATGTTTTAAGACTTAGCTTTATTACTAAACCATGGCTCATTGGAAGTTTAGATGGAGCTCCCAAAAGTAAAGAACCATTCTCACAATGGACATGATTTTTTCGTTAGTGATAAATCATGTTTACTTACTGAGAATAAGAGTAAGCTAAGTAGTTACCATTTGAATCCACCCATCTAGATATTTCTTCCTAATAAAATTTTATTTATTGATTTCCAATATAGTTGCTACATTCTTCCAATCTATGTCATCTTTTGATTTTTAATATTGACCTATGTTTATGATAGAAATAAATTTCTTTTATATACTATTGCTATGTCCATACTGTTAGCATTTAAACTTCCAAATTTAGTATGTTGTTGTCTCAATAATATCATAGGTAACATAATTAGAATTGGAATTTTTTTCTTTTACACATATTTGCTACTTGCATGATGCTTGACATAAGATTATTCTATCCTTAGCATTGCTTATTAGGTACTTCTTATGAATCAGCTTGAGCTGAAGTAGTTTCCATGCTTTACGAAGGAAGATAGAAGTGTTTGAGGAAGATGAAAGTGGAATTCACTTTCAACTAACTAGTTATCAACTAATTAACTACTAAATTAACTTGTGCAAGTAATAAATATAACATACAACACTTTAATAAACCTACCCCACCCCAACCCCCCCCCTAAGGTAGAGTCGTCCAAAGACCCAACTTGTCCTTAGCAAAATTGAGTTGATCAACAATCACTCTCTTAGTAAAAAAATCTACAAGTTGATCTTTTGAAGAAACATAAGTAGTGTGAAGGAATCCTTTTGCAATTTGATCTTGATTGAAGTGTGCATCAATAGTAATGTACTTAGTTTGACTGTGATGACAAGGATGATCGGCTAAAAGTTAAGCAGATTTATTATCACAAAAAAATTCAACTGGAAATGGGATAGGAACATGAAGATCTTGAAGTATATAAGAAGTCCAAAGTAACTCTTTAGTAGAACTGGCTATGGAATGATACTCTAATTCAATGGATGATGTAGACATGGTTTGTTGCTTCTTTGTTTTCCAAGTCAAAAGAGAAGAACCAAGGACAACACAAAAACCAAAGGTAGATTTCCTATCCAAAGAAGAAGCACCTTTGAATAAGAAAATGCATAAAGACGCAATGATAAGGAAGCTAAGTAGAAAAGTCCCAAGTCAATAGTACCCTTGATATTATGAAGAACATGAAACGTAGCTTTTAAATGACCAACACATGGTGTAGCTAAAAATTAACTAAGTTTGTGTACTGAAAAACTAATATTTGGATACGTTAAAGTTAAGTATAACAAGCATCCAACCATGCAACAATAAAAGGTTGGATCATCTAAAGCTTCACCTGCATCCATATAAAGATTAGAACTAAATGGCAATGGAGTGGTTAAAGGTTTTGAAGTAGTAAGACAAGCATTAGAAAGTATATCAACAATGTACTTGCGTTGTTGTATCAGAATGCTATCATCAGACCTATATAGCTTAATTCTAAGAAAGTGTCGGGCTAAACCAAGATCTTTGATTGTGAATGTATAGTGCAACTAATGTTTAAACTTAGTAATAACAGATATAGCATCACTAGAGATTAGCATATCATCAACATATAACAAAATTACAACAAAACCGTTAAAACTCATGTCAGTGAACAAGTAAGTGTCATGACAAGATTGAGAAAAACCTTGTTGAATGAGAAATTTTCTTATTTCGAGATTCTACTACCTTAAAGCATGTTTAAGTCCATATAAAGACTTTAGAAGGTGATACACTTGACCAGGTTTTGCTTTATGATGACCTATAGGAGGCTCCATATAAATCTCCTTGTTGAATGATCCATAAAGGAACGCATTATTCACATTCACTTGGAAAATAGGCCATTTACAAATAATAGCAATTGCCATATAAGATGCAAACACTATTGAGATAAGCAAAGGGAGAAAAAGTGTTATGATAATCTTGGCTTTCTACTTAAGTGTAGCATTTAGCTACTAAGTGAGCCCTGGACCTGTCAATACTCCCATCAACATGATACTTGATTTTATATCCCCATTTGCAACCAATGGGTTGTTTTCCTTTAGGCAAATCTATAAGTTCCCATGTATTATTAGATTTAAGTGCTTAAATCTATTGATGCATAGCATTAATCCACTATTTATCTTGAGAAGCTTAAGCAAATGAACTAGGTTCTTTAGTTAGTAACACATTAGCTAATGAAGTTGTAAAGTTTAAAGAATAGGAAGTAAAAGAATATGAAGAAAATTAAGGATATTAAATAGAAGAAAGAGAAAGATCATAACTTTTACTAGTATAGATCTTAAATTTTGCCCCAAGTGCCATTCTAATTGATCAATTCCACGCTAAGAAATTTGATCCATGAAAGATTATGCTACTTAATGTCCTTGTAAGATTATCCAATGCAGAAATGAATAGAGGATCGAAGTTACCTTATTCAACCATTTTTTATAAGGCAAGAATTATCAATAGCAAGATCCCAAAGCAAATACAAAAAAAAAAAGCTGAAATCACGGTAATTACAATTATCAAATCTATACCGATTAGGCTTTAATACTATGTGAATTAGCCTAAACTAAAATAGTTTCCATGCTTTACGAAGGAAGTCAAAAGTGTTCGAGGAAGATGAAAGTGAAATTCAATTCTATTGATAAGAACGGTTCTACTATTTATAGCGGAAGGAGAAAAACTAACACTAACTAATTCTAACTAATAGTAACTAACTAGCTATCAACTAAGTAACTATTGAATTAACACGTGCAGATAATAAATATAGCATATAATACTCTAATACTTCCTTCATTTTCATGTTTTTGGTTTTAGTTAGGTCACAAACACTTATGCAAATTTTATTTTTTAGACTAAATATTTAGAGACAGGGCAAGTAATTACCATAATAGCTATCAGTTTTGATTTATATTTTAGATTATTTATAGCAATTAAGATGTGTGACTAATGATAAAACATTTAAGTAAATTTCAATTTGAAAAAATTTCATTAGGTACAATGCTTCAATAGATTATTAAAGAAATTTGAAGTTTCTAAGATAATTGACTTATTATCATAGTTTATACATAATAAAATTACTTTCAAATGAATGACTTATTATTATAATTTATATAATGTTTTTATATAATTTTTTAAAACATTTTATTCAAAAGTTTTCACATATAAATTTTTTTTTCCAAACTTTTCTATTTCTTACTCATGTAAGTAATAAAATAAATGTTTTTGTAATTAATATTTTACGAATTTGGTGTTGTTTAATCTGTATACGCATCGTGGGTACGGTATCTGCTAGTATTATTAGTAACTTTTGAAATTGGGATGAGAAACATAAAGACATAATTTGATGTGTAACCTATATAAAATAAAAAGTATTAAAAATAACCTACACCCATATGACACAAAATGAATCAACATACTAAGTTAAGGAAACTTGAGGGTATGTTTACAAGTGATACTTGGTACAAATTTCGGTGCTAAACATCCCAATTTTCTTTATACTTTGAAAGTACCCTTCGGTATTTAAAATTCATAATTGCTTTACAGAGTAACCCATTACTCCATTCCTTTTCTGTCTCTCCCCCCTTCCCATGTTTGATAAAGTTAAACTTTTATACTCTTGGCCAAATTCTAGTGCTTAAATATAGCTTCGAACAACCATTCCTTTTTTTTTAATATCATTTTTAATTTAACTTTTTAAAATAATAAATATGTTATTATATAGTATGTAGTATTAATAAAATAATTTTCCACATTTTAAAATTTTTTATTTGAAAAGTAATGATAATATAAGACCTATAAAAGATTTAAAAAATTGATAAAGTATTACTTTTATAATGTGAAGAGTTACTTAGAATGAAGAATTGCTTAAAATGCTGATATGTTACTCTAAGTACCTTATTATATAAACATGGTCTAATAAGCTCAAGGTAATTTCACTAACTAATAGACCTAGCTTAGCATTCATCATTTCTCTATGTAAGGCTAAGCAATTTTTCTTACTTACGCACACACAAACACATATTTCACATACATGGAAAACACAATTTCGAGAGGAAATAATTTTCTTGTATTTTTTATTGATTTTTTTAATACATGAGAATGGATAATTATATAGAAATAGTCTCCCTAAAGTAAGATAATATTAGTGACAGTGCTCATGTGACGCCTCACTCGAAATTAGTTATGCTAGCATGTGCAGGGAATTCTAAAATGATGATATTTTTTATTTTCCCTTAGTTATAGAATTATAGGTATCATTATTAATATATGGATGAGGCTAGGTTTTCTTCTATTATTGTATCAAGCCATGGGACCATGGCCTAACCCATTTTTATCTTCGGTCATATTACCGACCAACTCATGCATGGATGTAGTCTCCAAACTCAACTCCACTTTGCTTTCCTTTCCTAACAGCCCCTTCTTTTCAAAATTCAAATTAGGAAACCTTAGTTTAATTGCTCCCATCACACTCTCCCTCCTTCTCTCTCTTTCGTTCTCCCATTGACCATAACCTAATAATGTTTGGTAATGATAAAGAGGGCAAAAATAGATGGAAATATGTGGAAAGGAAATATAAGGAAAGAAAAGAAAAGTAAATGGAAGGAAATATAGTATTATTTTTTTGTTTAGGTCTATAAAAAAGAAATGAAAGGAAATATTGTTAATAATAGACTAAATATCCTTAACTTTTTTTTTTTCAGGGATACTTTTGTAATTGTAATGGATTTTCATTCATGTCTATCTATTTCTCTCTAAAAGTAAGAGATAAAATAAATAGCCTTTAAAGTGAAAATTTTTTACTAATTTCTTTTCATTCCTAGCTATTTCTCTCGTCACTTTTAATATTTAAATACAATATTTTCACTAGTTTCATTTTATTTTCTTACATTTCCAATAACTTCATCCATGCTAAACAGTGTCAATTTCACTCTCAAAATGAAAACCCCAAACATACTCTCTCTCTCTCTCGAGTTTTGTATTTCTATAGTACAAATTTGGAAAAAATATACTGAAATAGTGCGTTCTTGGAAAATTTTACAAAACTATTATTTTTTTTAACTGAAGGCACTCTTGGAGAGTGTGCCTCCTTGTATTGTAGGAAAGACACGTAGAGAGATCGCGCCTTTCCTACAATAAGGAAGGCACAAGGTAAGAACACACCTTTAGTGTTGTTAGGAAGTTACAATTCTCTTACGTGCCTTCCATTCAGTATATATACCCTTCTTCTACCTTCCCTCTTCATTTACACCACTTCTAAACATTAAAAACCTTGAAAACCTCTGATATTCTACCTTGAAAACCTCTGATATTCTACCTTGAAACGATAACTTGGCTTTATTTTCCCTCTCCGAGTAACAGCGTTTTCAATAATATTGTATGTAACTATTTGCCATCTTTGTTTCGCAATAATTTCTTTTAAATTATTAATTACGTTATATTTACAGCTATATTTATGTTGTGCATATAAATTGTAGTTACATGATAATTTTTGTAGCGTTTATAGTTTTGTAATATGCAAGTTTAATTGCGTTTATTATTCTTAATTTTGTGTTATGTATAATTTTTATAATTATATAAGTTGTGATGGTTATGTAGAAATATATATATGTGACTCATATATGGTATGTGATTTTACCGATATATTAGTTACGGCACACCGTGAAATGAAATCGCATAAAAGATTATAGTTACAATGTAAGATAAATTGGTCTATGTAGAAGTGTAATTGTATAGGTGCGATGATATACCTTATCAAGATAAAATTGTGTGTGTACAACAAGATGCTTTGCTGAAAAACGATGTCACGTGGGAGCGTACAAGTTATAATGTGAAGTTATAAACTTTGATAAGATGCCCCACCGAAAAATAAAATTGTGTGGGTACGATAAGACGCCCTACCAATATGAAATTATGTAGGTGTGATGATACGCCTCGCCAATATGAAATTGTGTGGGTGCGATGATATGCCTCGCCAAGATGAAATTGTATGGGTGGAATGAGAAACCCTACCAAAAAACGAAATTATATGGGTACGATTAGACGTCCCACCAAAAAACGAAGTCGTATGGGAGCTTACAGTTATAGTGTGAATTTATAAAGTATGATAATATGCCCTACCAAGAAGAAAATTTGTATGGGTACAATAAGACGCCCTACCGAGATGAAATTATGCAGGCATGATTAGATGCCCCATCGAAAAACACAATCGTATAGGAGCTTATAATTATATTGTGAATTTATAGAGTGTGAGAAGATGCCCCATCGAGAAGTAAAATTGTATGGGTGCAACGACACGCCTCACTGAGATGAAATTGTATAGGTGCGATGAGATACTTCACCAAAAAACATAGTTGTGTGGGAGCTTACAGTTATATTGTAAACTTCGTTGAGAAGTAAAATTGTGTTGGTGCAATGACATGCCCTACCAAAAAATAAAGTATTGTGGGAGCTTACAGTTGTAGTGTAAAGTTAAGATACCTCACTGAGAAATGAAATTATGTAGGTGCTACGAACTATGCAAAATCGTATGGACTTTACCGATTTTGTCATTCATGATTCAATAGGTTGTTAATGGTTGATTAAATGAATATAATTATGTATGCGAGTGGGAATATTGTAAGTGGAAGTAACAATCTACAATATGATAGGGACCTAGTAAAAAAGTTGAAGATGCAAAAAGATTCCAACTACAACCATTTTTTCCAACAGATCTGTATGAGTATCGAAGTTAATCCTTATGAGGTTAAGCTTGTTCATCAACATCCTTCTTATTATGAGAGAGGTGTTTCATATACTCTAATGGCTATTACAGAAGATGATGATATAGAAAACTTTATAGAAATGTCTTACATATTTGGAGAAAACTGGATATAAGAGATATATGTTAGTGTTTCCAATCAGCCTAACAGGACTATTGCTAATGGAACTTTACGGGTTAGGTCTTCCAGTATTTCTCAACCTCATGTACAGCAAACCAATGAAGATAACCCTATGTATGACGAATTGGAAACTTATCCAGTTGAAGACCCCACTTTTAGTGAAGGTGGTGTGGATGAAGAGGCAATTGATATAAAAATAAGGTCAATCTTACAAGATGACCCAGGCTACGATCCTATTGAAGATATGATTCCAATGGGACTTGGAATTGAGGTTGAAGGGGAGTATGTAGGGGTTGAATATGAAGTAAATGATGAAATTGTGGAGGTTAAAAACATTGTAGATTATATGGCCATGTCAGAGTATATATCGAGCAGCATTTCATTCGTACCTCAATTTACTACTAGCCAGGGGATTGGGATGGCTCCCTAATATAATCAGTCTGGGATGCTAACATCCCATGTTAGAGATTCAATTCTGTATGTGAATATTGGTGGTAATAGTGGTTACATGGAATTTGAGGAGGAGATGGAGGTAGAGAGTAGTAATCAGGTTGATGGCGTTGATTTATTTGTTGGACAACGCTTTAGTACAAAGGATGAGCTTATTGACACTATCAAAAGATATCACATTAACAAGCATTGTGACTACCACATCGATCAATCAAAACCAAACCTATGGGTCGTTTATTGTAGAGAGAAGGATAGTGGATGCAAGTGGAGGCTAAGGGCATTATATAAAAGTTTAATGGGGCTATTCGTCATAACAATTCTTGAAGGTCCATATACTTGTGTCAACCCTGATGTGATGCAGGATCACAGACAGATAGATAATAGACTTATGGCCAATTACTTCATCACTAATATTAAAGAGAATCCTAATATAAAGATTGCAGACTTGTAAGCAAACATTTTAAACATGTTTTGTTATAATGTGACTTGAAAGAGAGTTTTGGATGTAAAGAGAAAGGCCATGGAGATGGTATATGGCAATTGGGAGAAAGCATACAACGAGCTTACTATTTTGTTAAACATAATCAAGATATCAAATCTTAGCACTAAAGTGGTGTAAGGATGGAGGGGATCCCCTAAGCTTCGTGTTTCGATAATGAAGTGGGTCTTTTGGACATTTAGTCCATGCATACGCGCATTCAGGTATTGTAACCAATGGTTTGTATTGATGGCACATTTCTATATGGGAAGTATGGTTATGTACTATTGATCGCTTGTTCTATGGATGGAAATAACTATATTATCCCTTTGGTGTTTGCACTAGTTAATAAGGATTCCATAGAGACTTGGGTTTGGTTTCTCAAAAGATTAAAGCAATTCGTTGTGAATGGTCAAGAGGAGACAATTTGCCTGATTACGAATAAGCACTCAAGTATCAAGAATGCACTCGATGAAGTAGAAGTTGGTTGGAAGGAACCATTTATGGTTTGGAGATGGTGCATATGGCATGTCGCCAGCAATTTCAACAAGGTACATAAGAACCAATTGTACAAGAAGCTTGCTACTGTTGCTACCATGTAGGCACAACCTAAGAAATTTAAATACTAAATGGATTAGATGGTGCAAGTTAAGGAAGATGCCCCATTGTGGTTTTCACCGTTTGACAAGAGCAAATGGACATTGTCTTATGACGGTTTTTATCGGTTTGGATATATGACATCTAACATAGTTAAGAGCTACAATGCTGTTTTGAAAGGTTATAGAGGATTGCCTATAACTTTGCTCGTAAAGAAAATTTTCTATAACTATGTCAATTAGTAGGAAAGAAGAGTTGAACAAGTGAGGGAAGGAATGGACACAGGGCAAGTAAATACGAAGTATGCTATGAAAAAAGCTAAAAATGTAGGCCATGTAAGCTCCAGTACATTCTATCAAGCAATACAGCCGTAACAACGGGATATGGGTGGTGGAGACAAGTTGGAGGCACGAAGTAAATAGAGTGATGAAACAAGATGGACGAACACATATTGTAGACACCAATAGAATGATATATCCATGTAGGAAATGGAAAATCTATAGGATCTCATGCTCACACGTGATAAGGGCACTTAATTATATTCGAGTAACTACTGGTCGGTACATTAGCGTATGATATACATGGTCCCATCAGTTAGATGTTTACGCCAGACACTTCATGCCAATAGGTGATGAGTTAAATTAGCCTAGCCTCGATTACCCGTTCCTCATACCTAACGGGAAACTGAAACGTTGTTTGGGTAAACCAAGGAAGAAGAGATTCCATATGCAGATGGACTTAAGGAAGCCTACCGATAAGAACAGGTGTAGCATATATAGAATAGAAAGACATAATAAGAGAAGGTGTCCTAAACTTAATAGAAATGGTATAGACAGATATATAAGTGTTGTACCATGGACTTTATGTTAAGTCTGTTGAAGACATCTCAACAGAAGGACTCCAGTATGGTAGTCGTAGATGGATTCAGCAAGATCACACACTTCGTGCCCTATTTTAAGACTAAAGATGCTTCGACTATCTCTTTTCTTCTCTTGCAAGAGGTCATTAAACTTCATGGAGTACTTAGGACCATTGTTTCAGACAAATACCCAAATTTCATGAGCCATTTCTAGAGAATGTTATGGAGACAAATGGGAACCAAGTTATTGTACAACACATCCTATCACCCATAAATAGACGGGCAAATAGAGGTTATTAATAAGACAATGGGAACTTTACTCTGAGTTGTTGTTGGTCTGAACATGGCCGATTGGGATCTATCCCTGCTAATAATTGAGTTCACCTACAATAAGACCACCTACAATGTCACAAACATGTCACCATTTGAGTCCACTTATGGGTTCAATCCTAAGCTCTCATTAGACCAAATACCCCATCTGAGCCTAGATGATGATCAACCAGTTGTCGAAAGAGTCAAGGCCATAAGAGCAATACACCAGAAGGTCATAAAACCTTTGAGCTAAGCTACTACCAAGCTTGAGAAGCAAAGCTAAGGACAAAAGAACAAAGAATTTCAGCCAGATGATTTGGTCTAGATCCACCTTAGTAAGGAACGATTCCCAAACTTAAGGAAGAGCAAGTTATCTCCTAAGGCTAATGGACCATTTAAAGTGCTTGAGATGATTAATTGTAATGCCTACAAGATTGAACGACCTGATGAGTACAAAGTCTTCGACTCTTTTAACATTGCCAACCTCCATCCATATATTCCTAAAGACAAGCAATGTGGAGCTAAACCAGATTTGATCCTAAATCTCAAACACATGGAGGAGATGATAGGGATCATAAACCGATCGCACACTCTTGAGCTTAAGGACTCACTCAAATGGTACACCAAGCTGTTCAAGGTAAGTTAAACTCAAAAGAGCAATACATTCTCCAATTTGACCAGTCAAGTTACTCTACTCTTAATTTCATCCAAGAGACTACGAAAGTGACTAACCTATTGCAAAACTGAGCCGAACCCTTCCTAATACATATATCCAAGGCCAAGTATAGAATGCACATGCTACTAACCTAAATCATTGCCAAGGCCAAGGTGACACCAACCCGAGCTAACCATCCAAGGCCAACTTGATAATAAACCATCCCCTAGGTCAACTCTTCCTTAGCTCGGATCATCTAAGCTACTAAACCTAACCTGATCTACCAAGAATCGGTTCTACTTGGCAAACTACATCACCAAGCCCACAGAATGGACAGTTGATGCATACTTTATTTATCTAACATCCATATTGTCCTTTTTTGTAAGCAAATATTCTTTTGTCTAGTTCTAATCTTGCCATTATAAATTGTTCCTCTTTCTTTTTTTTCTAGTAGGATTCTTTTTGTAATTTACACTAACCTAGGATATACCCTAATCGGGGTTTATAAATACTTATAAATGAGGATAACCGCAATAGTTAATACAATTAACATTCAGACATTTTCTTCTTATGCGAGCTAAGTGTATCTCGCTTACTCTCATCTACTCTTATCTAACCCTTTTGAGTGTGGACTAGTAGCGAGTGACCTCCGGCCACACTTATGCCTCATATCAATGTGACCTAAGCTCATGTAAGGCGTTAGTGCGTCATATCTACTATCGATGTATGAGGACCCCTGCTCAACATTCAACTCTCATTTATCTTTCGAAATGTCTCGAGGTTCAAAGCCATCCCCCTTTTGGTTCACATGATATTGGACATTATGTGTTCAATATCAAATTATTTAAAGTCTACAAACATAAAAATAATGTTATTTTTCTCCTATATTGTGAGCAGTTGATTATTGAACTTAGAAAAGTGATTCATTACTAATACATTTAATTGACTTCACAAGGGTGGAATATAATGATTATTCCTTATCTACCTACCTGTTCCTTCATTTGGTTTATCAAATGGCTATTCTATGAAATTGTTATTGTTAAAAATTAAGGAATTTCAATTCTTATGTAGGATCAATGGAATAGCCATTTTTTTTTATAGTGCTCTATAGTATTTATTTTAGTGTTGTCACTTAGCCCAAGTGGTTAACTCAAACATTTGAGAGGATCAAGGTTTAAAAAGATGATTTAAGTTCAACTGATGGTCAAATCAAGGTAAACTAGACTAATTCTATAGTCGAGTTAAGTCAAACTAGTTGAATCATATGGGTTAACTTAGGTTTGACAACACTCATCTATTCATGATACGTCAAAATGAATATATGGAATAGCTATTACTTGTCTATTCCATAAAGAATTGTAACTTTGTTCTTACTTTGCTTAATTCCATAAACTAAACATGGCAATGAAAACTTGGAACTAGGGGTGAGTGAGTAATCCTACCATGCAAAGTATCCACTCGAACCCTACTCCACCAAGTAGGTTTCAAGTAATAATTTCTCGAAATCTGCTCCTATAGGGTAGGGTACAAGTATGAGATCAAGGTATCCCATACCTACCATGGAACCTATGCTCTAAAGTATACATGATATACATTTTAGGGTACCATGTATCCATCTTATAATAATAATTGAATAACACTAATAAATAAATAATTAATACCATTGCTTTTTTTAATTCTTAAAGAAAATAACAACATGCTCTTATGTCTATTGTTTTGTCTCTCTCTCTCTTCTTCTAATTTTTTTCCTTCAATAAAACCTTCTCTCTTTTTTTACTATCTTACTTTTACATTACCTTCTTCATCTTTTACTAACCCTAATCTAGAAAAATATTAAAACCACCTCAATTCTTAATTTATCATCCAATATATTATATTGGAGTTACTTAGCATATGGTTTTTATATTGTGTACAACAATTTCATGATTTGAAAAGAAAGTATTTAAAAAAAAAAAAAAAAAGCATGGCCCATCTAAAGGTCAAACGTTTGCAATTACATAAATATACCCTCCTCTATTTATCCACCAAAATTTTATATTGTTACAATTAAATGTGTTGTAACTATAAGGAATTTTTAAATTATTGTCCAATGACATAGTTACCAGTTTGATATTGATTATGTATCTATATAATATTTTGAAAAAAGATAAACAAAAAAACAATTACAAGTTCTACAGGTACCTTATACCTTATAGAATTTATAGGATACAAGGTACATAACAGTTTCAAGGTGCCATAAGATAAGTTCTAAGCATATAAATTTTTGAACATGTACCTATAAGGTAGGGTACAAGTAAGGTTAGACATTGTGTAAGTGTTTTAATAAGATTAGATGTTGTATACATAAGTACTTAATATTTAGTTACTTACTTTAGTAATTTCAATATCAACATTAACTACTTCAGTCATATGATAAAGGGCAAAAGTATAAGAGCCATTGACAAGCTTTTTGCCTTTTACTATTATTTATTGGCATAATTATTTTTTTTCCTTTATATTAGTATTATTCTTATCCATTATGTGAGAAGAGTTGCATAAAGAGGAAAAAGTATAGCAAGTAACTTTTGTAATTATTTCTTTATTAGAGAAAAAGTGAAAAAAAAAAAAAGAAAAGGAATTACACATAAATGGTAGCTAATTTTGCCTAAGATATTGTCAACATGTAAGATTCTTTTATTATGACCATGTTACTGATTTCATTAGCCATAAAAATAATGGATTTTAAAAATACTAAAATATTTCTTTTGGAAAAGTTATAGAAGTAAAAGGTATATAATTTTTTTTCTCTTTCATTTTTTTCTAATTGTTCAAATTTTTTTTTCTAATACATTAAGTTTAGTATCATTGAGAAAGATATATGAATCAATTGCAATTCTAACATGACATCTCATTCTTATGGCCATAATTTGTATTGTTAAACATGTCTTTAGGGCTCACTTTAATTTTACCAAAACTAGTAGGAAAATATAACTACATCAACAAAATACAAGACCAAGCAAAGCACTTTGCAGGGTATCCCCAAAAATCTCAAAAACCTAAGGAAATTTACTCCTACCTCTAACATCCAACACATAGTCTTGGTCTATTCGAGAAATAAAATTAGAAAGAACAAAAATAGTTTCTTCAAAATACACACATCAATCTTTCATTACAAATTTGTAGGAAGCATGTAGGAATGAATCAAGTTTGCACGACACCTTTTGGAATCATGTTCCTATACCTCTCCCTTTTTTCATGTCAAAGTTAATTTAAATTTTTAAGAAATAGGTTTTAATTACTTAATTTATTTTTACATTATTTCTAATATATTTTACGCTTAATTCATTTTTGTACTATTATATTACATTAGTAGGTAATATCAATTTATACAAAAAAGTCTTATGCTAGTATGGTAAAAATTCCCTAATTAGTATAGTGATAATGACATTTAAACTATGTTAATACCTTTAATGGAATAATAATACATGTTGATACATATAAATAAAATAATAATGACATTCAAGCTATACTATTAGTACATATTAATAAAATAATATTGACAATCAAACTATCTCAATAAAATAAGATATATTAACATATATTAATATAGTAATAATGATAGAAAAACTATATTAATGTAAAGATAATGATAGGAAAACTATATTAATACATTAATAATGGTAGATAAATGGTACTAGTACCTATTAATACAGTTAGACTATATTAATGCATTTTAAGTTCATATTATATTAAGTTAATGTAAACCCCATAAATTTTCAAATAGAACGCTAAATCGAACCTGAGCGCCCTAAATACTTGCTTAAGCCAATAAGACCAAATAAATTTAAAATTTATCAAATTATAATTCGAAACTTAAGATAAATGAGAAAAACCCTAATGTACTATTCAAGACCTTAATTGCGTATAAAAACCTTAAACCTCATATATGGTATCTATAAGAGAATGAACTCAAACTTAATAAAAATCTTAAATCCTAAACCCTACATATATAAAACCTAAAAATTTATCTTAATATTAATAAAACCTATTATCAGGTGATTTTGGGATAGGATCTAGTTCTTGCAAAAGTATAGAAAACTAAGTAGTACCGAAGCTACCTTGGTATGGCCACTCTAATGCCTAAGTTAGTAGTTGTGTTGTGAAATAGATAAGTATAAAGTTTAAGGTTATGAGAGAGTTCTTACAATACCTCCATTGTATATTTATAAGCGAAGATCAGGTGTCTAAAATGGTAATTAATCATCAATAGTGAGATACGTAGAGATTTCATAATCAAACACATGCCAAAGATATCGGAATAGTAAGTAATTATATAATGAGATCATAACCGTTCATGCCACTTTTCTAAATTTAAACTAGATTTGTTATCAAATTGGGCTCTAAGGCCCATCGAGTGGATTGAGCTTAGTTGGGATCAACCGAGAATAGAGTTGCTTGGCTTATCGTCAGCTGAATAACCAAATGATGTTTTAGGATGAAAACAAACCATCAGCATTTGCCCCCCAACTCTCATAGTCAAGAACCTAACTATGGGAGTAAATATAGTTTAATATCTAAGTTGGATGTATGGGACAAAATGATTGAGACCATAACAAGATGTCTGGACACCAAGTGTCATGAGAGGTTTTTATTTTACTTCAAGACGTGACAAATCATATTCTAAACAAGTGGTTCGTGGCCTTTTCAATTTCCCCTTATTCACCTTCCTATGGTGTTATATGTGATAACTGTTACCTAACCATCATAATGCTGTAGGATTAAAACTCACTTGAATCAATGTTCTTCTAGTGAATAACTATCTGGATGACAAGGAAGGAAGATCTACAGTCAGGTACTTATATAATAATGTTATTTATTACAGTGATTCTCTTGATGGAGTGGTCATTGGTGTTATTAAAACCATCGTCTCAAAGTATAATAAGTATTAGCAAGATCTTCTTGAGACATAGAACCTACACATACCAAAAGAGGAAGAGAGGGTATGTTTCCTAAGAGAGCATAAGTTTCATATATATCTAAAATATCTTGATTTTGGATTGCTTCCTACTTTCGGCTTTCATTAAATAGTTCTTTAATTACTTCTGAGTTGTGCTAAGTATGTTTTCATCAAATACTTATCAACTTCTCATAGCATTCAAAACAATCCATGAGGAGGTCAAAGTTAAGGCTACACCTCAATTGTTTACGTATTTCTTCACAATAAGGAGGTAACCCGACGATTAGTATTTTGTGGTCGCTCAGCATGGTCACAAGTGTATTGATGGGTTGGAGTCCAAAATCTACAAGTAACATGACATGTTTGTGTCCATTGTATCGAATGAAAATCTAGATTTTTAGACTTAGTAGACTGAACCCATCTACACAAAAGATATCGAATTGATGCCACTGTCACCAAAAAGATACAAGAAAGAAGTAAAAATGAGATGTTTTTCTAGGATGCTGAGAGGATAATAAAGTGGTATGAGAATGGGGATCCAATCTTCTCTGAAAAAGAATGTAAGTACTAGAACAAACACTATACTAAGTAGAGTTACCAGAGGAAAACTATTCCCGCAACTTTGTGGGAGAATAGTCACCTATGAGCTTCACTCAGCATGGATCTTGTAAGTTATTAACATTCTCTTTTCTCCCATTTTTAATATTGTTGTCATCTATTGCAAACATGGGTGTAACAATGTTGATCCTACTAAGCTGTCGACGTAAGCTAAAGCTAAGAATTGAAGCTTGACAAATGTGTAGCTGCCAAAGCACCTGTCACTTGACTAGTTACGCCAAAGAATGTCACCTAGGAGAAGGCTACAAAGCAAGCCATTGCTCCAAAGAAAGTTACTCATCCTATTAAGAAGAGTCAATGGAGCAAACAAGTTAATGCTTCCAAGGCCATACCTAAAGCAACCCACCAGTACCCCCTCCCCCCAAGAAATACTCCAATTGAGAAAATGCCAGGAGAATTGTGCCAAGAAGTTGATGACAAGTGCCGAGGTCATCCCTTATAGAACAACTAAAGGCCTATAAGCTAGATGAGAAATGAGCTACATCCCATGAAAAGGAGTAGGAAGGAGCTTATCGATGAGCCTCTGTCTAAGAAATCCAAAACTCTGGATGAAAGGTGCTATGAACAACAATGCTCTCGGCATCCATAGTTCTAAGTTCGTCCTTAATCACAAGGTAGGTGAGTACTTTGTTTCATGCTAGAGCTAGAACAACTTACATATTGACACAGCCCTAGATGACAAGACAAAATCTCTAGCCCTAATGGAAGGAGTCACTCTTCCTAGGGATAAGGTGATCATGAAAAGAGATGTCAATAGAGTGGGCAACTATAATAAAGGACACATTACCACCAAATTGTATGATGTAAGTATCATACCATCTTTTCACTCATGGCACATGTTCTGTTGCTAACATGATCTCACTCGCATGCAAATTAGCTGTCATGTTCTAATAGCTTTGGATGAAGCTGACAAAGAAATGAAGAAGGTAATATTTGCTGCTATTGCTCTACCGAAAATCAAGCAACTTATTTTGTTTCAACATTTTGTAGAAAGTTGAGGAGGCATATAGCTCCTCAAGAACTCAAGCAATAACAACTGAGAGCAGAAGGATTAGGGCCAAGATAGAGGCCAAGAAAATTCAAGAAGAGCTATTGGTCAAGAAATTGGCACATTCTTTAGTGGCCGATAAAGTCTCAAGCCTCAAAGCTGAAAATGAGGTGCTATACAAGGAGATCAAAGACCTAAAAGAGGAGCTCCGTAAGAAATGAGAGGAGTACTAGGGGTTAAGCCAAACAATTAGTTCAATAAACAAAGAGGAGGATAAGTTGAGGGTATAGATAAAAGAGTTAGAGACAGATGGCTCTAGATTACAGTCTTGCATTGCCAATTAGAGGAGGCAATAGAGAGGAGGTCCTTAGTTGAGGAGGTACTAGAAATTATGACTCCTAGTCGATAATATGAGAAACTACTTAGAAAAAAAATTCTACAGCAAGTTCAACAAGCAAGAGAGGAAATTTTGAAATTTCACCTTGACTATGACCTTTCATGTTTAGATTTCGCCAATGGTAACAACAATAATGTTAGCAGTGGTGACGAAGAAGTTAGCAAAGAGGTAGAGACTAGGTCCATGGTTAGGGTAATGATAATGAAGCCATTATTGAAGTTCTTACCGAAGATGAAGATAGATTATCCAAGGAGATCCCCTATGTCTACAAAGAAACATCTACCTGCTTAAAAACCCCTAGTACTGAGAGAGAAACAAACTCGCAAAAGAAACTACCATCTTCTAATCAAGACAGTGCCTCTGCTCAATCTAAAAACATGTTAAAGTCTTAAAATTGTCAATGTATTTTGTTTCTAGTTGTATGAATAAGATTCAATTGGATCGCCGACCATTTGATACCATGCGTGTTATGTACATTTTGTTTCATGCATGAATTCTATTTATGGCATGTTTTATTTCACATGCATTATTGTTTCTTGGCATGTTTTATTTCACGTGCGATTTTATTTCTTGGCACATTTTATTTCACATGTGATTTTACTTCTTGGTGCGTTTTATTTCATGGACGTTATTCTTAGCACGTTTTATGTCACACACAAATTAATGAATGTCTTCATAGACAATGTTCATTAGTTACCTAAGATGTGAACTAGTTTCACTTTTGGGCTGTGAGATTACCTATCATTAGGCATAAGAGTTCACTCTCTGTTCTCTCGACTTATTTAGAATTGATGTTACTAGTCAACAATTATTTAAGTTCATTAACCATCATAGGCATAAACTTATTAAATGTTAGTTCATTTACTATATAGCTAGAACTTTATTAATTCAGCAACCACATGTAAGTTTAGAACATACATGACAAAAAGTGGTGATGCTAATAAAACTTGGAATGAACATTCATGATCAAAACAAGTTGCAAGCCACTGCCTTATAAGATTCAAAAAGGGAAACAATATTAAAGGAACTAAGTGAAATAAAGTTTTAGATTCTTGGCATTCCATCCTCAAGGGATAATTGTGCCATCCAAACATTTTAGTAGATAGGCCTCCTCGCTTACGACTTCCCAAATCCTAACAAGATCCTACTAGTTCATGTCAAGTTTCCCTTGTTTATCTCGCATGCCAATTGCCTCTAACTTTCTACAAACCAAATTGCCAAGTCGAAAGACCTTGTGCTTTACCTTTCGATCATAATATCTAACGACTCTATGCTGATATACAGCAACTCTTACCCTTATAACGTCTTTAATTTGCTCAATGGCATCTAAATTAGTCATAAGACTGATCTAGTTGGCCATTACATCAAAATTTTGCATGTGAAGATTAGGCAATTCTAATTCAGTTGGTAATACTACCTCCATACCATATGCCAATTTAAAGGATATTTCTCCTATTGCAATCCTATGGGTAGTCTGATATCCCCACAAAACATTCGGCAATTTGTCAACCCATTTACCTTTAGCTTGATTGACATTCCTCTTCAAGCTATGCAAGATGATCTTATTAACGACATCCACTTGCCCATTTGTCTAAGGATGAGCTACGAACATGTAATTCAGACAAATGCCGTATTTTTTATAAAATGCTTGGAATTTTTCATTATCAAATTGTGGTCTGTTATCAGTAATTATCATGAATGGGAACCCAATTCTTAATATAATGAAGTTAAAAAAACAAGCCTCTACCTTCTGTTCGGTGATTCTCACCAATGCCTCAACTTCCACCCATTTGGTAAAATAATATACGGCAACAATGATGAATTGCTTCTAAGCCATATACTTGAGAAACGATTTGATCATATCTAACCCCCATTAAGTAAAGGGCCATGGACTAGTGAGGCTACACAATTCAGTAAGAGGTGCATTACTCAGTACCTCATGTTTCTAACATTATGGATACTACCAAATATATGTTCTTGCATCATCCTTCATTATTAGCTAATAATAGTCGAGTCGTAGTACATGAACTAAGGTTACAAACGAACTAGGCTGGATCGAGCTAAGTCATGCTTCTAAAGGCTTAAGTTCGGCTCATTTAAAAATTATCAAGCTCGAGTCAAGCCTTTTATCAAACTTGAAATTAAGGCTTAAGCTCAACTCATTTAGATGCTTAAGCTCGACTCATTTAGATGCTTAAGCTCATTTAGATAAACGAGCTTTGTCTTAAGCTCAAGCCGAACCTAAAGTAAGCCAATGTTGAGCCTATTAACAAACCTAAGTATACAAAAATAAGAAATATATAAATAATAGATTAACAAATGGTAAATAAGGATTAGATTATATATTATTATATAATATATTATATATTTATATATTTTATATAATTATTATCCTTTAGATTTTAATAATATATAATATTTATAATATATATAAAATCCATGAACTTACTCATGAACCTAAATGAGCCTAAGTGAGCATGCTCACAAGCCTGAATTAGACCTCGAGCTTAAATGAGCTTCATGTTGAGCTTGAGCTCAACTCGTTTAATAATCAAGCAGCTCAGCTCATTTACAGCCTTAATATGAACATACAGTGCTTGTCCTTCACATGGTTACTATAGACACCACCATGTAGCTTGGATAGTACTTGCTGTGCATCTTTTGAAGGAAGGCATCGACGGTAACGTTAGGAAATGCCATGTTTGTAAGATAATCAATGTATAATTTGCAACTTGATAGATAATCCTTCAAGCCTCATTTTTATCTTTAAGGAAAATTCCATCCTTTACATAATTTATGTTTAGGTCCATCTAAGACCTCTCTTTCAAGCAAGAAGCCAGTTCATAGCTCTATTAAGCAATCTATAAACTCTTATTAGGGAGGAACTCAACAAAGAGCTTGTCATTTAAGTCGGGGAGTGTCATGCTGGCCAACTTTGATAACTTTTCGGCTACAATGTTCTTACTCCTTGGTATTTTCTAAATTAAAAATGATTGAAACTCCTCTATAAGTGTTTGTGCTATCAGTAAGTACTTGCTCATTACCTCCTCTTTGGTCATACAATTCCCCTTGACCTAATTTACAATAAGTTGTGAGTCAGAAGAAACTTCGACTTTCTCGATGGCTATTTCCTTTACCAATCCAAGTCCAACTATTAAGGTTTCATATTTGACCTCATTATTGCTTGCCAGAAATGAAAACTTCAAAACATAATTGACCTTAACATTATAGGGTCCTTGTACAATAAGACTCATACCACTTCCTTCCTTAATCGAAGAACCATCAACAAATAAATTCCATACTGACTTCTTGGCTAAAAAATCTGCCAGCACCTGAGCTTTTAATGCTATTCTAGGTTTGTATTGTTCTCCATAGGCACTTAGCTCTAAGGCTTACTTCATCATCCTCCTCGAGGAATCTAACCATTGTAAAGCTTACTATAAGGGCTTATCAATAAGGACAATAATTTAATGAGCCTTGAAGTATGGTTTCCACTTCCTTATCGAGAGAACCATAGCCAATACAAATTTCTCATTTTTTGTATATTGGTATTCTGGTCTTTACAAAACATGACTTATATAATAAATCGACCGATGCTCCCTACCTTTAATTTAAACCAAGATAGAAGAGAGGGCTCAATTGTTAACCGACAGATATAAATATAAGTTTTCTTACGGAATAGGTGTTGAGAGTATTGGTGGTGATAGAAGAAACTCCTTCAATTCATTGAATGCTCTTTCACATTCATCTGTCCACTTAAAATCTTTCGAATTCTTTAAAATTTTGGAGAATTCCATACACCTATTTGCACTCCTCGCTATAAACCTATTAAGGGCAGCTATCTACCCAGTCAACTCTTGAACTTCCTTGACCAAACAAGGAGAGCTCATATTTCTAATTACATCAAATTTTTTTTTTTAATTCACTTCAATACCACACCGAATGACAACATATCCTAAAAAATTTACTAAAGTCACACCAAAAACACATTTCTACGAATTCAACTTCATGTTGCATTTTCTAAGAGTGCTAAATGTCTCTTCAAGATCAATAAGATGCCAACCTTCTAATGTGCTTTTCACTATCATGTCATTAACATATATCTCAACATTACAGTGAATTTGGGGCTTAAACATCTTGGTGACGAAGTGCTGGTAAGTCATGCCATCGTTCTTTAGGTCAAAAGGCATCACCATATAATAATACATCCCAAAGTTGGTGACAAATGATGTGTAGACCTTATCCTCCTCTTCCATTTTTATTTGATTATAGCCAGAAAACGCATCCATGAAGGATATCAATGTATGTTTAGCAGTAAAGTCAACCAATTAGTCTATTCTCGGTAAGGGGAAATAGTCTTTGGGACAGGCCTTATTCAAATTCATGAAGTCTATACACATATGTCATTTGCCATTAAACTTCTTAACACATACAGTTTGCTAGCCAAGTCAGTTAAGGCTCTTCCCTAATGAACCTTACCTTAAGCAGTTTTTAGACTTCTTCTTCTATGGCTACCTACCGTTTAGGAGCAAAATTCCTTTTCCTTTGTTGAATAACCTTCACATGAGGGTCAATCTAAAGTTTGTAGGTAATAACATCTCTGGGAATACTCGGCATATCTAAGGGGGACCATGCAAAGATGTTGGCATTATCCTATAAGAAATTTATCAAGCTTTGACAGATGTCTACCAACAATAGTTTCCTTATCTTGGTCGTCCTCCCTAAATCATTTCCCAATAGAATTTCTTCTATCTCTTAATCAGCATTCTCAATGTCGACTGATTTTTATTTTGGATAAGTTTCAATTTAAAAGATTTCTTCTTAGTGCAGCACTTTTATATATAAGGGTTTCATATATTATTGGTCCCCTCTACACACACCAACTCCAGTAAGAGTAAGAATTTAGCTTTGGGATGCACATTAGAAGAAACCATGCCAAATAGATGCTAACATGGCCAACCCATAATCATATTATATGGGGACCAACATTTGACTACAAGGAAATCTATCTTATCTTCTGCAGTGTATTTGTCATCTCAAATTTAGATATGGAGAGAAATCACTCGACTAACCTAAACAGGCTAATTATTGAAATCATATAGATCATAATCATATGATCTTAATTATGCCTTGATTTTTTATCTCATCTAATCAAAAGCATGCTGAAAAATGATATCTACTGAACTTCCGGTGCCAACCAAAATCTTTTTGACCAGAAGCTGGCAATTCTCGCCCTCGAAAGTCAGCTCAAAATATTTGATCTTAGGTAATTACCAATGCATCATCGTAGGGACTTCAAACACTTTCAAAATCCTCTTATAAGATAGATATTAAATTTTTGACCTTAACCTTCTTACCCTACACATTACAAACATAACGTATGGCATTAGTCAATCCTAAAGAGTTGATTGACCTAAAGTAGAAGGTTCACCAATAATAATGTTTATTATACCATTCGATGCTCTACTACTGCTTTTATCTCTCATATCTTTTGGGGCCTACATAAAAAACTTGTTTTTGCCACCTTAAAAAAATTAGGTAAAGGGTCCTAATTTAAGAAAAACCAAAAAAATAAGAAAAATACAAAAAACGGAAAATTTAGGAAAAACAAAAGAATAAGAAATTTAGAAAAAATACAAAAAATGGAAAAATCATAAAAAATAGGAGAATTTAGAAAATATAAAATAATAGAAAAATACAAAAAAAAGTATAAAATTTAAAAAATCATAAAATCAAAAAATTCAGAAAGTTTAAATAAAAAGAAATATTCATACTTTAGTATTTTTCATTTTTTTTCCATTTTTATTTTTATTTTTATTTAGTTTATTTTAATTATTAAATAAATAAATAAAAAGGGGGAAAGGGGAGTAGATTGAGCCAAGTTTTAAAACCTAATCCATTACCGAACAAGGCCTGAGGCCTTATGCATGCAGCAAGTGGAAGCACACCCAAATTATTTTTCATTTGCGTGAATGCAATGCACACGTGTGTAAGCACATGTGGCATGTACCCCACACGTAACCATGCGCCCCTGCATCTTCTTCCTCACAATTTTCTGCTAATTCCAATCTTTTTCCCTCCTCGCACAGGCCATTTCGAGACCATTTTTGACTGATTTTATTATACGATTTCACCGAATTAATGGACAAATCATGTAGTACGCATGGCCTACTTTTGAATTTACCCCAAAACCCATCCAAATTTAGTTATTTACACAATTAAAATCAAGCTCTAAAATGGAAAAAAGTTCATTTTTCAAGTTAAAACCCATTAATGAAAATTACCGTTTTGATTCAATTTCCCAAACCTTCTAAGCTTAACCCTTGTACTTACAATATAAATAGGGGATTATTCTTCATTTCTAACACATACAATCATAAGAATCCATTCGAGAAGCATACACACTATACTTTCTTTCTCTAATACGAAGTTTTTTTCTTTCTTTCTCTCTCTCGGAACATCATCTTCTATAGTAGTTTTTTATGAAAACTACCACTACCATCAGATTTCTCGCATCTAAAAATCCTAAATTCAACTTTCTACTCAAGCTCAACCTCCCACCTCACTGACCGAACCCACTCAACCTAACCCGTCCTGAACAAGGCTAATCCAACCCACATCTATCATTGGTCTGGCCATTTTTATTATTTTGTAATTTCTTTATATTCATTTATGCACTCATGTACTTGTAAATGTACTTGAAATTAAAAAAAAAAAAGAGAGAGAAAAAAAAGGAAAAGAAAAGGAAAAAAGAACAAAAAAGAAGAAGAAAAGTTTAGATTTTAACCAAGATAATAATAAATAATTACAGTAAAAATAATAAAATAGAAAAATAATATTAAAAAATCAAATAAATAACAAAGTTACTTAATCAATTAGAAAATTTTAGTTTTCTTTTTTTAAAAAATAAATAAATGAACCATTTCAAAATTAGAAAATTTTAGAACTTTCCAAAAATAAACCCCAATTTAGGGCCGTTTGGACTTTTCTCAATAAAACCCGAACTTACTTAAAACGTAAACTCAGTATTCTTTTCAAGTTTAAAATCAACTCACCCACCTAAAATTTTCATCAAAAAAACTACATACATCTAATTCTGAATAGTAGGTATGTAGGTACCTATGAAGCGATGGTAAAAAACAAAAATGCTTATTTATAATTTTTAGTTTAAATCATTTAATCTCTATTTTTTTAAATCATTCAATCCATTTTTAGTTTAAATCATTCAATTTGTTAACCAGCGAAAAGTGATCTTTAAGATTAAGACTAAATTTGAAAAGTTGTTGATACCCATAAGAGTTTAAAAATCCTAACTCCGAGACTCAATTTTTGGTTCTTAAAACCATTTATAAAATTGGTTTTATCAAAAAGACTAGTAGCTAAATTATAACCAATCCATCCAATTAGTTATAATTTAACTTTTTTTCCTGACGCCAGTTAAGCGGTGACTGTAAGATGTTTTCAAAAGATGAAAGAATCGACTTTCTTTAAACCTTAGTCGAGAATCAATATTAAAAAATAGATAAGGTTTAATATTGATTGATTTAAAGAAAACTTATTTATTAAAAACCAAGCTCAACAGCTTGGTAACTCCACTAGGGACTTGTCAAGGGGGTTAGCCATTCAACTTTCCAAAATTAAAATTAATCTCTAAAAAATCACCTTACTAAGTGTAATTTATTTAATTATTCATTTATTCATTCATTATTATTTGTACCATAACTATACAAACGTTTTTGCAGGTTTAGTTTTAATTGTTTAAATGTTTGGTATTGGGGGGGGATTTATTTTATGTACCACAAACGTGTAATAGAAACGATCAAACTTGGATCGTATTAGGAACCTAGGATAGGGGGCCATTGTATAAGCTTCAGGTGTTGTGGTGTAACCGCTGCTTAGGGCAAATTATGCTACCTCCACTTGAGCTGGATGTAACCAATGATAGTGTTATTTTATAAAAATGATGGATTTTTTATTGTTTTCTTCTTCTTTTTTATTTTTAATTGCACTTCCTTAAGTGAGGGAGAATGAAAAATTCTATTGAAAGATTTTCTACAGAGAAGGAAAGAACAAAGAATGACTAAAAAGAAAAATTTTATTTTGAAAAGATCAGAGTACATGGAGCAAAGCAAAAGGGAACCTAACAACGAAACTTAAAATTTATTCAAAGTCCTTTAACTTCATCTAAAGTTTCTAATCTAACTCTAGCAATTGAGCTTTAATGTTTTCCAGCATTTCTAGAGCCCAAATTCATGGTCCTCTCGCTTTTTTCAACTTGAGCTAACAAGGCCTTATTAAAGGCCTTAGCATGCCAAGCCCTCTACTTTTAATAGGTAGCTTCAACTTGTAGCAGTTGCTCATAGATTCCTAAGGCAACTGACAGTCTTTAATTATTCTCTTGTTGGTTAGCCACCATTTTCAATTCTACGTATTTCATGGACAACAATCAATCATCAATGTAAAAAAAGAAAACACATGGACATATGCAAGTGTTGGGTTCGTTTGGGTTAATACATTACTCCCTTAAGTTGCAAACCTACTATTATTTTCAAAAACTTACTTGCATTAAAAATCTTGAGTGATTAGTAAGATTGCAATTTCTTAAGGGTAGTGCACTAACTCAAGGAGGGGAGTATATGCAATTAGGGTAGGTTTTGAAAAGGTTCTTAAGTTTTATGACCTCACTTGTTAAAGAAGACTTTCATTGGTCATATCGAGCTTAAATGAGGTAACTTAATCAACCCCAAGCGGTGATTACACCATAGCACCCAAAGCCTATACAATGGCCCCTCTCTTAAGATGCTAAGCCGGCCTAGGTTTGACGGTATCTACCCTGCATCTTTGACGCAACAAATGACCCCCCATATCCCCATGCGTGTAATATACAAGATAATAGTATAGACACATAAACAAAAGCTGAGAGAATAAAGAAGCTTCAGGTTTATCTTTTCTTTTTCTAATTTGTGACAATGTCATCCTAAAACCTTAAAGGATGTATACAAAAAGGGTGGGTTATAAAGGTCCTTAAACTCTATGACCTCACGCGTTTCTTACAAAACGATTCCTTGGTCACATCAAAGTTTAAGTGGGGAAGCCTAATCGGCCCCAAACGGTGGTTGCCCTACTAAGCCCGAAACTTACATAATGGCTCCCCGTCCTAAAGTCCTAAGACGACCCAAGTTCGATTGTATCTATCATGTGTTCATAGTACAAGAAACAAATCCCCACCCCCCTCCCCCTTACCCCCCTCAAAACAATAAAAAAAAAAAAAAAAAAAACTAAACCTGACAAAACGTTAGTGTAGTTATGATACAAACAAAGAACAAATAAGTACATAAAATACAATAAGGTGATTTTTAGAGTTTAATTTTAATTTTGGAAAGTTGAATGATTAACCCTCTTGATGTCCTCAATGGAGTCACCAAGCTATCAAGCTTAGTTTTTCACCCTTCCAATTTTTTATAAAATTAATTCTTCTTTAAATCGACCAGTATTAAACTCTACACATTGAATATTGGCTCTTGACTCAGGTTTAAAGAAAACTGTTTCATTTTATTTTGAAAACAACTTTAGACTCGCCATCCAACTGGAGTCAGGAAAAACAATTAAGTTATATCCATTTGGGTGGATTGGTTATAACTTAGCTACTAGTCTAACAATTAAAACTAATTTTATGAAAACGGTTTTTGAAAACCAGAGAATTAGGTCCGAGGGTTAGGAATTTTAAACCCTTATGGGTACCATTGACTTTCCAAAATCAGAATTAAACTTAAAAATCACCTTAATTTTGAAAGACAAAACTTGATTATCGATTACTTTAATTAGATAAATGAAAATAATATAAACTAAAAAGGAAATCAGGTTTTTTTATTTTTTTACCATCGCTTTGTAAGTGCCTATGTACCCGCTATTCGGAATCAAACGTACATAGTTCTTTTTACAAAAACTTTAGAGGATTGAGTTGATTTTAATTTGAAAACATACCAAATTTACGTTTTTAGTTTAATTTGGTTTATTTAAGAAAGATTCTAACAAAGGTCCTAAATTATATATATATATATATATATTGAAAAATCTAAGTGTAGTCCTAATTTTTAAAGGGTTAATTTATTTTTTCGTTTATTTTTGAAAACTTTATTTTTCTAAGTGTCAAAAATAATTTTGATTTGCTCACTTATTATTATTTTTTATTCTATTTATTTTTATTTTTTATCTATTAAACTAAAAATATATAAAATAACCACTTTATTTTTCTTTTCTTTCTTTTTCTTTGTTAATATTACATTTACATTCACAAAAAAAAAAAACAACAAATAATAATAAATAAATAGAAGAAATTGGACTTAAGACATTGTGGGCGCGCAGATCAAACCTAGAGTAGACTTTAAGTCGGTCATGAATCGAGTTGGGTCAATTAAGGTAGTCGCTTGGACAGGGTCACAGGAGTGATCGAAGGGCTTCAACTAATCACAAGCGTGACACGAAGGTGGATGGCCACTATCTTCAATTGATCATAGGCGTGATGCAGGGCTAGATGGTCACTGTCTTCAACTGCTCACGATCGGGATCAAGGGTGCAGTGGTTAGGGCTCAGCAATAGTGGGTGTTAATGGCCACAGTAATGGTTAAAATGGGTTAGGCTTGGTTGTTAGTGGCTAGGGGGATCTATTTGTAGTGGTAGTGGGAATCAATTAAGGACTTGAGGGAGAAAAAACGTAGAGAGAGAAAATGTCGTAGGTGTAGAGAGAGAAAGAGTAGTTGAGGAAGAGAGAGAGAGAGAGCTTGTGAGTTTTTTACAGCTTGTAAATTGTTGTATATCCAATGAACTCCCCTAACGCCCTTTTTACACTCATAACTAACCCAGAAACTAAGGAAAGCTTGAATCAGATTTGAATCCAAATTCTAGAATTTTGGTTTCTTTCCACTTTTTGGAGCTTGATTTGAATGCTGATTTGACTAAATCTGAACACGTTCTTGATATTAATTCATAGTAAGCCATGTAGGGGGATGAAATCGCACCATTAATTGGTATGTTGTAGCAAGGAAAATGTGCAAAATCAAGGGCCAAAGTGAGGGGTCCAAGTCTGTTCTTAGCTAAGGAAAGTGGAGGAAATCAAGGGAAAGGGAGGGAAAACCGAGAGAAAGAGAACAAAAGTGCTGACGTGGCACTCATATGGTGCCACGTCAACCAGCCTAACCAACCCCCGACCTGCTACGTAGCGCCACATCAGTAAGGTTATCCAATCCGACAATGCTACGTGTTAGGACACATAGCGTAATAAAATCCTGACACATGACATTATGCTAGTTAACAAAAAATAAAATAAGCCTCCCTGCCTTTGTCAAGATTTGAACCCAAGACCTTGCCCTCAATGGCCAAACTAAGTCCATGTGTTAACCATTAAGCCATTGGCTTGTGCCTTGTTCATATATACAACTAAATTACACATATAGACTCGGTCAGCCTAAGCTAAATTTAAATCTAAGCCCAAGTTCAACAGTCCAAATTCTAAATCTAATTTAAAAATAAAAATCCTACCTTAATAAAATGTTATTTTTAAAAATATTTTATTATTTCAACTTTTCTAATTTTTTTTGTAATTTTTCAATTTTCTAAATTTTTAAACAAATTTTCTTATTTTCTAAATTTCTCAATTGTTTCTTATCTAATTTTCTTATTTTTTATGCCTTTTCTTATTTTTTTGAAAATTTTTGTATTTTCCTAAAATTCTTATTTTTTTCTAAATTTCTTAATTTGGGGGGTTTTCATTAATTTCCTATTTTTTTGTGTTTTTCCTAATTTAGGGCCTACTAAGAAAAGAAAAATAATAAAATTAAAAGTAAAAACAAATGGGGCAAAAATTGGGTGTCTTCAAATATGATCAGACAATTCGAGTGTGTTCAAGATAGTCTACAGGCCCCCATTGAATATTACAAACTTGAATTATGTGGACCTTCTACCACAAAAGATGTCCAAACTCCAGGCAATCAAACACTTATGGGAAGCAAGGACTGTCAGCCCTTACATCAATTTAGGAGAATAGTTGGGAGAAGTAGATAAGCATAAGGTCACTAAAGAATATATATACGATTAGCTTCATAAGGTAGGGGAGATCTAATATTGAGCATCAGGGATCATCCAACTCACACCAATTGAACTAGGTCCTAAAATTAAGACCTACACGGATTAAGTACAAGCCTATATAGAGGTGATCTATGAAGAGCGAGACATGTGGGAGGATCTCTTTTAAGAATCAAGACAGCGTTCTTGGGCCTTAGAACATCAATTGAAGATGACCCAAAAAAGGTTCAAAGAACTTAAAGAAACAGAAGAGCCTAGCCTAGAAAAGAGGAAGAAGCATCAATAAGACCTAGTAAGCAGAAAAAGGGAACATCAGCTAAGCACTAGAAGAATGTCTTATGATAGGAGTATTTTTCTTCTTATGAAACAATGTATTTTTCTTTTTCTTTTTTATTTCAAATAATGTAAAAGGGAACTCCAAAAGTTGCAAAATAATAAAATTTACCATCTTACTGGTTATTCATCAATTCTATTTATCCGCATTTGTGTACCATACATCTTCGCATTCCTATACATTTCTTTGTTTCTCATTCATCTCATTTTTTTAATTTTTTTTTTTTTTATGTGCTAACTTGTTGAGAAGTAATCTTGAATCAAGTTGTAAAGATAACTCCTAAACGACAAACCTTTTAGAGAAGTCCTATCCAAACTCACTCTCAAACCAAGATGGCTAGTTAAGGAAATGACAACATCAATACTAAGAATGACAACAACAGGGTCAACTTAGAAGTCATCGATCCTACTGAGATGAGTTTCTACTCTTTAGAACGAATAGTAAGAAAAATTGTATATCAACTGAGCTTCCTTGTTGATAGCATCGCCTTACTCAAGTCCATAACACCATCAAGGGCCGTTATGGAAAGAACGCCAAAGCCCCACCTCTAGAAGTAGAAGAAGCCTACCCCAAATTCAACCAGGCCTTTGAATCTTTTAAGATAGAAGGGGTCTATCCAAAGGTCAACCCAACTTTTGAGCCAAATACTTACTCATTCCTAATCAACCCAAAGCTTAAAGCTAATCAGGACAAATTGAAAGAGCTTAAGAGGTGATTAACCCAATAGATCACTAACAAAATGAAAATGCTTGAAGGGTGCAATGGTTTCGAGCAAGCTAGTATTACAGACTTCTCTACTTATGACTATGGAAGCTTTCTGGAAAAATTTACAATACCTGACTTTAAGAAGTATAATAGGACTAGATGCCCTAAACTACATACCAAGCTATATGTACGAAAGATGGGCAAATATATGCAAAATGACTAGTTCATGGTCCAAACCTTTCAAGACAGTCTAACAAGCCCTACTTTGACTTAATACATCCAATTGGATCTTAATCGAGTAAACACATAAGAGAAGCTGGCTAGGGCATTTTATGAGCAATATATGTTCAATGTTAAAGTGGCACCAACCATAATGAACTTAGTTGCCCCGAGGAAGAGTTACAATGAATCTTTTAAAAAATATACCCAAGGGTAGAGATCCCTAGCCACAAGGGTATCCACCCTCATGACTGTGAAAAAGATAACTTCGACTTTTATCAACACTCTTAAGAGACCCTACTTCTCTCACTTGATCAAGTAAGCCTCTTCTATTTTTGTAAAGGTAGTGGCAACAAGGTATTGGATTGAAAGTGTCATCTCCTTCAGCAGATTACAAGAACCATTAGATAGAAGACCACCATCTGCTAAACCCACCACCAATAAGCCTAAAGAAGCTACTATCAATATGGTCAATTCAAATACCATGCCCAATGCTTAGGTCTCTTTTAAGGTAAATCCTCTACCATCTTAGCAACAATTTAAAAGCCAACTGCAAGTCAACAGGGCCCTAAGGTAGCTTACCAAAATACCTACTCCTCTCAGTTAGATACTAAAAAAACTAAGAAAAGATAATCTACTCCATTATGAGCCTCCTAATGAAAGTTATAAGCCAAGAGTTTTTTATCTCAATGCAAGGTATCAATATCATTTAGGGAAAGTAAGTCATTCAACAAACTCGTGCCGAAGATTGAAAAATAAAATTCAAGATTTAATCGATGAAGGTACAGTCTAGTTAGACTTCATGGAGACTCCAATTCCAAATGTCAACAACAATCCCTTGCCTAACCACGGGCCCATCATTTTAACATGATATTTGATGACTCAAATCCCACCATCAACATGATCGATTCCAACCGAGAATCCAAGGTTTATAAATTCTATAAACAAGAGGAGAAGCAAATTCCAAAGACCAAAAGGTACACCTTCCATATGCCTTTAACCCTTGAAAATTATAAGCCTACTCCTCTCAATTACCAAGCTGTAAATCAAGGACAATCGAGTTCACTCATTAAGAGAATTACCTACTCTAGTAGAATTTATGACCCTAAAGAAGGCTTGAAAAAGAACGTTGTGCTGGAAAAGGTTAAGCATCGAACCAACTGAATGTAAAGAAGGGTTGTCTGCCTTCACCAAAATGATTAAATCAAGTGAGTACAAAATAATGGATCATCTCACTAAGACTCCAACACAGATATCACTCATGGGTTTGTTAATGGCATCAGAACCGCTTCGGGAAGCTCTATTCAGAACTTTAAGGGAGGTCAAAGTCCCCCGTGAAATACCAGCCGAAAGAATAGGGTTTGTCACCAACTCCATCTTTACCATAGATCAAATTTCTTTCTCTACCAAGGAACTGGGCAAAGAAGGTAATCAACACACCAAGCCTCTCTTCATAATAGTGAGAGTGAATAACATTATCACAACAAAAGTCCTCATCGATAACAAATCATCATTGAATGAGTACCTTCGTAACATCCTAGATCTCCTGGACATCAATACGACCGCAATCAAGCCAAGTTCGACAACAATCAAGGCTTTTGATGGATCTAAGAGAGAAATTATTAGGTAGATCGACTTACTAGTTGACATTAGCCTACAGACTTTCAACATCTGATTCTAGGTCCTAGACATCTCAAAGACCTTCAACCTATTATTAGGAAGACTATGGATACATTCAGCAAGGGCCATACCTTCAAGCTTGCATCAAAAGGTTAAGTTCATCTCAAATAGCTAAGTTATCACGACTCTAGGTGACCAGCATTACGAAATACATAAGGAAACGACCATACCCTACATTGGCATCGAGGAGCAAGAAGACTTTAAGCTCTAAATGTTTGAAGAAGTGTGTAATTTCCCAAAAATTAGCAATCAAGACATGAACATCTAAGTATTAAGACAAAGCTTATTCCTTAGACGATTAAGATCGATAGTGAATCTAAGGCATTTAGGAAAGTAAATCAAATAGGCTAGAAACTTACGAAAAACATGATAACCCTAATTGAGGAATCCTCATACGCATAGAAATCAAAAATATTATAAAACTACATATCGTAGTGATAACATATTCTTATATATATAACCGTTTTAGGTAAAACCTTAATATTTTCGTAAAAATTACGAAAACTAAATTTAGATTTTGTACATATAAGGCCTCCTAATGATTAGACCGTTGACAATATGAGTTTTCTGAAGTAAGCATCAAGACAGGTAAGTAGCATCAATGCTTCACAGAATTTTGGGATATTACTTCAGAATATCTAAAGACTTTGGTATGTATTGACTTGTGATTGTAGTTAACTGTTTGTGAGTATGCAGCGTTTATGGTTGGGTTTTGATTTGCTGTTATAAGAGCCGAGCCCCATCATATGGTTGTCTTGTAAATATTATTATACTTGAATTGTTTAAGCTTGATTCATCACCTTGAAAAAATAAACTAACTCAAACTTGGCTTAACATCTAATTTGATATGCATCGTAACCTACTAGGGATAACGACTAGGATTCTCAGGCCAAACTCAGACTCTCTTCAATGAGGATAGCTGAAATGATTCTTTCCCCACTCTTTACCAAACTAAGCGATAGGAGAGGAGATCACGATAAGGTTAGGAGCCGTAATTTGAAGGTAGTCATGGGAGGAGGGTGTCTTACATTGCACAAGCCCTAGTTTGGCTTCAATCCGTAAGTGTGTGACATTAATCTCCTTAACCTGGATTAGAGTGGGCACAATTTCTCTGATCTCACGATGGACCGGATAACATCATGTGATAGCATTTGGTTGTACATACATTTCATCTAACCAACTTGGTTGAAAACCTTGCTTATGATGTGCTATATGCATACTTCTATCTCCACTCCACTTATTGAGCAAGTTGTCACTCATTCCTCTATAGTTTGTTTTGCAAGTTCCAAATGGCTTACAAGTGCCTACCAAACACAAGAACCCTAGTAAACTGGGATAGGAGTGAGATACAATAAGAAATGGCTGATTATTGCTCTTAGTATTAACTTTTTATCTTTTAAGGAAAACTATACAAGACTCCTTAAAGGGCTTGGTAGTTTTCAATATTTTGGTCTGTATGTGAAATGACAGGTACTTGTGGAATTTACTACTACTCTTTTATAAGGTTAAATTACAAAATCATTATTATAAATTATTTCAAATGATTACTCCATAGGTTTATATCAAACAAGTATCGAATTAGATGTTTCAAAGAAGTAGAGCTGAGTACGCCTAGTGTAAACTAGGTCTATGATAGCAACTATAAGAATAATTTCTATCTTAGGATAGCTTATACGGTAGGACAGTTACGACTTCACCTTTTCAAGGCGTAAAAAGTGTATACGATTACCAATCGAAAGAAAGATAAGAGGTCGAAATTCAAAGAAGGCCAAGTTGGTACCTATAGGTTTAGTTACATCCTAACTCCAATAGATGAGCTGTAAAATATGCAAGCGAGGGGTAAAAGAAGTGATAGATTATATCACACCCCAATGACTTTCCTATCATTAATAGGAACTTTCATCCGGTCTAAGGTCCAAACTTTAGAGTCTACCAAAGAGGACACCTCTAGCAAGAATAAAATAGTTGGCCCATCTTAAAAATCCCAATACCTGAATAATTGGTTCTCCATCCCTATGAATAGCAATAAGTCTTCTCTAAAGTAAAGATGAATCATGGTTTAGTATTTTATAGAATTTTGTAATAATTACCTTTGTTTTGCAATATTATACTGGAAAGAATTTCTTCAACATAATAAGAATAAGTCTTCTTTCTCTTCACTCCTTCCTTACTCACACTCTTTACTTTACATACTTTTTTCCTAGATCCAATGCTTCAAATAAAGGCCATGGATACCTCATGTAGATAGGTGATTAAAATATTGATATCACTTCTAACCCTATTGAGTTAGTCATCAAGAGTGATGTCAATGACCACAGTGACATGTAAGAAAGTTGGCAAAGAGATAAAATGAGTAGAATTTCTCTTGACAAGCTAATTGAGAGAGTTAATGTTGGGACTTATAACAACCTTAAAATGTTGAAAATTGGAGGGAATTTAAAGGAAGAATAGAAGGAAAAAATGACCGCACTATTATTTGAATACCAAGATGTGTTTGGATGGTCTTATGAAGATATGCTTAGGTTGGATCCATCAATCGTAGTTCACTGCTTACCTATAAGAAAACATATCAAATCTAAGAAGTAGAAGCTAAAGAGATTCCGACTAGATATCTTGTTGAAAATTAAGGAAGAGGTCATAAAGTTACTGGAGGTTGGTTTCATCAAAGTATCCGATTATCCTAAGTGGGTAGCCAACATTATACTGGTAATGAAGAAGAATGAAAAAGTTAGAATGTGTGTAGATTTTCAAGACCTCAACCAAGCAACCCCTAAAGATAATTTCCCCTTGGCCCATATTGATGTCTTGGTCGATAATACAGCCGCGAACTATCTTTTCTCCTTCATGGATGGGTTCTCTAGATATAATGAAAATTCAAATGTCCAAGGAATATAAAGCTAAGACAACATTCATTGCAACTTGGGGCACATTTTATTATAAACTAATGCCTTTCGAACTCAAAAATGTTGGGGCAACTTACCAAAGAGTCACGGTTGCGATCTTTCATGACATGATACACAAAGAAGTTGAGGTATATGTTGATGATATGATTGCAAAGTCCAAGGAAGGAGAGAATTATGTAGATAATTTGAGGAGATTGTTTGATAGGATGAGAAAATTCCAATTGAAGCTCAACCTAAAGAAGTATACCTTTGAAGTGACATCAAGGAAATTATTGGGTTTCATAATTAGCCAAAAGGGCATCAAAGTGGACCTTAATAAAGTCAAAGCAATAGTCTACTAGTCCCCTCCATGCACACTCAAAGAAATTAGAGGCTTATTAGGCCATTTAAACTACATAGCTTGGTTCATATCTCAACTCACAGATAAATGTTGTCCTTAGTTTAAGTTGTTGAAAAAGAACACCATGATAAACTGGGATAAAGAATGCAAGCATTCCTTCACAACAATCAAAGAGTACCTCTAAACCCTCCAATTTTGGTGGCTCCTAAACTTAGAAAGCCTTTATTTCTATACCTGACAATATTACCAGAATCCATAGGATATATGCTTAGCTAAAAGGACTAGGAAGAAAAAGAACTGGCTATATATTACTTGAGTAAGAAATTTACTAAAGGAGAATAGAAGTATTCAAAAATTGAAAGAACCTACTATGCTTTGGTCTAAGTAATGCATCGGCTTAGATAATATACACTCTATTACCAGGTTGAATTAATGACTCAATACAATCCCCTAAAGTACTTAGCAGATAAATCAACCCTAATCAATAGAATCTCAAAGTGGCAAATTTTACTATCCGAGTTCCTCATTATGTACGTGAATTGGAATTCAATCAAGGGGCAAGCTCTAGCAAATTAGTTAGTAGAAAATTCCTCTAATGACACCCCTTAAGAGGTACAAGTCAATTTCCTCGATGAAGATATCCTAGTAACTGAAGGAGGTTCTGATAAAGGAGAAAATGATGAACTACTGAAATGGAAGATGTTCTTCGATAGGGTAGCTAACGTATATGGGTGTGGAATTAGGGCAATACTGATAACCCCTAAAGGTACACAGTACCCTATGGCTATAAGGCTCATTTTTCCATACACCAATAATATCGCTAAATACGAAGCATGCATCATGAGACTCGAAATGGCCTTAGATAAAAATATTTAAGAATTAGAAGTGTATGGGGATTCTTTACTCATTATCAGCCAAGCTCAGAGAGAATACAAGATGAAAGATCCTAAACTAGTACCTTATCATTGGTACTTGACTGAATTGATAGAGAAATTTAAAGAAATCACTTTCAATCGCATATCAAAGACTCGGAATCAATTTGTTGATGCCGTGGCTACTCTAACATCTATGGTCTAGATATCTAGTGGAGTCAAGATTCAACCCCTCACTACTGAAATTGAAGATAAGCCTACCTTCTGTCTAGCAATTAAAAGTATGAATGGCAAAAAGCCATGGTACCATGATATTAAAATGTTCCTACAACACGGCACATACCCTAAAGAGGCTGAGAAAAATGACAGAAGGATGATTAAGAGATTGGCTACCTAATTCTTAGCAAGCGAGTCTACTTTATACCAACGATCTTGTGACAGTACACTTTTAAGGTGTGTAGACGATAAAGAGGTCAAGATTTTGATGAAAGAAGTACATAAAGGAGTATGCAACCCTTACATAAATGGTTACATGCTGGCCAAGAAAATTATGAGGCTAGGGTATTACTAGTTAATAATGGAAGACAATTGCAACAAACACATCAGGCATTGTTACTTATGCTAAGTTTATGCAAATAAGATAAATGCCTTACCTCAGGAATTATACACTCTCCTCACCATAAACTTTTTCAATATCAAGAATAGATATCATTGGCTCAAATACTCAAAAAGTATCCAATGGGCGTCATTTTATACTGATCACCATCGACTACTTCAGCAAATGGGTCAAAGCGTCATCCTATTCAAGCGTTATTAAAGGAGTTGTAGTTAAGTTCATCAAGAGAGATATCTTGGCTCATTATAGGACTCCAAAAACAATCATCAATGACAATGGGACTAATCTTAACAATAAGCTTATGTTAAAGTTATGCCAACAGTTTAAGATCATTCATAAGAACTGCACCCCTTATTGACCCCAAATGAATGGAGCCGTTAAAACAACCAATAAAAACCTTAAAAGAATAATCGAAAAAATGGCTGTTACATACAAGGACTGGCATGAGATGTTTCCATTCACACTTATGGCTTATCGAACTTCCATAGAATGTCAATTGGGGAAACACCCTACTCTTTGGTATACGGCACAAAAGCGGTGTTATTAGTAAAGGTTGAGATCCCATCTTTCAAAGTATTATCAGAGACCTAGTTGGACAAAGCTGATTAGGTAAAGAAACTCATTGAGCAACTAAATCCGATTGATGAGAGAAGATTAATAGCCTTATGTCATAATCAATGTTACCAACAAAGAATGGCTCGAGCTTTCAACAAAAGAGTATGACTTTGGAACTTAAAAGATGATGATATGGTGTTAAGAAAGGCTCTCCTTAATGTACAAGACTCTAGAGGAAAATTTTCTCCCAATTACGGAAGCCCTTATCTCGTAAAGCAAGTAATACTAGGAAGGGCTTTAATTTTGTCTCAAATGGATGGCCTAGAATTAAGAGACTCTATAAATGCTAACACTGTAAAGCTGTACTACCTGTGAGAAGTCAATGGAAATTTTTACTCAAAATACGAAAATGCTAGTCGTTTTAAATGTTATTGTGGTAAAATTTTCATTCTCTATAAGCAAAGCTGGTATCCTTGGCAATTGTCGATGTTAGAATCATTACCATCCCTTCCTATATACTGAAAACACAAGAAAAGTTAAAAAGTGAGATATAGAACATTGGTAATTGATAAAACTCTTTAAAATACTTTATTACGGATTGATCCCCCTTAACAAGAGCTTTTATTGTCTATTTTTCAAAGTGAGGCAAAGTCTAGATAAGCAATTGCCTTATGGCAGATATTTACTAGTCAGGAATAACGGTTTCAATTCATAAAAGTTCTAAAAAAGACAACCAATCTATGGACAAAAACAATGGATGGCATTCTATATCAAGATAATTTTCATGATTTCTCTAAAGAACCAACAAAGTCTTAGAGGCTCCATACCAAGATTAGTTAGGTTGACAAGAAGGGATCAAAAATTGAATTTGTTTCGAAGAATGAGTAAGTCGATTTTAATAAGACTTTTCAAGGAAAGGTTTAATAGTTTCGGTGCTATTGACTAGATTAGGTAAGTACTTCCATATGATATTAGCACATTGGTTTTTAAACATTGCATTTACATTTAGTCTATATGACCAATATTTTATGATTCTTTCCCCTAACAGTCTTTTGAGCCAGCCCATAAGGTGCTTGCCTTCTATACTATCTTTCGATACTTAGCTAGCCTTTAAAGGTGCTATCTTGACTCAATTCGATTCTTTTAGAGGGCCCATATCACACTTCTCTCCACCAATTTGTCAGCAAGCCCATTAGGGTACTTCCTTTACCAACATTCTTTTAGCAAGCCCTTAAGGTGCTTCTCTTTGTTAATTCCTTATAGCGAGTTCATAGGGCACTAATCTTCATCAATTCCTCTTAACTAACTCAAGGAGCGCTTCACCCATTCGCCTTGGTTAATGAGCTCAAAAGAGCACGACCAAGTTTTCAAAATCGATTCCAATTTAGGGTTGCTAGTCTCCAAGAGATACTCTTGCTTAGGTTAGTGAGCTTAAAAGAGCACAACCAAGTTTTCTCAAATCGATTCCATTTTAGGGTTGTTAGTCCCTTAGAACGCTCCTACCAAGGTTAGTGAGATCAAAAGAGCACAACTAGGTTTTTAAAATCAATTCTAGTTTAAGGTTACTAGTTTTCAAGAGATGCTCCTGCTTAGATTAGTGAGCTCAGAACAGTACAATTAGGATTTCAAAATTGATTCCAATTTAAGGTTGCTACTCTCAGAGAGACGCTCTCACCTAAGTTAGTGAGCTTAGAAGAGCATAACTATGTTTTCTCAAATCAATTCCAGTTCAAGGTTGTTAGTCCCCTGAAGATGCTCCTACCTAGGTTAACAAGCTTGAAAGAGTACAACCAGGTTTTCAAAATTGATTCTAATTTAGGGTTGGTAATCCCTTAGAGATACTCTCACCTAGATTAGTAAGCTTAGAAGAGGACAACCAGGTATTTCAAAATTGATTCCAGCTTAGGGTTACTAGTCCCCTAGAGATACTCTCACCTAAGTTAATGAGCTTAGAAGAGCATAACTAGGTATTCCAAATCGATTTTAGTTGAGGGTTGCTAGTCTCCTAAAAAGGCTCCCGCCTAGGTCAATAAGCTCAAAGAGACATGACCAAGTTTCAAATTGATCTTTTTAGCCAACCCCTAAGGCACTAAACCTTTCTTAACTCACTCAACCAACTCTTAAAGTGCATCCTCTCTCTTTTCACTATCCATTAAACCCCTAATGGATCAAACCTAAGATAGCTAGCTAAGGCGCTCCTTAAGACAAATTCCACCTTTGATGCAAAAATAATGTTTCATTGGTCTTTGTGGTGAACTTTTACTTAAATTTTACCATAAAGAGGAGCAGCTATAGATACCTCATTTTTGCTTCATTTAAAAAAAATTTAGGTAAAGAGTTCCAATTTAAGAAAAACAAAAAAAAAAAAGAAATTTAGAAAAAATACGAAAAATGGAAAATTTACAAAAAGAAAAAAAGGAGAATTTAAAAGATACAAAAAATAGAAAAATTTAAAAAAGTAGAAAATTTAAAAAATTACAAATTCAAAAAGTTTAAGTAAAAAGAAAGACTCATACTTTAATTTTTTTTTTCATTTTTATTTTAATTATTAAATAAATAAATAAATAAGGGAAGGGGGAATGGATTAGACCAAGTTTTAAAACCTAGTTTATTACCAAATAGGGCTCAAGGCCTTGTGCATGTAGTAGGCATGCCCCAAAATTATTTTCATTTGCACATTGCAATGCATGTACGTGTGGGGATGCATGGCACATGCCATGCACGTGACTATGCGCCCCATACATCTTCTTCCTCGCAATTTTCTACTAATTCCAAACTTTTTCCCTCTTTGTACAGGCCATTTCAAGGCCATATTTAACTAATTTTGTTACCTAATTTTATTGAATTAATAGTGAAATCATGTAGTGTACATGGCCTACTTTTGAATTTACCCTAAAACTCGTCCAAATTCAATTTTTTATGCAATTAAAATCGAGCTCTAAAACGGAAAAAAGTTCATCTTTCGAGTCAAAACCCTTTAATGAAAATCACCGTTTTAATTCAATTTCCCTAACCTCCCAAGCTTAACCCTTATACTTACAATATAAAAAGAGGATTGTTCTTTGTTTCTAATACAGACAATCACAAGAATCCATTCAAGGAACACCCACACTACACTTTCTCTCTCTAATACGAATGTTTTTTCTTTCTCTCTCTAGGAACATCGTCTTCTATAATAATTTTCAACAAAAACCACCACCGCCATCGAATTCCTCGCATCCAAAAACCCTAGATTCGACATGCCACTAGAGCTTAGCCACTTACCTCACCGATTGAATCGAGCTAAACCAGTTTGACCCAAGTGAGCCAACTCGACCTGTTCGAGTCGACCTGACTCAACTAAGACTAATTCGACCTGCATCCATCCTTGGTTCGGCTTTTTCAATTATTTTGTAATTTTTTTTTTATATTCATTTATGCAATCATGTACTTGTAAATTAATTGAAATAAGAGAGAGAGAGAGAGAGAGAGAGAGAGAGAGAAGGAGGAAAAAAAAAAGAAAAATAAAAATAAAAAAGAAGGGAAAAAAAAAGAAAATTTTAGGTTTAAGATAATAATAAATAATTAGAGTAATAATAACAAAGTAGAAAATAATATTTAAAAAAAAAAGAAAATAAATAACAAAGTTATTTAATCACTTATAAAAATTTAGTTTTCTTTTTTTAAAAAATGAATAAATGGACCTTTTCAAAATTAGAAAATGTTAGAACTTTCTAAAAATAAACCCTAATTTAGAGTCATTTGGATTTTTCTCAATAAAATCCAAATTTACTTAAAACATAAAATTGGTATTTCTTTCAAGTTTAAAATCAACTCACCTACCTAAAATTTTCATCAAAAGAACTACATACATTTGATTTCAAATAACAAGTACATAGGTACCTATAGGGCAATGATAAAAAAACAAAAAGAAAAACTTATTCTTTCCATTTTTAGTTTAGATCATTCAATCCCTTTTTTTTTTAATCATTCAATCCATTTTTAGTTTAAATCATTCAATCTGTTAACCAATGAAAGGTAATTTTTAACATTAAGATTAAATTTGAAAAGTTATTGATACTTATAAGGGTTTAAAAATCCTAACCTCTAAACTCAATTTCTAGTTCTTAAAATCATTTATAAAATTGGTTTTATCAAAAAGACCAATAGCTAAATTATAACCAATCCACATAATTTATTATAATTTGACTATTTTTCCCAACTTCGATCGAGTGGCAACTTTAAGATGTTTTCAAAAGATGAAAGAACTGGTTTTCTTTAAACCTTAGTCAAGGGTTGGTATTAAACGAGTAAAATTTAACATTAATTGATTTAAAGAAAATTTATTTATTAAAAACCAGGCTCAATAGCCTAAGAAGGCTGCATAACATTCTCCTACTCATCACGTCTCCTTTAAGTCAATTGTTTTATGTTTTTGGCATCGTGTGCAAGAAACTTGCTCAAATAACTTTCCTGGATCGCATCCTTGATCACATTTTTAAGTTAGATATACTTGTCAATATTATGACCTCTATCGTGATGAAAATCACAATATTTAGTTGAATTCTATCTTAAGGGATTTGCTCTCATTCTCTTTAGCCATTACAAAATGCCTCTTTAGCTGCATACTTCCATTAATCTGTATGAAATTGGACGATTAAGTAGTGTATGGACTGAATATGTCGAGATGTGTAGCCTCTTTTTCTCAACATTGGGATACTGGTCAACGTCTGCTTCAAGTCCATCTTTTGCACTCTTTTTCTTGTTGCCATTCCTATCTTCTCTATTTTGATTGGCTTCTCGGTGAACCTTAATGTTGCCTTCCTACTGAATGTAAGACATAGCTTTAGATTTTAACTCGATAAAAGTTCTCGACTTATTTTTGGAGAGAGACTTCAAAAAGTCTCCGTAGGGCTTTGCATCATCGATAACTGCATTAAGATCAATGCTCATATCCAGCTCTAGATTCTAGACCATCTCGACCATAAACTTGGCCAAATAGTCCTTAATAGACTCGTCTGATCTTTGCTTTATCATGTTAAGGATAAAAGAATCCTTAATAAGAAGCTTGCTTACAAAGAATTATTAGAGAAACGCTTTTGTTAAATCCTCAAAACATGAGATTGTGCTCAACTTCAAATGTTTAAACCACGTACTAGCCGCATTCCTCAATGTTGAGGGAAAGGCTTGGCAAGCCATGGAGCCATATCATTGTTCAAGTCGTACAACTTAGCCAAAGTATGGTAGTTCTCAAGATGATCTTCAAGGTCTCTTGTTCCATCATAAGTTTCTAATTGTGGTAGCTTAATGTGTTGTGGTATAACTTCATCCAAAATCTCAAGGACAAAAGGACTCTTCTTTATTTAGAATTGCTTACTCATTGTAGCAAGGGTGCTAGCATATAAGGGTCCGATATGGTGCACCTATTATAATTGTTTTCCCTTGTCATTTTTCTTAAGAGCATGGGCCAATGGTCCTAATGTAACTCCAACTTGTTTTCTCAGTAATTTAGGAGAGTAAATTGAATCTCCACTATTAATGGCATTGTTATCGCCAAGTTCTTGGCTTTCGTTCAGGTTGATATTTCTATGGAGAAGGTTAAGAATCTAGTCATGTTTTTTATAGAGTTCTTGGTTTTCCTTAACTAAGTTGAGGCAAAGTTACTCTAGTTTAGCCAAATGTTGTTCATTAGTATGCCTATTTCCCCCTGCTTGGTGGTAAGTTGAAGAACCAACACCCAAAACCTGCACTTTTAGTCTTCTTTGCCATGTAGATGTGTAAATGAAAAACAGATGGCACCAAATGTTATCAGGTGATTTTAGGATAGGATCTAGTTCCTACAAAAGCATAGAAAACTAAGTGGTACTAAAGCTAGTTTAGTATAGCCACTCCAATGCTTAAGTTAATAGTTGTGTTGTGAAAGAGATGAGTACAAAGTTCAAGGTCGTAAGAGAATTCTTACAATACCTCTTCTATGTATTTATAGGTAAAGATCAGGTGTCTACAACTACAATTAATCATCAATAGTGGGATACGTGGAGATTTCATAATTAGACACATATTGAAGATATAAGAATAATGGATAGTTATGTAATGAGATTGTATTAGATCATAACTGTTTATGCCACTTCTCTAAATTTAAATTGGATGTGTTATCGGACCAAGCTCTAAGGCCCATTGAGTGGGTTAAGCTTAGTTGGGATCAATCGAGAATAGAGTTACTCAACCTATCATCAACTAAATAGCCAAATGATGTTTTAGGGTGAAAATCATCCATCAACAAAACCTTAGTTTAGTAAAATTATTGCTAGATATGTGAAATTGCGTTAATGAATGATTATAGATAATTTTAAATAATAATAATTAATTAAATTTAATCAATAAATTAATAAATTGCAAACAAATCCTATGTACCCCTACTTATAGCACCATGTACGTGTATGTATATAAATATTTATTGTTTCTTTCCTTCTTAATGTATATACATATATATATTATTATTAAGTACTATGACCTATTATATTATATATTATATACAAATGTATTTTGTTTAATTAAATACCTTAACCAACTATTTTATTACTTTGTTTAATTAAATCCTAATGTAACTACATCACAACACTTCCATTAGCCTAGCCAAACCCCCTAACTTAAATCCTATCATGGCCACTTTGACAAGACATAAAAAGATAACAAAATCTCTCATACCCTACCAATTTTCGGTAGGCTTTCTCCATCACCAAAAAATCACTTATGAAAAATTAAATCATTGCCTTTTTTCTACTTCCTTGTCACGCCTAGGAGTTACCTAACCCCTTCTCCATCTTCTTTTGTTTTTTTTTTTTTTTTTCTCACAAATGAAAGTCACTCCCTCATTGAACTCTTCTCCTATCTCATCGGCTGCAAGCTTTCCCTAAACAACCATATCTTCTCATTTTCTTAAGGATAATAATACACAAAAACTCCTCTACCAAGCTCCTTCTTGGCCGACACTAACAAGCACTTCATGTCTAACCCACAAACTTCATTTTTCCTTACTTATTTTTACTTCATTTAGTCTACACTCCATCCTACAAATACACTATAACTTCACCATCACTTCCAAAAACATCAAGCATGCAAGGAAGGGTCTTCAAGAGTTAAGTGCACCAAGCCAAGAGCTCAACACTCAAGCCTCTTATAAATCCCACCCCCTAGAGTAACTATAGTAATTTTTTTTTTTTTCATTTCATTTTCCTTCTCTTTCTTGTAGTTCTTTTGTGTATTTAGCAAGTGTTTCATAAGTGTTCATATGTAATATTTTTTGTGTATTCAAGTAGTACACTAGGATTTTTAATCATGTAAATTAATTTCCTCACGTATACAAACCAAATGAAGTGTATATATTATGTATATATTTTGAAATACATGTACTTAGGTAAATATGCATGTATATTACACCCTTATGCTAGTAGTGTAGTTACGGTTCTTTTTTTTTCTTATTTTATTTTTTAGACATGATATATATGTATATATGGAAATATACATTTATGTATATGTATAGATATTTTCAAAATAATATATGTATAATTATATATATTACAAAAAATACAAAATTTAAGATGAATATACATATACGTACTGCCTGAACACATTTGGTGTATATATATATATATATTGGGTTCTAAGTGTATATACACAATATATGTATTTATGTGTATATATGTATATTCTAAATGTAAAAATGTATATTACTATTATTTTTCCCAAAATATGCTATAAATACAAAAAATATATATGTGTATGTACATGTGCTAGACGTGATTCACAATAGAAAGACTAATATTATTTAGTTATTTCATGGTATTATATATATATATATATATATATATATTGCTATTATAAATTAGCAAAAATATTAAAATTAAGAAAACTAGAAAAAGTCTTCAAGGAAATTCTAGAAGTTGCCACATTAGCCACCAAAAATAAACAATAATTAATATAAATAGAATAATTATTATAATAATAATTAGAATAATTAATAAATTAAGGCCTAAAGATGTGAATTAAGGAAAATGGAACAAAATGGACTTTAAACCTCATAGGAATGGCCCATGACTAAGTCTAACCAAAGAAGAAAAGGTGTACAAAAAGTTTTATTTAATTAAAATATGGACAAAAATACACAAACAAGTTAGGTCCATAACTTGTAGAATTGAAAAACTTAATGAAAAGGTCCATTTTAGGCTAATAAACCAAGAGCTTAGTCCAAAATAAACAATAAACAGCAGATGTAAAAATTTAGAAATTTAATTAGGTCCAAACATAATTTAAGAAAGCTCACTAGTCATTAAGACAAGCTCAGTCAACATTTAAGTTCAAAACGAACATAAAAGCCTAATAAGAATCCTTAAAAAAAAAACCATAAATGGGCCCAATAGGAATAAAATAGATACAAGCTAGACCTACATAATTTTAGGCCATTAATAAAACTTAACTAAAGTATGATTAATAAAATCACTAAGAAAAGCTCATAAAAATAATTAAAGAGTAATTTGGCCTAAAAATTACAAAATTCATAACTCAGTTGGCCTATACCAAAAAATGTGAGCCCTAACTTCTAAAATAGACCTCGTTATATGAAAGTATATTTGAAAATGATAAGATTGATTGTAAAATCATAAAAAAAATGGATTTAAAATGAAAAATTCATATGTGATTAAAGAAAAAGTTCGAACCAAGAAATTTAAGTAAGATCAGTAGAAAATTAGATAGACTACTAAGTAGATATTTAGATAGTTTATTTCCCTTACTTAGATACTTATTACACTTTTGTATTACATAATTAACAGGTGATCCTACTTAGGATACTAATCTCTCCGTCATTATGGATGAGTGAGTAGAGGGCATTAAATTTGAGTTACATACTATACCAGGTCAATTGTATACATTTGTGTAGCATTATACTTGATCATGCATTCATATATATATTTGTAATTAACTGTTTCATAACTTGTTCTTTAGTATGACTAAGGGATATTTCACTAAACTTTATATCTTACACCTCTATAGACTTCTATTGTAGGGTAATCTCTTTATAGTACTAGGTTAAGGCATGCCCAGGGTTAGTCTTAAGCTTTTAGGGAAATATGTGACGAGGACAAGGGCTTGAGATAATATAAATATTTAGTTAGACTCTCAACTTGTATTTGATATCTATTATGTATTCTAATATTTAATAGCAATGTAAGGCTGCTATTTTGATTACTGTAGCTAAACTATTCTTATTTGGGGTCTTAAAGTCTTGTATCCTTCTAATTGCTATATTAATGTATGAAAATTTATATTATCACATTCACTACAATATTATCTTAATATGCATAACTCATGAATAGTTAGTTAGTGTAATAGCCTTATATATCGTGTAAAAGGCCAATGAGTGACAAAGGTATCAATTTACAGTCTTTGTACGATATATGATGACTTACCATAATTAAACCTTCCCTCAGCTTATGGCTAGTAAAGGTAATATTAGAGCATAGTCTTAAATAAGATAAATAAAACTTAATGCTAGACACTAAGACAACCCGTCTAGTAAAGCTGAGAGGGGTAAAACTTGAATAAGTACCTAAACTTTAAAACTTAATTAAGAAAGCTTATAATAACATGATATTAAAGTGATTAAGTGTCTTATTGATTTAGATGTCTAGTATCAAGGTCTATACCAACTGAGCTATGTTTTGACTTTGTGTTAGTAAGACCCTGTTTAAGTACAAGCATGGACTTCGAATCCTATGCAAGGATATGACACTCGTAAGGAGGCCATACATTTTGGACAATGTCTTTATCACCTAAAGAGCTGGCCTTAGTGACTATTAGTAGGAGAAGAGGCGTATTTTGGTAGTTTACACCCTTATAGTGATATCGTTAGATGTAGAGATGGTTGGAGAGAGAGGGGAATGCTGAATGTGCATACAAGTTAGTTTTCTTGATCCGTGTTGAGCCTAGACTTGAGATACCTACCTATGCCTATTAGGGATTAGTTGTACAAAGCATGGCCTTGACCATAGACCACCATACTAATCACAACAGAATCGTTGCTCAGGATAATGCTTAAGCCATGGCTTATTAGTGGTCCTTCATCAAGCGTTAGTTTGATTACCTTAAGAGGATAGAGGTTGACGAACCTAAATTGATTGATGGGGTATTATTATATTCACTGTGATATTATCTTAACCTACATAACTCATGGGTAACTAATTAACAAAATAGCCTTGTATATCATATAAAACGTTGATGAGTGGTAAGGGTGCCAATGTACGATCTTTATACGATATATGATGACCTACCATCACTATACCACTTCTCAGGTCATGATAGTTAATACTCATATTTTCATAACATACAACCTACTCTCCTCTCCCCCTTCATTGGTTACTTAAGGATTTCCAAGTAATTTCCCACAATCATTCTATAACAAACTCCTCTCTCCATAGTTACACTACAATAATACACATTAATTTAGTAATGATAATAAGGCAAAATAACTATTATATCCTATAAGTCAAAATACAATAATATACTGTGGTCTATATAAATATATCTATATCTATCTATAGTTGTAATGGAGTAATGAATTTCATCTTCATTGTATTAGATAATTAATTTTTAGTATGTTGGCTCAATTATCATTCCATCCATTTGTTAATAACTAGAGTTACCTTTTTTTTTCTTTTAAAATAAAAAAAAAGATATAAAAGTTTTATATTCTTCCTTTTTACATATGTTCTTGTTGGTCAAAAACTTTTTGCATCAACTTGAATAATTATTTTGTGTTTTATTCTAAGTTGTATTAAATTTTTTTTATTTACTTTTTGCACACACATCACATGTGTGTTGTTAGGTAGTAATAATATAAATCATTTTTACAAATGATGGACAATGATAGGGTTCCATAGTCTATAGGAAACTTTCCATATTTTCTACATTTGACTGCAAATCACTTGTAGTTGACAACTAATACCAAATGCTATAAATTTACAATATGGGATGCGTTCAAATCCCTAAATTGATTTTTCACAATATATACTTCCCTAAGATGCAATTTAGCAGTTCATGTTGTGTGTTATGTCAACATCTTGCATTAATACAAGATGAAAAAGGATGCTAAAAGCTTTACATAAAAAATACACCATTTATGTACCAAATATCAATCTATTTCAATCACTCTATCTTTGGAATCATAACCACTTACTTTGCATTTTAAGTTTGTCCTCTCGTATAGACATATTCTAAATGACGATCCATTTAATTACTGGGCCTTCTATCCATTTGAAGGATCATATGATATGATTCAAAACCATATACCGCATTAAGCGAAATGCACATCTCACCTATATTTGCATTTATAACCCATCATCAAGTTATGAACAAAATTTTTTTATGATATTACAGTTTAGATGATCATCTCTTAAATTGTACTAGAGCAAGGCGAAACTAAAATGGAAAAAGCCCCTCTCAAAAAAATAAAAAAAAACAAGAACATTCTAAAATGTAAAGCAATATATCTAGTGGGGATGTCGTTTAATTTTAGTCTCACAGAGGTAAAGCATTATGTTTACTGAGGATATCATTTATACATAAATTAAAGTTTATGAGAGTTAATTACTTAAATATTATAAAGTAGAATTGAACTCTCCTTTAAAATTAGAATTATTGATTTTAAGAATCGTAATTCCTTCTTTTAAAACTACTTTTAAATATAAAATAAAATAATAAAACCTAAAATCACAATTTTATTTAGATCTATTCCACAAACCAAATACACCGTAAATATATATTTAATTACTAATTATTCTAATTGAAGGGGTGGTTTATCATTTAACTTATATAATTTTAGTTGTTCTTGTAACATATACTAAAAATATAAAATATATAAATAAATGAAGAGCCCGTGCAATTTTCCTATTTCTACTAATACAAACCATTTCCATAGATAATCAACCAAGATCCAACCCTATGGGCATTTTTCCAGATTTTCCATGTACGAATAGTTCAAAATCTTTGACTATAAAACACTCCTAAATCCTAATTGACAACTAGCACCAGATGCTATAAATCCTCAACATTGGAGCGCTCCCATCCTTAAATGGATTCCCCCACCATGTATACTGCTCAAGATGTAATTGCGCTACTCATGTCACGTGTCATATCACCTGACGTGGCAAATCAACCTTACAAGAAAAAATTTAGTGTCACGTAGATTAATAATCTATATACAAATATTAATAAAAACTTAACACATAAAATTTTAATTAATATTTTTTAAATATATATTCTTTATTATTAAATATTAAAATATGATTAATAATTGCGCAGAGGTAGTGCATACGACACCATCATTTCCCGACGTTGAATTAAATTCCCAAAATTGGATACCGGTAAATGAATAGCTTGAATTATTTATGAAGTGTACTACTAGCAGGTAACGAGTCTCGAGTCTCTCTTATATAAATGTATGTATGCACCTATACCTGGATTTAGTTATGAAAGCGAATCGATTTTGCTTTTCATGGTGATGTGATGTCTTTCCAATCTTACGTTTTAGGGTGTGTGTTTTTTCCCCCTTTGTTTTTTTTCTCTCCTGAGATTATTTGCTCGCCTGATTCTGGATAACTCCAGCACGGTTGACCACATCTCGTCAAGGTAGCTAGAGGATTTTTTGAAGATTGGGTAATGACTTTTAATCAAATTCATTCAATTTATTGTAATGAATTAATCACTCTAAATAAGTTTTGTTTAATTTTAGATTTCAAGGGATTCAATTTTGTCTATGTAATCTTCCACTCCTTTCTTGTTTGATATTTATCTTCTTCTTTTTTTTATTTTAATTAAGTACTCGCTTCCCTTGTCATAATCTCTTTCGTTCCTATTTTCTTCTTCTCTTCAACGGAATTGTGGCGATTTATTCCACATTGCTTGTCGGTCTTATAGAGTTTGCCAACATTTCTGGGTTTGGGTAAGAATCCTTTTTCTTTCTTCCTTCTACTTTTCTCAATCATGAATGCTCAATTCTGTTAGTGCACAAATTTCTTGAGGCAAAAAAAAAGAAAGAAAAGAAAAGAAAAAAAATCATTGACCTTCATATGATTTGCAGCGTATGATGTACTAAGTTCTATATACTAGCCGTCTGGCTTTCGATCGTTTTCGTGCTCAATTTCAACCAATTTCCATCTCCATCCTACCTTTTCTTTTCTTTCTTTTCTTTTGAACTTTGATGATGGTGACGGCTGAAATTTCTTCTTAATTTCCTAGAAATCGCTTACTTGCTCCTTTTTTTTTATTTGAATAGAAAGGAAAGACTTTGAAACCTGTTTTCCACATGAAATTGATACATAATTTCTACTTTTTAATGCGACACCATTAAATCATTTTGTTATTTAACAATTAATGGAGGAAATAGGTTTTCCTTTATTTATTTTTTTTCTTAATAGTATATATTAAGAAAGCGGCGTGACACTCACAAGAAATTTCGGCATCGAAAATTGACTTTGACCCTCTCTCTCTCTCTCTCTCTCTCTCTCTCAAAGCACCCACGCACACATATAGATGCCGAGGTAGAAGGAAACTCCAGCTATAAGTCATTGAGTTAATGCTATATTACGTTTTTAGCTGGATTACATACACGTTTGCTCTTATAATCATTGGGCTCTTATTGGTAAGTGTTTTATTTCCAGGTAGATTATCTCCATCTCCTAGATATTAAGGAAATACAAGGCAACTGAATCAACATGGAGATTGCTTATCAACCTTATATTGATCCTGAATATGAATCGCTAATTGAGAGGATCCATCCAGCAAGGTATTTCGCGCCGCCTTTCCTCTTTTCCTCTAACATTGCCTCCCAGAAAATGATTCACCTTATATTAATTATAGCTTTAGCGGTGGATTCGTGTGACCGCGTAATTAGATTCTTACATTGGCAGCTTGTTTGCTTAGCATTTCTTTTTCCTTTATTTATTTATTTATTTGTTTTTGAAATGGACAATCAATCTTGTCTGAAATTCAATGAACTACCAATAGATTATAAGCCATTCGTAAAATTCATATTCACCTAGTACACAAATAACCCTTTAAAACTTTAAAGAAAATGCGAAAGTTGAAATCTTTAATTTTCAATTCTACGAACAAACATCTCAAATTTGCAGAATGATTCAAGTAATCCCATTACTTGAAATTTGAAAATTACATGATTGGAGCTATAAGATTGCGTCCCCTTTTCTACTTAATGAGAGTGAAAACAGATTCTACTTTTAAATTTTTAGTATTTCTCAACTAACGGTATCATACCCTTAAGATACTTTCCTTCAGAGGAAGCCAGCATCACCATTTTTCTTAGCTATACAGTCAAATTGAGGGGCTTACAATTTTCAAAAACTTTGGGGGTTAAATAGAATTTTCATCGAAATTTCAAGGCCTCTTTGTGCGTTTAACCTTATTGTTTGTAATGGAAACTTGGTGCAAATACATGCAATAATGTAACTCCAAACCTTGTTATATCATCCTAATAACTGAGAATTCAAGAGATATGGAGGGTATTGGATTTCCACCATTATATTTGCACCAATGTCTTAAAACATATATAAAAATAAAAGAAACCCATATGGTTCTATTTCATGATGGTCGATTCCTATAAAGCAAAAAAAAAAAAAAAAAAAATGAGATACCAAATGTAATTTTGTACATTTCATGTAATAAACATGCCTCTGTAATCAAGAAACATGCCTGATTCTTTTTTAGTGGTACACGTTATCGTGTTTATCATCTATGACGGTCGATTGCTATTGTTAGACTTTTGCTTGTCTACACTAAGTGGACGGTTTGGTATTGCAGGGTTTGCATCGACAATGAGACCTACCCAGATTGCACGCTTGTGAAGGTAAGCTTCAAATTACATCATATAATATTTCATTAATCAATTAAAATTTTCTCCAACATGCTAGTGGATGGTAAGAAATTGAAGAAAAAACTAGTTTCATGTCACATTGTTATTGGGTTTTATAGTGAAGTTTCGGTAGATCAAAAAGTTGTGGGTCCTACCCAATGAAGATTCTGCCCATAGTTGTAAAAACATAGGAGAGAGATACCATGGACACAGAACATAGAGATTATAAACTATTCATAGTCTATTATATTACTCATACTACCGTGTTTTTGTGGGAACCATTAACGTAAGTGCCCATGTTCTTATCTAAATAAATGCTCTAGTTAAAGTTACTGGTCCCGTTCCACATATTCCCCCACTTTCTTTCCAATGAGTATTAAATATTACTGCCTTTTCATAATAATAGTATATAATGGAGTAAAGCATTATTACCCTGAGAGCGGGAGGAATCAAGGATTCCTAAACCATTGTAATGGGAACCATTAGAGAGACAAAGCTTTTCGTGTTCATATAAATGTTAAAAAGGAGTTTAGAACATAGAAAAATAATGAGCAATCATTCGCGTATAAATATGGAAATCAACTTTGAGCATGATGAGTTTTTGCTATTTATACCAGTTAGTGACTATTTTTAGCCATGCTTGAAAGAGGAATCAAGGTTCAATGTTTGTAAGTCTTATATGATCATTTTGTCTCGTGGATTTTAAGAGAATCATTTATAGGGATTCATTTAACTCGCATAAAATTACATATGATGACCCAAACTAATCGAACAACTATGGTAGAAGAAAAATTGCAACTCACAATGACATTACAATTTTGACAAAGGATTTTAGTGATGGTGTGTTATTGTGCATCATTTAAGATTTTCTTATACCTTTTATAATGATTATTTCACTTCATGGGATAAAATAAGAAGTAATGAAATTAGAATTTCTTAAAGAATAAAATAAGGATGTAATACATATTATTTTATTTAATTAAATTTATAAACAATTTAAAACTAGATATATAATATAACTTTAATGATTAAATCATTTTTAGTCTTTTTTTTTTCTCAACTAATCATAAAATAATAAGTGGTTAATAGTGGTGGTTAATGATAGTAATATTAGTAATAGCTACGGTGGTTACAGTTGGTGGTAATGGTAGCAGCGATACTGATAATGATAGTGGTTAGATGATGACGACGGTAGTAGTGACAATAGTAATACAGCGATAGCGGTAGCAGCAGTAGTAGTGGCAGCAGCAATAATGACAACGGTGGTGATAATGATCGGTGATGGTAATAGTTGATGATAGCGACGATGAAAACTATAATGTTAATAATAATAGTAGTAAAAAATCATGATTTTTTAATTAAATTAAGGAATTCTTATTATTTAATTTCAAATAATAAGGATCCTATAGAATTGCAATTTGATGATAAAAAATTAAATGATTCTTTTTGTTAATTTTAATTTGTTTAATTATATTTACTCAATCTTCTGTTAAAATAGGGCGTGTGAGCTCTGTTAATTTGATTGAAGTATTTGTTTGTGAAAGCACGGAACTCAAAAAGTGATTGCGGAGAAAGCCTCAGAGCAATCGTCGTATAAACATATTCATCATGTGTGCCTGTAATTTTTAAGTAGAATAGTTGTACGATACTGTCCCATCAATTTTAATTTTCTATCGTGTTACTTCACATAAATGTAGTCAGAGAATGGAGTTAAAAGAAAACGACGTATGCACTTGACTTCCAGGTTGATAGTGCAAACAAGCAAGGGATTCTGCTAGAAATGGTCCAAGTCTTGACAGATCTTGACCTCGACATCTCCAAATCATATATTTCCTCGGACGGTGGATGGTTCATGGACGGTCAGTACCTCATTTATACTTCTTCATCAACAGTAACTCTCAAATAAGCATATGAAAAAAATGAAACGTTAATCCCATGCAGTGCAATGCAGTATAAGTATGGGGTCTGAATGGCATATAAAATCTGTATTGTTCAATACTTTGTGCCTTCTTAACTTGAATAAAAGATACATTTACATTAACATACCACGTACATAAATAAATGGTAATCAGGTTGTGATCATATTTAGGCACATGATGATGGTAGTGGGCTGTTTTTAAAATAGCTACCAACTCATGTATTGTAAATATCACTGCATATTATAACCTTACTTTTACTTACCTGCTATGCGGTATGCGAGTATTTTATCACCTAAAGAGTCTTCATGTCTTAATATGGCATAAGATGGGGATTTTAAGTGACCAGTTTTACAAATTGGGGACGTTTTTTTCTTTTTAAATTTGTGAATGGATAAATTCGTCTCGACCAAATATATATATATATATATATATATCTCACGACTTTTCATTTATGGCAAGAAATATTTTGTAGTCCGGATTTTTTTTTAGAAAAGACAAACAAAGCCTACTTTACAAGCTACCCGTGAGTCATCCATGACTTCTCTCTATGCGTCTGATTCACGTGGGCTGCTTTTGATTGCATGGTGTGCAGTGTTCCACGTGACCGACCAGTTAGGGAACAAACTCACTGACGAGAGCCTCATGCTTTACATTCAACAGGTCTTTGCTTATTTATTTACTAAATTCAATTCACAAGAAAACATTTATTTAAAAATTCAGACCGAAAGGGAAAAAAAAATTTTTGAAAAGAAGATCAATGTTCAATTAAACTCTTGTATTATTAAAATGAAGCTTATGTTTTTTATGATGTTTCGTCTAATGAGGGGAAAATCCATTTGGGCAGGCTTTATGTGCAACTAGGCAAGGCAGGCTATCCAAAGAATTAAATTTGTTGTGTAGAAATGATTTTAGATCCCGACACATGTCAACAGAACATACAGCAATAGAGATGACAGCAGTAAATCGGCCTGGCTTATTTTCAGAAATTTCAGCTGTGCTTATTGAGTTGACATGCAACGTAGCTTCTGCTGTGGTATGGACCCACAATAAGCGCGCAGCCTTAATAATTTATGTGGAGAGTGAGACGAGGGGTGGGCCCATAACTGACCCGGTCCGCTTGGCCCAAATTGAAGAACAAATAGAGAGCGTACTGGAGGCTCATCACATTGAGGGGGAACAGCACAGTGTACGGTTGATGGCCCCGACAGCGGGTCGGACACACACGGAGAGACGGCTCCACCAATTGATGTTTGCAGATAAGGATTATGAGCAATGCTGCGGCGGGTGTCGCTGCGGGATCAGCCGGGGTGGCGGAGTCGATGGGTTCAAGGGGGTCCACGTGTTAATAGAAGGATGGAAAGATAAAGGTTACTCCGTGGTAAATATACAGAGTAGAGACCGACCGAAGTTGCTATTTGACACCGTATGCGCGTTAACGGAGATGGAATATGTTGTCTTTCATGCTGCAGTCTCCTCAGTGGGGTCTACAGCTAATCAGGTATGAGCGTATCTTTCCACGATTGTCTTATCTTTGATGACATGTTTACACTTTATTATTTGAGCCAGTTGATGATTTCTTCTTGTCAAAATTCTAGTGACCTTGTTTTAGTTCGTAACTTACAATTTGGGAAATTGGAATTTACTAATTCACCAAGTGTGTAGATAGTTGTTGCTTGGGATCAAACGGAAGCTCTTGTTTGCTTCATTAACATATTGTCCTTTGTTTTACTCACTCTCTTTCAGCCTTTAAATTTTCAAATTTCAAAAAGCCTATAAGAAATTGCTTTCGATGATATGATGAGATAGGAGGCAAATCTAGATGATATTAGGTGGGCAAGGGATACATGCCTATAAATGGCCATTTGCTAACTTTTTGTTACATAAGACAGAGACCAGCAAATCAACCGTAGGTTTGTAATGTCTTATTTGGCAAAAAGCTAATGGGATGACTACCTAGTTTATTTGTTGTAGGTATACATTATATATAGTTTTTTTTTTTCTTTTTTCTTTTTAATTTTTTAATGGAGGGGGAAGGCTTGCGGACAGGAAAAGTTGGGTAGTACTTATATCCGTCATTGATCTGGGAGTTCTACTAGAAGGATTAGTTAGAGTTTGAAAGTTAAAAGATACTTTTATCTATCCATTTATTAAACAAATTGCATTCGTTATTATTTGTAGTTGAACACTTCGACATAAGAACTGGGCTGGCTTTAGAAAATAATAAATGAAATAAAAGAAGTGGTAAGCTTGGGAATGGAGTAAATCCGCAACCCTATCGTTTGTAATTGGGCAATTAGAATCCCCATATTTGGGTCTAAATGTAAAAACTAACTATAAATTTTAAACGTCCCTTGTATTTTGTTGAGCCGATCAAGTAGTTTAAGCTACATGTTCCAATGAATGTAGTGAAATTATCAACTTTTTTTCCCCCGACCCCCTTCTTAGGCCAACAACAGAGAATTGTGAATTATAACAAATTGCTTTCTTAACTCTGCATTGTAGGAGTATTTTATACGCCACAAGGATGGTCACACATTGGATGAAAATGAGAAGCACAAACTCGCACATTGTCTGGTTGCTGCTATTGAGCGAAGAGTCACTCGAGTATGCCAAAATTAATTTCGTGCATTTATTTTGTTGATTTATTCTCTGGCTGAATAGCTGCAAGCCTATAAGTTATCTGTTATTAGTGAATTTTACACGATTTATTGGATTTTATCGAGATGCACTCATTTCTTCTAATTTGTATGTAGGGATTAAGGCTAGATGTGAGTACACAAAACCGATCCGGAGTGCTTTCGACCATAACAAGGGTGTTTCGTGAGAACGGATTATCAATTGCAAGGGCAGAGATCGGGAGTCGTGGGGAGAGAGCAATCGGGTCATTCCATGTAACAGATGCTTCAGGACACGATGTCAATTTGAATGTAATTGAATCAATAAAGAAAGAAATCAAGGGATCCTTATTTGTAGTTAACAGTGATAAATCTTCAGGGTGGAGTAGTCCTCAATCTTCCTCATCAAGTAGCGTAAGTAGAAGTGAAAGTGGGAATAGCATTGACGAAAAGCCAAGACTCTCATTGGGGAGCCTTATATGGTCCCATATTGAAAGGTTCTCAGGCAGCTTTGGACCAATCAAACTCTGAAGGTTTCTAGCTTAAGAAGCATATAAGATCGTTTCTAAATTGTACATATGTAAGCTACAAAGTCAGGTAATGTTAATTCACGTTATAACATTGGAGGGTCCACTTTCAACTTTGTACAGAATTTAGTAGTTTTATATAGGCTGAATAAACAACGGTTTAACCGTGATGTAATTTAGTCCAAGTCCAGATGTAAAAGTAACACTATGTAACTCTCAAATTTATGTAATTTGGTCCCTAACTCTATCCATGGATTTCAATTCCTTAAATCTTAGATTTCCTTTCTTGGGCCCATCATTTCACGATTACCGATCAAATTTTATCTAGAATAACTATGTCACAAGGAACAATGGAAGATGCATTTTTCCAATACAAAGTGTAAAAATACTATACGAGATGATGTTAATGAAGTTAAATTTTTATGGCAAATCTGCATCGAGATGTTAGGCGAATGTCTAATGATCATATAAAACATTGATATATTATATTTTTACATGTCATAATGATTTGTATTTATAATACTTTTTCAATAAATATTAGTAAACAAATAGTTTTAAATCAATAACCAAGTTTTTAACTAATATAAACAAAATCCATATCATAATTTTATTAATTACCAAGTAATATATATATATATATATATATATATATATATATATTAATTGAATTGCTTGGAATTGAATAAACCAAAGGAAGCTTTATTGGATGTAAGTTTGTAAGTTGGGCCTACATTACTTAGGTCTAAAGTCGTTTGGGCCTCTATCCAAGCCCGTATGGTCCCAACCATCAGGTCTACAATTTCTATATTAGCCCCAATTACGGAACTAGCGGGACAAATCGTGCCTTCTGTTTTTTAAGCGGAGCAAAGCTTTTTAATTTTATACTAAATATTCTAAGGAAATTTTTAAAGTATCTACAATAGAGAATATGAAAATTCGTTTGCCGTATGAAACTGTTACTTAAAATTTTGAACAGCTTGTGTATCTATTGCTTTAGTTAAAAAAAGTTTCATAAAGCTATTAATTTTGTTTGGGAATATTAGAGTTTCAATTATTTATCTATATGTTGTGAGTCGTCCATTCCTAACCCATAAAGCACCATAAAGGGCCTTTTTTTTCCTTTTTCTTTTAACTTTAATCTTACTCTATTTTTGAAGTTTTTACAAAGCTGTTTTTGGATGTTCGATAGTGTTTATATGCAAATGCAATGTAACTAAAAGTTTTAGTTAAGGCTAAGTTTTATTTAGGGTAGGTCCATCTTAAACTACCGTCCAAAATCTATCTATTTATTTCAATTGGTAGGCTAGACATTGTGGAATACCCAACTGCTCGCGGTAGTAGTATGTGGAATCTGGCAAAAACGAAGGACAAATTAACCCATAAATTTGAATATCTTTAATATGCTAGTTTACACGCAATTGACGAAGTAAAAATATTGACAAATTCCTATTTAGGGCCTTTATATAGGGATTTAGGACTAATGAAAATTTATTTTGAAGAACACCAAACTATAATATGTGATCTCAAAAGGTAGAAGAAATATCTACAGGAAGACGGATGTTGAAAACAAGTTTGAATGTAATTATTACTACATATAACTAAATTTTATCAGGTTAACCTTTAAATACTATGAAAATAAAAAATTCAGATTTAATGTATAATATAGTATTCTGTTATTTTTTAAATCCAATGAGAAACTTTTAGGAATTATAAATCTAGATAAAAATATACTTGAATGTAAAATCAAACCAAATTGGAATATTTATCTTGTAGATCGAGAAAGTAACCAAAAAGGAGGGTGGGGTGAATTCGGTACTTGTAAAATCTTAAATTTTTTGCAAAACTTAATTAAAAATATCCTCTTTGATTACTTCGCTATTCGCTAAATATGTAGAGAAACAATATATGAAAATAAATCAAACACGAAATTAAAGAGAGTAGGTTTGAGAGGATCAAATGCAAGATTTATAGTGTTTCACCCATATGTCTATTACACTCTTCCAACTCCACAAGGACTTAGTATTCTACATCGGTATTATTCCACATCAATGTCATTCCACTATTCACTTTCAATCAAGAGAGAAACAAGTACAATCTTTTTACTCTATCTTATTAGGCTAGTCTTACCTAATAATTGATAAAAAAAAAAATAGTGAAGAAACTGACCGAAAAGAAAAATAAATAAAAGAAATTGGAAGGAAAGAAAAACAAATAGAAATTAGTAATATTGAAATTTATAAGAAAAAAACTTATAAGTTCTACAAGATACTCTATACCCTATACAATTTATAAAGTATTGAGTACAAGATGGTTTTAAAGTACCACGAGATAGGGTATGAGTAGCATAGTTTGGAAACCTGTACCTATAAGGTAAAGAATAGTAGAGTCTTATATCCTATCCATCCTATGCTCGCTTACCCCTATCTTCAAGAGCTTAAATTTAAAACCTAAAATTTGAAAATTCAAATCCTAAGAAATATGAAAGTTTGTCCAAAAATTATGCTAAATTTTAATCCTATAACAAAATTCACTAAATAACTAAAAGTATTTTTCTAAAGCTAATCTCTTCATAGGTATGCACATCCCACTTACTTTGGATAAGGAATTCCTTATAAATCTCCTCTAAATCTTCAAATTTTGAATTTGATATTAACTCTTGAAAAATTCGTCCAAAAATAGGCTAATATTTTTCACATGATATTTTCCACCAAATCCACAATAATATTTTCTCAAAACATATCTCAAGGTATATCTATAACACCCATTTGATTTGAATTCAAATTTCCTTTAAAATCTCCACCAAATCTCCATATTTTGAATTAAAAAAATATCTCCAATAAATTCTCCATCATATCTTCAAGTGAATTTGAATAATCAAATTTAAAAATATCTCCTAACTTACTTCCATATCCTTATCTTATCTCCTCACCATTTGAATTTGCAAATATCTCTCCAACAAATCTTCAAATGTAACCAAATAACCCATATCCTCTCAAATTTAAATTTAAAAAATATCTCAATAACATAGGCTTGTAAAGATGTAATCCTTGTATGATGCTACAAATACACGTGTAACAACTCCTTTCCATGAATAAACCAAATATGCTTCCCTTCTATAATAATTAGCTTTTGGATGCCATAATTGGATCTCCATAAGATCATTTAACAAATACTTACTTGAAAAAAATATTGTTGCAATGTTGGAAATAAATATTCCACCTGTTCCTTCAATTGCAATATATGAAAATTAAATTTAAGAGCTCCATGTTAACTATGAACTGAAGTGCTTATAATAAAATTGTTGGAGACATAAACCAACTATAAAAATTTCATTTTCCATATTTAAATAAAATTTTGCTTGACGTTAACGAGTTGATACGAGCTTAGAATTATATCCTTGTCCACATGCTCTGCTTCATATTTTTTATGTATTCCAAACATGTAAAATAATATTCCAGATGTGATGAACTACTATATAAATTTTTCTTTAACACTTTCTCAAAATATTCAGATAACAAATTTGCATACCTCATTCCACTTCCTCATAATTTAATCTCCATAATTTAATTTAACATTCTTCACTTAATTATTTTGCCTTAAAATAATTCCTGTGGATATTAATCTAACTTGAGTGGAGCACATCAAATATATTTCCATAATATATTTGATACATGGAGCTAGGCCTTTATTAAATCACTTATCCAACTTAATCCACAAATAAGATAAATTGTCCGCCTTCAATATCCCTTAATAAATAAATTGTCCAACTTTAACTTGATGAAAATGCATTTAATTTTATCACTTGAATAACCTATATATTTTATTAAACATATTAATAATCACGTAACATATTTTGTTATCATCAAAACTTAGTTAGGACTGTCAATATGTCCTAAGTATAACCGCTGTTCGCCGCCTTCTAAAGCATATATGAAAGAAGAAAATCTTCAAAATTGAGGAGAATAGAAGCAAATGTCAGTCATCGCATGGATAGGGATACCAATGAAAATTTTTCCTTGTATTAATTCCCTTTATTTTTAGCATTATAATAATGAATAGATAAGCACTAACATTTTGATTCTTCCTGAAGGAATCTCTTTAAACCGCCTTTGATTAGCTATTTAAAGAAGTACACTCATGAAAAATTGTCTAGTTCTAGGAAATTGTCATTGTAGGTTAAAGGCAATATACACGCATATTGTTATTGCTGTAGCATACAAATAGTCACCTGTTGAAAATTCACCAGAAAGCTAATATCCTCACACCATCCCAACCACCATCGTTTAGTCTTTGTCCTGAGGCACCACCATTGATGCCACCGTCATCTACTAACCAGCCACTATAAAGCATAGGGGATGACCTCTTTCCTTCAACAAACTTTGCTTGGAGGTATATTTTTGTCCTTTTTTCATATCCGTGACGCTAATTATGAATGTCAAGATTATGATTTTCTCATACTTATTTAATAAAGTAAATAACTTATAATGGTTATGGAAAATTTCGTCGAGCAACAACATTTTAGAAACTTCATGACCGTGGCCTACAATTGACAGTTACTCTTGTTACGGATACAAAGTAAGCAATATTTTGTCTTCTATGTCAAAAGTTACATAAGATATAGTATTCATGACACACATCATAGTATCTATTTGCAAATTTATACATGAATATATATATATATGTATGATAATATTTCACAAGATAGGTATTACATCAACTAGTTTACTTTAATATGTTGGTCCAAATAGCTTCATTGTCATATGAAGATTTGCCATATATGGGTGAAGATTAATGTAACCAAGGATTTTTTCCCACATGGTTTTCTCTCGTTTACCTTACATCAAACAGCAAGGAAATTTAGAAAGGGGTGGAGATAGATTTATCAACTAGTGGAGGCATTGACAAAAGTGAGTATCCCCTGCTTTATTATTCTATGATTACGTAGTGGTTGAAAACATAGACCACTCGATTGCTTGCTACGAATATGTCTTGTGGCTTAGAGTATTTATACTCCAAGTAGATATGGTTTATGATAAACCTTTACTTGATATATTATAGTTCTAGCATGTCATGTTTTCAATGATGGATTGAGATTCATTGGAAATGTAACTCAATTGATCTTGATAAATGCATTTGTACTTGGTTGACGAGAGTATTTACCTTATTGGAATTGTAACTCAATCAATCCTGATAAATGCATTTGTACTTAGCTGACAAAAGTGCCTACCTTCATATGATGATTGATCATAATATGTTTATGACTTGGTAATTCTTGAATGATATTGTGTGAAAGTCAAGATTATTGAGCCCTATTTTGATTTTCCTTAATTTAACTTATATTAAGCTTAACCCACTTAATATAAAATACTCAACATTAAATTAAGAAAATATTTTTCTTTAAAAAATATTTAGAAAATTTGGAATGCCAACTAATTAAACTAGTAACAAGTGAAATTAGGGTTTTCGCACCCTAATTTAGACATTAGTCTGCAAATATTCTAAAAATAATTTTTAGAAAATTAAACCAGAAAAACTAAGTTCGGGAGCTAATCTATTAAGACTAAGGTATTATGTAAAAAAAAAAAACTAATGGGCTTTTATTTCTTATAATTTTTCTAAAGACACTAAAGTCTGTAAAGAGATACAAAATGTAATTAAAATGAAATTTTTTTATATTTCTTATTACGATTTTTCAAAAAAAAAAAAAGGAAAAGAAAAGTTTTTTATTATTTTATGATTACTCTGAAGGTGCCTACGTACCTACTAATCAAAATTAAACCAATATAGTTCTTTTTCGAAAAGATTTAGTGAGTGGATCCTTTTAAAAGAAATCGAGCCAAATTTACGTTAGTTATAAAATTATTATTATTTTTAGAAACCCTAAAAAGATTTAACGTGAATCTTATTTTGAACTAACTAACTAAATCTTTTGAAAACTCCAATTAAGATTTTTTATTTATTTTAAAAAAAAAATACCAAGTGTCAAAAATTATTTTTTCTAAATTCTAAATGCAAGATATACTAAAATATGTATCTTCTCTGAAAATATGAATCTCAAAGAAAAGATATGCAACTTTTCAAAAAAATGCAATTTAACTAAAATTTATAAAAAAAAAATTACAAAACAGTATGACAATTATTAAAATTTATAAAAAAAACCTGCACTGAAAAAAACAAGATAGTAAAATAAATTGATTAACTAAAAAAATCAAAATAAATAACTAACTAAAAAAATTTATTTAATTACCTAAACGAGCTGAATCATGTACGTGATTGGTGTGTTCATGTTATGAACTAATTGGTAAAGTGCTCATACGGCCTAGTTGTGTGATCGGTTATGCTTGTGTGTAATTTCATGAGCATTCAATGTGTAGAGTGTTCGTACAGCATGAATTTGTGTTTGACCGTGCTGTGACGATGTATGCGTGCTATTCAGGTTGTGTGTGCTATGTAGAATTGTATTAGTGCTCTTGAGAGAGTGAGTATGTATGTCGGTGATCCAATCAAGTCGTGTGATTATGTGTGTACAGCAATGAGAGTTAGGACGTGTAAGGGATGTATGTTCAATAGTGAGGCATGTAATCATGTGTGTGTACAATACTGAAGGTCAAGACGTGTAATTGTATGTATGTGTGCAGTAGTGAAGGTTAGGACATATGATTATATGTGCTTGTGTGCAACAAGAGAGTGTATGTCAATGCTTATGGGTGTATGCTGGCATATGGGAGGTTGATCGGATCAATTGTGTGTACTGCAATGTATGAAGTGCTTCAATCAGTACTTGGTGTAGAGTGTTGCTCAAATTAGTATGTATGTGGACTCATTATGAGTTACTACCACTATGGGTGTTAGGACATGTAAACTTGTGTGTGAATGTGTTTGAGGGGTGCTACGAATCTAGTCATTTGTAATTAGTGTTGGTGTGATTATGTAAGATGTATAATTGTGAAAACATCTAAAAACTTTATAGCTAAATTACTATTTATAAGACATACACTTGAATATTTTAGATCTTTTTGGAATATATTTAATCTTAACAAATCTAATATACAAAGGATATGATAATACCCTATTTGGATTTATTAAATTTATTGAAGATTTAATCCAATTTTTTAGAAACCTTACATTAATTTAGCCCTTTTATTTTTTAGGTCAATTTAATCCATTTTAATTTAGCCCAACATATACACTAACCCATTTAATAAATCCAAAGTTTATTTAGCCTAATATATAAATTAGATAAAAATCTACTTTATATTGGACTAAACTAAAAAATATTTTAATGAAGCCTGATTATTTAAGACTTAGAATTTACTAAATTGAACGTACACCGTTATCTAATCCAACCCTAAATGACTCGACTCTACTTGATTCTTATATTAATTTATTTTCAATTTTTGTTTCTTTATTTATTTTAGTTATTTTTTATTTTTTTATTCTTTTAATTTAATTTTTTTATTTTTTATAAACCTAACTCAAAAGTAAAAAGAGGCTGAAATTAAAATAAAGAATGGAAAAAATGAGGTGTCTATAGAGATGCCTTAGCTTTGTCTAAAAGTTGTGATTTCTATATCATGCCATTTATGAAATTGTAATACATGACTAATAAGCCAAAAGCTAAGCTTAGTTGCCATCTTCTTGATTGTTGGTATTTGGCTAGAATTCATATGTAGCTTGGTTAAGTTGGAAGCTGTACTTGGCCAAGTTGAATCGAAACCCATACAAAGATGGGCTAAGTATGTTATTTGAAAGCAATTATGGCATAGTACGAAATGGACCTATAGGTCAAACTTTTCTCAACTTGAGATATTGTTAGGTTGGGTTTTGAACATATAGGGATGCATTGCTTAATCATTTCTAGCTACTTTATGTGGTTTCAACTGGCCAGCTACATGTTAAGTGTTTTTGGCCACTATATATGGTTTCAGCTAGGCCAGCTATATGCTAGGTTTTAGTAATTCCCTAGGCTCTCGAACTTTGTATCTAAATGCTTGAAAGTGTCAACTAATCGGATGAGAAGCTAGGATAGGATACCGGTATTGATATATGTCACATGCATTAGCATGGCATTTGTATGATGCATGAATTGTTACGTATATGCTTCATATTAGTTTGATGCTTGAATGTTTGAATGTGCTGAGTTATTGATGATGTTGGGATTATCACATATGTGAAATATACTACTTGTTATGACTCAGAATACTCAGTTTTTATGCTTTCTGTGTTTAGTTTTGTACTCACTTAGCTTAAAATCTAAGCTAAGGGGTTAGCTTATCTAACCTTAGATATTAAACAAAAAACGAGCTAGGACTTAGAGGCTAGGTTAGATGAAAGAGAGAGTAATTAGCTGTAGAATTTTATATTGAGTTCTTAGAAGTAAGTCTACGGGAAGGTTATCGTGCTACTTTTAGGTTTATAATATTATGGTTTCAAATGTAAAAGTTTATTATCCAAATTGGATCACGAGTTAAACAGTAAAGTGAAAATGTGATACTTTGAATTAGGTCCATATTTTATGAAGTTCCACTGTATTATTCTATATTAATCGAAACAAGTTTTATTGGAAATTTGCATAGTGGAGTTTGAGTTGATAGAATGGTTACAATTTTAGTCTTACCTCTAACTTGAGGATGGTAGTATCAAACCGTCTTCAAGCACCATGAGTTGAGAAAATTTTTTGAATAGACACCTAAAAAGCAGGGCATTAGACATTAATCACATTCATTTATTATTTTTGCCATCATCTTTAGCCAAAACTTAACTAGTATAACATTATGTTCTTTAACTATACATTTGGTGTGCCTATTTAGGCCTTTATGTGTCTTTTTGTCCTTAGAGCAATTTTGTCAATGGATGGTTGGTGAGCCAAAGACTCAATGGAAAATATCTCTTCATGATATAAGTGATCAAGGGTCATATAATTTAGTAATTCATTGCTCTAAATGATTGCCTTGACCAATATCCTACCAGCATAAATCTTAATTTTATGTTCTCATAGAGGGCCATTAGGCTAGGAAAGTCACTAAAATTTGTACTAAAAAATCTACCTTCCCTAAACATTAGAATGTCCATCATTACAGATGCATTGTCTGGTATAAAACTCAATTAGTTAATTAAAGGAATTGCATCTAGATACCCTTTTGAATATATTGTTGGTCTTAATGAACAATCAAGATTGAAGGTTGAATGGATTGTTGCGAAATGACAATATTTAATCGATTTTTGCTTCTTGAAGTTCAATATTAATTAACTTTACTAGACTTATTCTTGATTCCTAACGTATCAAAAATATTAACAAACTCTTAAGCAGGTTAGCTCTATCTAATGTGCTTCCAATCCTAAACTTAATCTTATGTAGATGATTCTAATGAATTGTATAGTGCCCAAATACTTAAGCAATTAAGTAATATAACACATAAACAATAAATAAATCGTAAGTAAATAAAGAGTGTAAGGATTAGAAAATCAAGCAAGCATATATAGTAGTTCTACTTTATGTGTCAGTTACTCTTCCAGCTTGGGGCCAAGATTACAATTATCTACATCGTATTTCTTCTATTTGAAGAAAACTTTTACATAAATGTCGACATCCTATGATCTTGCCTTACCTTCAAATCACAAATTTACAGAATCTCTCTCTTAAGCTATCTCAAATAGTAACACACTAATTTTTTAAAGAGATTAGTAACTCCATATGAGGATTACAATATATTTTCCCACACTTTTGCACAATACTCAATAATAAAATTCTCAGGCTATGAACTTATCTTTCAGATCAAATAAACATTTGAGAGCTCACTAAACTATAATGTCATGAAAACTTTACGTAGCTATTTTCTTATTTTTTTCCTTCCTCTTCTGTTTTCTATGTGTTCTCTTATTTCACTCATCACTTCATCTTTAAATAGTTACGGCTTCTAACATTCAAATGTTCTCTATATGATAGTAGTCATCGCATAGCCGTTGTATCTTCAAATCTATATGATTTTCTTGCTTTGTTGTCATTGTTGATATGCTCATTTGTCATGTGATGCATTTTTTTGTAGCTTTTTCATATACTTGGAAACTTTTGTTAGTCCTTTGTATCATACAGCTCTATAATTAAAATAAGTATCGCTTTTGTATTTCTTAGCTTATCCATATATTTACCCAAATATATCTCCATGGTATTAGGTCTTCACTTGTTCTTTCTTATAATGAGCTTCTGATCACATCTTGCTTCTAATACATTTTTTGCACATTTAATAAGCGGTTTTGTTAAGTGTTGTGCTTTTGATTAGTCTCTTCTTCTGGTAAGTTTTTTTCTTTTCTTTCTTCATATTAAAAATAATGTAGCCATGTCTTGTGCTTTTGATTTACGTTGATGAAAGACATATTGTTCTCTTCTTCACGTCTTATATTTGATTAGCTTTTGATAATAGTGGATTTTGATTCAATGTCCACTACTAATACTTCAAATTTTGGTTCTTTAAGTAACTTCTAATCTTGTTAATTTTTCATTATTCAATTTAGTACTCTTCTTAAGTACCTCCAAAAATTATATCCTATGTTCTGCATACTAGCTAACTTAATTAGTAATACTAAAATACCTTTCATTTATTTCCACATAAATTTTGTTATCATCGAAATATATATGATCAGGGGTTTATCATAAAAAATCCTTTCATTCAAGTTCTTACTCTAACATATATAAAATCTTCAAAGGGCTCCTCAATACTATAGGATCCACAAATCTTGTCAAAACGCCATATTGTAAGAGTCAAACCATCATAATTAATTACCTTTTAGGATGAAATTGGATGCTACAAGTATTTTCTTTTAAATCATGCTGTAAAATAAAGCCTATATCCATTTGAACAATTCTTTCCATTCCTTAGCCAGTACTACAATGAAAATGTTATTAGCCAAATGAATTCAAAATAAATAAATGCAACTATTGCCAAGCACTTATGAGAAGAACAAAATGGAGACAATGCTAGTGACCCACTTACATTGCTGAATGAAATAAGGGGTGATAAGAATCAAGTCATTGAACCTATTACGTAGAGCCAAGCTAGAGGCTACAAGTCTTAGCCCAATGTATCTTAACATAAAAGCTAACATGGGAGGAAAGTTCTAACCAAGTTCAAAGCTTATGACATTTCATCTAAACTAAGTTGATCACTCTCCTATTCTCCGTTTTTAAGTTGTCCAAGTGGGTGGCCGACCTATTTGTAGACATGCATTATTCTCCATCTAAGATACCTAATATTTCTCTTTATGCTTTATTAGAGTGCCCTATGTAGAGTTAACAAGTGTCCTACTCTTGCAGATTCCAAGGACAACTCCTTAACAACATTCCTTTTATCTTTTCTTGTATTTACCCCTTTTGACGTATCCTAAGTTATGCACTTTACTTGAATTGAATATCTTACCCTTTTGTAATTTGCTATTATATGTTAACCTTGGTGGCTAAAGTATACAAGGAGTTAGATTGTATCAGCTTAATCATCTTCATCATTATTCAGAATTTACATTTAAACATTCTTGAGAAATTTTTCTTCAAAATCCTTAATCCTATATATCCTTTAGCAAGAGTAGTATTGAGTACCCTAAGTTTAGTGTTCATGCATCATATGGAACATTAATTTAAGCCATATAGGACCTATTAGTGTATCATATAAATCAAGTAGCTTGCCAATTGCTAAACCCCTTTTTATTTCTTTATTTATTTCAGATCGCCATACCCTTGACCACAAGGCACATCATCTTTTGGTATCAAAGGGAAGGTTTCAAGAAGGGAAGTATTTAGTTGAAGCCACTGTATTTCTAGCAACTTATTGCTACTACTGCTGTTGTTGTGCTCATTCGAGACCTGTTGTTAATTATTGTTGTTGCTATTGCTAAAGTAACTATAAGTTATGAATTGCGTTGAAGTAGATGGGTTGAAATTGTTTTGCTATTAGGTTAGTTATTTCTAAAAGGTGGTAGCTAGAAGTTAGAGTTTCTAGGTAGTATGTCTAGTAGTAAGTTACAATCCTTCATTGGTGTTGAAGTACGGTAGTATATGTCGTAGTGTTTAAGATTATCTTGGTGTTGTTTTGTAGGTTTTAGAGTTATTATGAAGTAAATGTAGGTGTTGGCCACGGTAAGGTGGTTATGAGTTGCTATACTAATGGATTAAAGTTACTATAGTAGTGTTACTCTAACAGGAAAATTTGTACTAGAGTTCATACAATGTTGGACCTAAGCATACAAGTTGTTGTCAATGATATCACAAGTTATAGCTACAATTCTAAATGGTAGGTTAATCAAACTCTAAGGTCCACTAATGATAGATTAAATTGTCTTACGGCCTAATTGAGAACATGATGTTGGCTATACAACAAATGGTGAATGTGTGACTTGATACGGTCATCCAAGCTAATGATTGAGCTAAATTAGGGTTAGTAAACATGAGCTCTAAGGAGACATACATGAAAATGAAGGTCGAAATGCTTGAGTTAGTGGAGCTAATAGGCGAGCTCAAAGATAGATTGTTCTTGATGATGTAGAAGAAGACAAGGAAGATGAGGAAGAGTACTATAAGGCTAAAAAACTTGGTGTTCAAGCTTTCTATGGCTTAAACAATGTTAAAGTACAACCTTTTCAAGAAGTAGAGATGTAAATGAATAATTAGGGGAGGAGTAGGTAGAAAAGGTGCTTGATTATTATCAATACATCGATGAAGTGAAGCTACCCTAGAATTCTTCGGATACATAGCCATACAATGGAAGAACTTGCAGGTTGCTTGGAGAAGGGATGGTTAACATAAAGTGAGAACATGGGATGAGATGAGGAGACTTCTCCATGGAAAGTTCACTCCTAATTCTTATTTCCAAGATATTTTTTAGAAGCTCTAGGAATTAAATTAGAGTAATAAGTGCACAGACAAACAAGTGAAGGAATTTCATATGCTAATGATGTGTTATGAAGTAGAAGACCTCGAGCCTCAAATTGTTTCAAGATTTATTACTACGATTTTATATTAAATATGAAATGTTGTTGAGGAGGTTCTTAACATTACAAGAAGCTATAAAGATCACTTAGAGGATTGAGAAGTAGAAGAGAAACAACCCTTTTCAAGTTAGTTAAAATTGACTTATCTCATCTAACCAAGTTGAGGATTGAAAAGTAGAAAAGAAACAACCCTTTTTGAGTTAGCTAAAACCGACTTATCTCATCTTGCCAAGTTGTTGAACTCGACTACCAAAGGTCAGTTAAAACCGAGTTTGGCTAAAGGGAAGAGTCCATAGTCTAACATGTTGAAGGAAGGGTTGAGCAGAAGCATAAGGCTGTCTAAAGTTTAGTAGGAAGAAGTTCAAGAATGGCTAATATTTAGAATGGAAAACGAGTGAGATGCAATGTTGTAAGTGTCTTAGATACTAATATATGGTTGCTTAAGGATTGCATCATCTTCTACTATTACGCGCAAATTTGTAAAATTCGGCCCTTTTTAAAATAATGTTAAAATCTATATATGAGTCAAAAGATGCTTGCAAGAATTTTTAGAAAATCAGTAGAAATTGTGATAAAATGGCAAGTGTTCCAATCATTTCGAGTATAGGGTGAGGATCCTAAGGTTGTATTTATTATGAGAAAGAAATGAAATTATTGGAAAATTGCTTAAGAACTAGACTACACTAGATGATAAGCTTTAGGGTATTAACCTAACCTACATGAACTCCAATAAAGTCAATCACTAAGTTATTGGGTATGTTGGAGACTTGTTTATAAGCTCTCCAAATATTGAAGACTTGTTTGAGGACCTCTTATGTGGTGGAGACCTCTTTAAGAGCTCCTGGTAGACAAAGCTAACATGGACAAACATGTCTACTCTCCCATGTCGACTTAAGTAGGTCGGCTCTACTAGGTTGGCTTGTCCAGGTAGGCTTAAATTAGGTCAGTTCAATAGGTCAAGTCAACGGGTTTGGTTGGCTAGAATTTTAGATTAGCCTAGAATAGGTCCTTAAGGCCCCTAACAGCTCATCATCCCATTACCTAAATAGATCACCTGATTACTTATTTTTATTTATATTATTTAGACTTCCTATTTCTTGTATTATTTCTAAATTACTATCATGTTTGTTTTCTATATACAGAAATACCATTAAGTCATCTTTTTAATCATTTTATTTACAAATTTGCCACTTATGTATAATTAGCTTATGTATGTAGGGTTTTAAACAAATTTAGCAAATTAATGATAAACCCTTGAAGACTTTTATCTTAGAAAGCTCCCCTTTCTAGCTCTTATCAATCCTTTTAGCAAGAATTATAGCGAGCGACCCCATAACTCAAACCAGTGAGTCACATTCGACGAGTTGTAGACCATACTTGTTGGTGCACCATATCCAGCTAGGTAGCTCATAGATTTGCTAAAGCCCTTTTGTTTTCTTTTAATTCCTCTTTGTTGTAGTGTAGCCTCCATGTGTACAACCCTAGAGATGCATTAGCTTCGCTAATATCAAAACGATTTTGATAAGGAAATGTGTTAGGTTACTATGGAGTTTCATCCTCGTTTACTGTTAGTGGTTGCTATGTTTTTTTTTTTTATAGCTATTATAGTATGTTGAAGTTAGTATTTTGTATTTGAGAAAGTGCTAGTACATTGGTTTGTGTTGTGTCATCGAAGATTTACTTATTAGAGATTAGAGGTTTGGTTTTAATTCCATCTATTGGGGAACATTATTAGGTTATCTGCAATATTCTATAGGTCCACTGACAATTTGGGTTTTGATGATTCTTTCACGAAAAATAGTATATTTCACATAAAATTAAAAAATAGAGAGAGAAGAAGAAAATTAATGTAGTGATGTTGGAGTCTTGTAGGTCTATTATGTGAGTAAAATTTTGTAATTTTGAAATATTAGCAGCAGAAAGTTAGTCGAAAGGTAATAGGTTTTGGCCAAGAGTACTTTTGGGTATTTGGCAGCTTAAATTATTCAGTGGATACTCCATTTCTTACATTATTTGTTCCAACTTCTAATTTGAATATTCAATTGTGGACCATAGGCGTTCATTTGGTAGTCGTATTGTTGTAATAATGAAGAAGTTGAGTTTAAAGCTATAAAAGAGCAAGGGTATCATATTGGGGTTTATAGGTTTGTGAATGTCAGTTGTTAGAGTTGTGTTGCTGGTGGTTTCCTCTAATATTATGTTTGTTTGAAGCTATAAGTAGAGTACTTTACATGTATTTGGTTACTTTAATAGTGGAGTTGTTTTGTGACCTTGTTGTCGTTGGAGTTGAGAAGTATGGTGTTCGTGTAATGTCAATTAGTATGCCCATGGCAATGAAATAGCAGTTGCATGGTGTTTTATAGATTGTGTAGAAGTGGAGTGTATGTACTATAATCTGTGTGTGGTGGCAAAGTGAGTTTGCTTAATGAGTATACAGGATTTGTTATGTATAGAGAAGTGGTGGTCTATTTATGTCAATGAGGCTTAGTAGCTGCAAATTGGTATGCTCATGAATGTAAGTGATTTGATAACTCACTATAATGGTTAGTTTGGGAGTTACAAGCAACGTATGAGTATTGAAGCACAGTGTATACTCTACTTATAGTGAAGTATGCAGTTGGTGAAATTAGTTGGCAAGTTGTTATGAAGAAGTGTACTTTGCTAAATTATTCAAAGAAAGGTTTTGTACTGAGTTGACTTGAAGTGGAATTATGCTTTGCTTTTGTAGTGTGAGTACACTACAACATGGTGGGAAAAGGAAACCAAGTTATCAAGTTCTTGAAATTATTTAAGCTATTGAATATACAAGCCAAACTAATTGAAGTAATTATCTGAACTGTCGAGCTGAATAGTAGTTGGAGTTAGCTAATTTATGAAGTATAAGCGAGTTGTCTACTTGATGTTTAAGCTACTTATGTGCATGTAAAATCCAAGTTGTCCTTTACTAGAAAAATTTACTGAGCTAAAGTGCTATGGTGTTCGAGCTAAGCTAACAAAATGCATATATGAGCTAAATTAGTCAAAGTTGTGTATTGCCATCTCGAGTTACAGAAAAATTGTTGTATGTGTTAATGTGTCTAAGTTGGTTGTAGTTTGTGCACTAGGGTGGTATGCACTATTCACGAGTGGATTGTCATGATCGTAGTTGAGTCGTGGAGTGAAGTGCTAAGTTGATGATGTAATACTAAGCTGTATAGTGTGATGTGAGCTATTGTACTCCAAATGCTTGAGCTATTGTTTTCCTTACCTTGTAAAGTGTAGATATTTTATTTTTGCCCGCTTAATTTTTTATTTTTTATTTTTGGGCTAGGTTTACAAAACAAAATCCAAAAAATTTACATATTGAAAAAAAATCTCAAAAAAATTGAAAATTTGAAAAATACAAATTGATAAAAGAACCGAGTTTAGTCAATTATTTAGGATTAGGTCAAGTAGTGTTCAAAATACACATGTAATTTAATAAATAAAAAATCTTTAAAAAATTTAGGCTTCACTAGAAAATATTCTAAGGAAGTCCAATAAAATATTTAAGTTTGTGAAATAGACTTTTATTTAATTTAAAATTTGAATTTTAAAATATTTTAACTAGACTAATAAAAAATAAACTTAAGAATTTGTTAAGGTTAAAAATGATGAATGTATGTTTTGGACTATTTTAATAAATTTGCATCATTTTAAAACGTTTTAGAACGAATTGGACTAGTATTTCAAAGTAATATTAAGGTTGGCCCGGGATTTAATCATCTAAATAAATTTCTAGTGCATAAGATACTGAGTAATGACCAATGGCTGTCAGTCAGGGTATGCGTCTGAGAGTATTAGGTCACGAGTTCGAGGAACGTGAGGCGCAAATTTTCATTCCCAATTCCGTCACGCGCCGTGCATGTGAGTGTCTTCTTCTTCAATAGATAAGTACGAAAATGAAGGAAGACAACAGTTAAGCATGAGTCTTCGACGGATCGTGCAACAACTTTGTTAGTTTTGGGTGGACTTAGAAGGGAAATCAGCTAAAAATTTTTTTGAATCTTATCATGGTCGATACATGCTCATCTGAAGTGGAGGATTGGATTCGAATTGCACAAATTATAAAGGCAGGGGGGATCATTCTTTGATTCGGGTTGTAAAACACAACGACAGACCCCAACCACACAGTGACATGACCGCAGCGACCACACGACCCACTCCCTTGCATGAACAGCAACATCAAACCCAACCATCACTCAGCCATTGATCCCCTCTCACCCATCATCCCCAACACAGCAAACGCCATTCAACTGTTGCCAAACACACTAGCCCTGACGCCCCATCCATGCAAGACCCCCCAGCATCCACGCCGCGCGCCTGTAACTCAGACCAAGCCCCATCCTCTCTCTCGATCCCATCGCTAGCCAACACCCATATAACGGAGACCCAAACCGATTGCAGCATTATAAACCCCAATCACGCTCCCACGTACGCATAGACCACTCACAACAAACATACATAGACCCACTCCAACCATTCGACATAGACCATATGCGTATGCCTCTCTCACTCCAACCATTCGACATAGACCATACGCGTATGCCTCTCTCACTCCAACCATTCGTTTCTCTCACCCACTCTTTCACTCATCCTCATACAACAGCACAGACAAACACACACTTTCATGACCGGCGCCGCCGCCGCTCTCTAACCACCAGCCGTGCGACCCAGTCAAACATCCACATTGACCAACTAAAATCACGCAATGCCACAACTGATGTCACAAACCCCAGATCTGATCCTCTCGCTCACACGACGACGACCGCTACTAACCACCAACAAAATCCACCCAAATCGCCATTCCAAGCCGTGGCACATGCACCAAACAAAGTTTCACTAGTAACTTTGTCATGAAGATCAAATTACCTGCTCGATTCAGTGCGCATAATGGGCGGTGTGAAGCCATCAAAGCTATTACTCTTGTTTTCATTGCCAAGACCCGACCTGCATGTACTCGGGGCCCCTGACCCATGAACCACGACCCGACCCGCGCTTGGTTGGGTAAGGTGGTCGGTCTCTTCTCTTTTATTTATTTTTACTTGAATTTTATTTTGATTTGTTATTTTTAAAAGTATACTATCTTCTTTTATTTTTGGCACAGCTTTTCAATGGTTGTTCTTTATTAGCAGTTTTTTTTTTTTTTTTTAGCATATGCATGCCCCACACACACACACATGGAAAGTGTGTTTTTTTGGCATTTTAAATAAAGTACATTTTTTAAAAAAATTGCATACTCTCCAAAAATTGACTAAATTTTATTTCTTTTCCATGGAATTGCATCTTACTTCCAACAAAATTGCATTTTTCATATGAAATTGCATCTCTTTAGTAAAATTGCATATTCTTGGACAAAATTGAATTCTAGATGAAAATTATATTTTTACAAACAAATCGCATTTTCAAAGTATAATTGCATATTTTTTTTTTTTTAAGATTCATATATAGATTGTATATCCAAGAAGATTTGAATAGGGTTGCATATTTTTGTTAAATTTGCAATAATTTACATATTAGGCATTTTAGGTATTTTTCTAAAAAGAAAAAATCATTTTGTCACCTAATCATTTTCATAAAATAAAATCTTAATGTAGTGCCTTTTCAAAAATTAGATTTTTGTTAGGGTTTTTTCTTTTAAATTAGAAAAAAAGTAGGTTTTTAAGGATTTTTTTCTTAATAAAAAATAAAATAGCTAAAAAACATAAACTTGGTCCATTTTCATAAATAAAATGAATTCACACATTAAAGTTTTCTAAACAATCAAAATTATATTGATTTGATCTTGACTATGAGTACGTAAACACTTTTGAGGTAATCGTTAAAAAAATAATTTTTTTTTCTTTTTCTAGAAAATTCGTAATTAAAAAAAATAATAATTCATTCTCATTGAATTTTGTACATTTTTGCATATTTTGATATTTTTAGAAAAATCATAAAAATTAGGCCCATTAATCAGTTTTTTGTAATTTCACATAGTGACTTTTGTTTTAATAAGTTAACCCTAAGCTCGATTTTCTAATTAATACTTTTTAAAAATTATTTTTTTTATAAAAAATTATAGGCTAGTGACTTGGTTAGGGTTTTTCCACCAAAAAATCCTAATCTTATTATTATTATTTTTTTACTAGTTTTACTAGTTAGTGACTTTAAGTAATTTTTCAAATATACTTTTTCAACATTTTTTTAGAGAAAAATGCTTTTTCTTAATTTAATGTTAAGTAATTTATATTAAATGAGCTAATCTTAATATATGTTAAATTAAGGAAAAAATTCAAAACAGGATTCAAAGGAATTGACGATTCCATTGTGAACTTAGTGGGTTAGCCATGTAAAAATTAAAAGAAAATTCATTAGTAGGCTTTTATTCTTTTCCTTATTTTTCTTTTATTTAATGTATATATTGTAAAATAGTTGTATCGATTGGGTTTTGTATAAGTGTTCAGGAGCTTTATTTTCAAGAAATTTTGAATTTAGAAATTCATACACTTATATGTATAAATGTACATGAATCTTGATTGTGGCTTTATAATAATTCTATTCCTATAATTTATTAATTATCGATCCTTATTCAATGCATGTGCGTATAGCATACTGCATCAATTTTTATCTATATTTTTATTTGTTTATATGGTTTTTATGTATATATATATATATTTTATTTGGATATTATCTTGTAATATATGTTTTGTGTATCATAGTTTCTTGAGTTCTTTTTTCTCATGGAAAAAAGGTCGTGCAATGTAAGGTCAAAATAAAACCAATTAAGTCTTTTATGGGCTAAGGAATGAGTGTTAGGGCGACATGTTTCAAAAAAGAAAAAAATAGAATAATCAAAGGTGAGGGTTGCAATTATATGTGATATAATGGTTATATAATACTTTTATTTTTTTACATGTAAAATATATTTCCCTATAACTTATTGTATCATTGTTGTACTTGTATAATTTTTCATGCATTTCATTTGTGTCTATACTATTTGTAATTAAATAAATATGATAGTGGGGTTATGGTAAAATTTAACTTGAAAATTTTTGTAATAATAAATTGTTGCACTATCATCCAATTGGTAGCTCGAAATTTACATGTGTGGACTTTTATTGTATATTGACTATTTATTTTTGTTTGGTGTTGCTTATCTATATTGAAAATTTTGTATAATAAAACATATGCATGTGAAATAAAAAAAAAAAAAGAAAAAGAAATAAATGACAATCCTTTGACTTGTAAATATTTGTCACCCTTGATTAATAAAGTATCATCCCTTGAGTGTCTCCTAATCATCTTCTTGCAACGTTAGGCACTCTTCTTGTAAAATTATTACTCTTTAATTGTTGGTTGTCCTTTTGTAACTTTGTCATCTGCATCATGTTGTCTTTGTAATTAGTGTTTCTATTCTTTCTGTAATATAGGCAATTTAGTTATCTATAGCATAAGTTTTCTTTAGCTTCCATTAATAAGCGAGGTTTTAAAGTCCTTTTATAACTTTGTCGACTTCATCGTGTCATCTTTGCAATTAGCTTTTTCTATTCTTTAGGCAATGTTCGCAATTCAGTCATCTATAGTACAGGTTTTCTTTAGCTTCTTTCAAGATTTTCAAGAGTTATTCATAAAAAGAGAGTTTTTTTTTTTTTACTTTTAGATAAGTTACTACGCTTAGTGGTCAATCTTGTAAAATAGCCAATCATTCCTATCGACCATTTAATTTTAATTCTTTAATAAAGTTGGTAGAAGTTGTGATTTGGTTTGTAACATAGTTTTTGTAAAATAAGTGTTTTCAAACTTTTTTTTTAGAATAAATTTTTCAAGCAAAAAAAAATCATAAGATTTTTAAAGGAAAAATACTGCTAACGGGTACGAGTTTTATGGACTTTAAATTATTACTTTTGAGTAGTTAAGCTCATTGTTGAATCTCATAACCATTTATTTTTTAAGCCAAAATAACTGACAATAATAAGTCTGACCCAAGCTTAGTCTTAGTAGTCACTGGTTTGGAGCTCAAGAATTAAGCCCCATATTGAGGATTGATGTTAAGGGGCAAAAGAGGAAAGGACATTAGAAATTGATACATGAAAATAATAGAGACAAGGCTCATTTACCCATCCCCAAACTAGATAGACTTTTGATCTCTCAGGAAAAGCCTAAACTAAACATAATCCTTAAAGGAAAGCCCATTATCAGGCCTTTTGAGAAGCCCTAGAAACATAAACCTAAACTTAAACAGCAGGCAGAGATTTCCACCCTATTTTAACCTACTTCAAGCCAAAAAGACCAAAATTCATGGCCTATTGATTTGACTTAAGGTTTTTTCTACCTACACTAATCCTCTCTAAGCCTAAAAAGTCCTAAACACTTGCTCTACAAAACTGGTCCACTCGCTCTAACCCTAAAATTGAACATAAAGGTATCTTCTTGTTATAGGAGAGACAATACCCATTGGTATCATATTTAAAAGATTAGTGCATCATTTAAGTTAAGATAAGAACATTTATTTGGAAACTAAAAAGAAGAATTTTTTTAGGGGGAAATTAAAGATATTTTCTTCTACTATAAAGAATTATTTGATTCTTGCATTTCAAAGAATTTCCATGATACATGAGCAATGTAAATTAATCCACCAATAATCCTAATGAGCTTCGTATAGGGAAGTAGAAAATGTGACAATCTTTTAGAGATAAAGGGGCACATGACCCACTAAGGCATTACGGTATATTTAAGCTTGATATACAAGACCAATGCAAATGAAGGGAAAATGTGAAGGCATAAGTGCTTCATTCTCTAACTAGTAAAAGTATGTCATTATTTGAAGATTTTTACGATGATAAGAGGCGAGCCCTAATCTTAAACACTAACTCTAAAACACTTATGAGAGTTGGGATAAATGAAAGTGAGAATAAGACTCATTCCTTAAAGGAGGTGTATCTTGCATGTAGTACGTGAATTGAAATGATGATAGGCATTCATTTCACTACCCTAAACACTTTTATCCCTTGTTACCCCCCTTAAGCCTTTGAGGGAAGCTTTTCGAAAAATAAACCTTATTAAGAATCACTTCGCATTAGGGCAATCAGGAGGTTAAGGGTATTGATTTTGGAGAAAAGGGACATACTAACTTGTGCTTGCTTTAGTTATGTCAATCCACAAGCAATAATTGTTATAAACAATTTGATTTCTTTAGAATGAAGAAGAGTTTTGGACCATATACACTTCACTTAAGCTTATAAGCTTATTCAAACACTTCAAGCTCATGGATTTTTCCCAAACACTCTAAAGCCATACATACTTTCCTAAACTTACACAATTTGAGCTCATGGTTTTCGAGCCTTTAATTTTCTCGAATGGGAACTTAGACACATGGAGAGTGAAAAGAGCAAAAAGAGAAGAAAGAAAGAAAACAAACAAAAAACAAAGAAAAAAGAGAGAAAATAATAAAAAAAAGGAACAAAGAAGAAATAAAAGCAAAGTGACTGTCTTAAAGGGCAGCCTAAAAGTCTAAAAAGCTCGAGCAAGATTCTAAGCCCAAAAATGAAGCCTTAATTCTAAAGTCCTACCCCGCCCTTAATGAAACTCTTTGGACTAAAGAAATTGATTTATAGTAAGCAACGATTGCTTGTGAAACTAAAGCAAGCTCATCTTAGTGATTTCTCATTAAGGTTTTTGACTTGTAAACTTGGGTTGAGATATTAATTTTTCAAAATTGACTATCCAATATCCCCTGTTGTTTAAGCTAGTGACTTGTTACAACCTTGAGGAAAAGACCTATAAGATCAATTAAGGTGTATTACTTATAAGACTGATAATAATTTTTGGAATTGTAGTCAGGAGTAAAAACAAGCAATTAAAGAGTGTAAGGAAGTCTCCTTAGACTAAATAATTCAGATAATTGAGATACTTTTCCCACCATAAAACTTATGAAGCAAAAGTTAAGCATGTCATAGGGTACGGAAAGCACTTCACTACAAAATTAAACAGATTCCCTACAACAAGAAGAACAAGTTGTCAAGTGGAAGCTCTCTTATTCCTACATCAGCAACAGACAGACAATCCAAGATATATAGTGAATGGCCAATAAGCTAAAAGAATGAACATATTGCTTATCTATAATATTTAGAGTCAATATAATTTCCTTCCTTGTTAACAACTTTACAAAAGAGTGCTTTTCTTTTTTTCTTTTTTTGGCACAAGTCTTTTAAAAAAAAAAAAAATGAAGAGTTTCCAAAAGTTGTCAAGAGAGATTTCTTATAAAGAAAAGCTAAAATTTCAAAGAATCATCAAAATCCCTTAAGCTCAAGTCTAGATCAATTTATCAAAACTCATGAAAGTCCTTTAAAATTCCTAAATCACTTGCCCTTTAGTGCACTATCCATTTTTTTAAGGTAATCTTGGATCACCTGCTCATTATAGCGCCATCCTATTCTTTATTGGATTGCTTGCTCAATGGAGTGCTATCCAATCCTTCTTAGTATTACTTACTCAAAGGAGTGTTACCCTATTCTTTGTTGGATCGCTTACTCATTGGAGCCCTATCTAGTCTGTTCTAGGGTTGCCTACTCAAAGGAATGCTATCCTATTCTTTCTAAGATTACTTACTCAAAGGAGTGCTATCCTATTCCTTCTTAGATCACATGCTCATAAGAGCACTATTTTATTTTATCCTTAGCTAGATTGCATGCTCATAAGAGTGATGTCCTATGGATCGCATGCTTATTAAAAGTGTTATCTTATCTTCAAAAGATTTGTCCTTTCAAGCAACTGATCATTGAAGTAAGCTATGCTCTTCAAGGTACCCACTAGTCTAAAATCGATCACTCAACCTATTAAGATTAGATCAATTTCAAGTAAGAATCTTTTACCCCAACCATTCGAGTTGGAATTGATTTTAAGAAAGAATCTTTTTAGGATTAATTTTAAGAGTTTTTACCCCGACCTGTCAAATCGGGTCCTTTGTCCTTTTACCCTGACCTGTTAAGTTGGGATCTTATCTATTTTACCTCAACCTATCAAGTCAAGATCTTATCCATTTTACCTCGATTATCAAGTCAGGTCACGATTTAGTTGATCTTTCAAATCATTATCTTTTTAGTTAATCATTCAAGTTAGTAATCCTTAACTTGCCAACTCAAGCCAAGATTTGATAAAAATAGGCATGTTTGTTTTTGTCTTGATAGTGATGTTTTAATCAAACTTCATTATAAAGAGAAGCAGTTGTAGACATCCTATTTTTACACCCTTATTTTCTTATTTTTATTTTTTTACTAAGTTGAAGAAAAAAGAATTAAAAATTGAAAAAAAGCCCAAAAAATTTGAAAAATTGAAAAATATAAAGTATCATAAGAGTCCATATCAAGTTAGTTAATCATTTAGGGTCGGGTTAAGAAGAGTTCAAAATACAAATGTAATTTAATCAATTCAAAGTCTTTAAAAAAATTGGGCTTCATTAGAAAATATTTTGAGGAAGTCCAGTAAAATATTTGAGTTCGTGGAATAGGCTTTTATTCAATTTGAAATTTGAATTTTAAAATATTTTAACTAGGCTAATTAAAAATAGACTCGAAATTTATTAAAGTTAAAAATGGAGTTCAAAATCTTTAGCATGTATGTTTTGGACTATTTTAATAACTTTGGGTCATTTTATGTGAAACCCTAGTTAATTAAGTACCTTAGTTGCTAAACTAACTAATTTGAGTTAGGACATTTAGAATAATTTAGGACTTTTAGAAAATTTTGTTCAAATTGTGCCAAATTCTAATATAAGGTCATAAAAATTAGACGAAGAGTTCTAATCGAATCAATTTCTTAAAATAGTGTATATATAATATTTAATATCAATAAACAATATTTTTACCAGGTATGTTTGATAATTATTGGGAGCTCGATGTTTGAGCCTTGAAGTATAATGATTCGTTAGAAATAAATTATTTATGTAATAAAACACTATATGGAATATATATGTAATAAAATACTATATGGAATATATACATATGTGTCATATGCAATTTATATATATTTATGACTGAAACTAATAAATATACCCGAAAATGCTTAGAATACTCTAAAATACTCATAATTAACTAAATAATTATAGGAAAAATAATTAAAAAAAAATCAAACAAGTGCTAAAATATTAGAATTACCTTGGTTAAGGTGTGATTAATCAATTTGGACAACAATAGGGTAACTAAGCAACGTAGGGACACTTAGCAACGTGGGTTTAAGAGTATAAAACCCTTGGAGGAGAGAGAAAATGTCATATTTTATTCTACAATTTAGGAATTTTCACCAATTCTCTCTAGAATGTAGTTTAACCTCTTAAGATTCTAGGAAAATTATAAGAATAGGAAAATTAATGAAGAAAATTTTGAAAAAAAAAAATAGAAGTAAATTGAGTAAATCGAACTTGATCCGTGAACCCAAGTGTAGAAGTTGCTTGGGCGTAAACCACTACCACCTCCTGATAGTAGAGGTAGTGCTTGGAAGTGTTGATAGGTGATGGTTAGCATTGGTGGTCGAAGGCTAATTATTCTATTGAATTAATTTTATACTCGATTTTACTTGAAGTTGTAAAAATATTAAATTAACTCTAAAAATTATGAAAAAAATTATTACACATTTTTGCATATACTTTTAGGGAAAAATATTAGATTAAAATTTTTTAAAGTAGATATAGTATTTCCTTAAGAAACCGAGTAAAACCGATCAATTTTTGAAATCGAGTTGAATAATCATATTGACGTAGTTTCTAAGCCAAACTTTTTCTAAAGAATACTTGTATTATATGAAGAGTTTTCAAACAAAAATGATTTCCATAATTTTTAGAGATTTCTAACCCTTTAAATTGGATAAAAAAAAAAATACCATATTCTTGAGACTTTAGTGTATGGAGATTAATGAAACCCTTGGTATTAGATTCTGAGGTTTATTTGGATCACATTCCACTATGAAGGATAATTTGCAGTTGTGTGGTTTAAGTAGGAGATGAGATATGGGTAAGTTGGCGAATATGAGTTTAATGCATTAATAGTTAAGTATGTAAATTTGGAGAATTTAGTACTATAGTGTTACTTAGTATGATAAACCTGAAATATGAACATAATTTAACATGTATATAATTTGGAATATGATGTTGGATGAGTTATTTCAAGTAAACTTGTAAATGACCTTGTTCAGATAGTTCTTCAGAAGATTGGTCTATTAGAAAAAAATGAGTTAATTCCAAGTCTAGAGACTTAATCAAAAGAGTTGTCTAATATGAAATACTTGACTAATATAGCTTATGTAGGTTAATCAGAGAATTTCTAGTTAATAAGGCTGTCTTTGGATACTTCTTCAAAGAGTTCCTAATTAATAGGGATATTTTGAAATACTTCTTTAAAGAGTTCTAGAATAAAAATTGTATTAACACTATTGATTAGACACTTGTTTAGAAGGTTTAAGAACTAGATTAATGTTCATAACCTAATTCATAAGTGACAATACCTAAGTATTTTTGGGTAAATTGAATCTAGACAATTGAACTAGATGTAATATTGAGGATTTAACCATAGATGTAAGTTAACCTGTATCTAACTAAGAAATTTTAAGTAGGACAAATTGGAGAGTAACTTAGAAGATGTTTCAGAAGCTAACTCATAATCATACTCAATGATTGAATCAGAACCAGCTTATGATGAACTAACAACCAATAAGCGAGTATTTAGCTAGAATGTATGTATTTATACTCATGACCTATAATTGACTTTGGAAGTACTTACTTTTGCTAAGTGAAGTCATAGAAGAAGAAGTTTGTACTAACCAATAAATTGGGATCTTACCACTAGCCAGGTAAGTGGATTTGCTTGTATAGGATATAGACTTATATTTGATTAATGGAGAACAAATGTCCTTGCACATAATTGTGGTGTTTATTTGAATGATACTTGGAATTGTTGTGTAAAGTACTTGACTTACACTTGATTAGTGAATTGTGAATATTTTGGTTCTTGAATGGAGTGATTGTTTGAGTACTGCTTAGATTGGCATTAGACGTACTTAGTGATGCTGTAATTGTGAGTATAATGCTGGCCATGTTTTAAGTAATAAATTCTAGAATTGGTTGTGAGTAAAACTTATGAAAACTTATGCTATAATGTGTATTTGAATTATAAGCTAATTTTGGAAGTAAGTTTGGAACCTAATGTAGAGATAGAATGAACATGACGAGCCTTGTTGATATACTAGATGTTGAATGAGAATTGGTTAATGCATTCATAGCATGACATGAAAAAGGCCTATAGGTTAGTTTTCTTAAAACTTATGATTTTGCTAGGATAAGTTTACAAAGTTAGGTTTTGTGCATATAGTTTCGCATTGACCAACACTTTAACCATGCTCTGTAGTTTTGCTAGGTTGAGATAATTTGTTAGGTTCTCAGATATATTTTCTAGATGCCTATATTTGTAGTCGACCAAACCAGATGGGTTGCTAGGTTGGCTAAGATATTAGTACCGATGTATGTCACATGTATTAATATGGCATACCTTTGCATTATCTTATTTGCTATTCACATATCAATTGAATATGAATCTTAAATGCCTATGTTCATGTGCTTTGGTGTATTGTGCTTGTTTTCCACTCTGACTCAGCTCAATAGTAGTTAAGGGGATAAGTTTTCTCTTATTCTCATATTAGGATGCAACTTTTTAAGGTGTCACTAGCAATTGGGATGGACTTTTAGAGAGTGTTAGATAAAGTCATCTATTTTGGAAAAGAAAGTATCACTAAACAAGTACAATAAAGATCCAGAAGTTTAACTTAAGTTTAATGTTCAAGTTTTTGAAGTTTACAAATTATGTAAATATTTATAACTAAAAGCTTACGTTGAACTCCTTTAAGTACTAAGTATACAATGAAGTCTTGTTTATTTATTTATTTTTTTAGAATCGAGCTTATTTACAATGGGTTTACTTGTGTGATGGGATACTCTATGCTATGTTAGGATGTGAAATTTTAAAATGATTTAGAATGAATTAGACTACTATTTGAAGATAACATTGATTAGGCACATATTTTATAGTCTAAATCAATTTCATGTGCATAAGATACTGAGAAATGAGCAATAGCTTAGTTAGTTAAGGTATTGCATCTCCGACAAAGTAGTTATTAATAAGCTTAACACTACCCTAACCTGTGTGGGTATGGTAAGCTAATCTTCCTTATTCCTATGTTTTTGTTGCTATCGATCAAACCTTGTTACTTTCCAACCTTTTGTGGACCTTCCTTCTCTTATGAAATTGAGACTTTGATGGGGTGTGTTATACTAAACACCAAGCCAATCTCGACAAAGTGTAAAGTGAAAAGGCCGCATAATCAGTGGTAGGCTTGATTGATCGTATGTAGTACATTATGCGTGTAGGAGTATTAGGTCATGAGATCGAGGTACGATAGGCACAAATATTTTTCTTAACCACATGCTGTGCATGTAAGTGTCTTCTTCTTCATTAGATAAGCATGAAAATGACGAAAGACAACAGTTAAGCTTTAAGCCTTTGACGGATCATGCTAAATCTTTATTAGTTTTGGGTGGATTTGGAAGAATTCTTATTAAAATATTAACAAAATATCTTAATCTCACAAACATTTGCACGAATATTTATTAAATAAAGATTTAAGGAAATCAATTAAAAAATTTTTAAATCTTATCATGGTGGATACATACTCATCTGAAGTGGAGGATTAGATTCAAATTGCACAAATTATAAAGGTAAGGGGGATCATTCTTTGATTCAAGTTATAAAACACAACGATAGACCCTAACCACATAACAGCATGACTATAGCGACTTAACGACCTACTCCCTTGCATAAACAGCAATAACAAACCCAACCATCACTTACCTATTTACCCCCTCTTACCCATCATCCCTAACACAGCAAACACCATTTAACTGTTACCCAACATACTAGCTTGGATGCCCCATCTACGCATGACCGCCTAACATCCATGCTATGTGCCTATAATTTGGACTAAGCCCCATCCTCTCTCTCGACCCCAATGCTAGCCAATGCCCAAATAGTGGAGACCCAAATAGACTACCGTAGTCCTAACCCCAATTACGCTCCTATGTACGTACAGACCATTTACAACAAACATACACATACCATACATGCATGCCTCTCTCACCCTAACCATTTGACATCCACATCCTGCACTTGACTCACTCTCTCTTACCCACTCTTTCACTTGTCTTCACGCAATAGTACAGATATACATACTCATGATCGCTGCCATTACTATCTAACGACCTGGTACGCAACCTAGTTAGACATCTACATTGACTAACCAAAGTCACATAATGCCATAATTGATCCTCTCTCACTCACACGATGACTATCACTACTAACCACCAACAAAATTAACCTAAATCGCCATTCTAAGCCATGGCATATGTAAAAATAAAGTTTCGCTAATAACTTTGTCATGAAGGTCAAATTACCTGCTTGATTTGGTGTATAGGGTGTCTGGTGGGAAGCCATCAAAGCTGTTGCTATTGTCTTCAATGCCAAGACCTGACTCGCATGTATTCGGAGCCTTTAACCCATGATCCATGACTTGACTAGTGCTTGGTTGGGTAAATGTGGTTTCTTCTCTTTTATTTATTTATTTATACTTGAAATTTATTTTGATTTGTTATTATTAAAAGTATACTAACTTCTTTTATTTTTGGTGTAGGTTTTCAATGATTATGTTTATGGTTTATTTTTTTAGCATATGCATGTCACACGTACATATATAGGAGCTAAAACTTAGAGACTGGGTTGTTTTTTTAAAATGTTTTATAAGTACTAACCCTTCTTTAATGCAATTTAAATCTGTACTAGTATCGAATAAAGCAGTTGTTTTTAATACAAACTTGCTGTTAATCCTTATTATTACATTAATTATCCATTTTCTTATATTTATGTAAATCGTTATCTAAATCTTATGCTCATACACCTTCTTATGTTCATCTTATGAGAGGAATCTCCATCAAATAAATGGGTGTAACTTCATAAGATTAATGTTCTTATGTTTTTATATGTTTATATTTCTCATGCACAAATCCCATAATCGACTTGTTATACTACCTATGGTGGTTTTGTTTTAATACTTACTACTTAATGTCATAAGACCTCACTAGTCTTGGCTCTGCTACCTATGGTGATTTAAATTCATGTTTATAATTATATTTCTTTAATGTTATTTTATACCTATTGATGTTTAAATGTTTAATTAATTCTATTTCATTATGTATGCTTTGAAGGAATATATCAATCATTATCTAAATCTTATAGCAAATTATAGATTTAACATAATGTGTATCAAAATTCAAATTGAATATTTAGAAAATATTGTTAATGATCTTAGAGAGAATACTTGTTAGGATAAGTTTTTCAATGCTTGTTTTGAACATCATCTAAATTTAATTTCAAATCATGAACAAAGAATGATTGAAAGCAAGAGAAAAGAAAAATATTATCATGAAATGATTTCAAAAGTTTGTTGTTAATACTTGTTTAAATATTTAATGTCTCTACAAGTTAAAGATAATAATGGTAATGATCTAATAGAATTTAATTCAAGAAAATCTTTTTGAAGTTTTAATTGCATTAATTTTAAGTCTTTTATTTCTTGTTTTTGAACTTTAATTTTGTTGTGTAAATCATTAACGGAGATAGATTTTTTTTCTGTTTTCTTATGCTTGTACACCTTTCATCAATTTTACATGAAAAGTTAAAATATTGATGCATTGTACATGAACCATTGGAAGAAATATTGGAGGTATATAGTGTTATACCTCAAGACAGAAGCGTATATACTCTTCACAATTATAGGAAGAAAGAAAAGAAAGGAAGATAAGGGAGTAGAAGGTTGGATAGGTTAGAAAGGATGGAAGAAGATTAGAAGGGCATCAATTAAAATGATGGATAATATATTAATTCCTTCTAAAATATATATCATACAAATAAAACCTTTCTCCTAAAATAGAATAGGCCTAAACTATATATAATAAAAATTCTATTGCATCTTCTAAATACTCATTAAATTTTATTAGATCATCACCATTATTATCTTTAACTTGTTAAGACATTAAATATTTAAACAAGTATTAATAGTAGACTCTTGAAATTATTTCATGATAATATTTTTCTTTTCTCTTGCTTTCAATTATTCTTTGTTCATATTTTGAAATTAAATTTAGATGATGTTCAAGACAAGCATTGAAAAACTTATCTTGACAAGTATTCTTTTTAAGATCATTAACAATATTTTCTAAATATTCAATTGAATTTTGATACAAATTCTGTTAAATCTATAATTTGCTATAAGATTTAGATAATGATTGATATATTCCTTCAAAGCGTTTAATGAAATAGAATTAATTAAACATATAAACATCAACAGGTATAAAATAACATTAAAGAAATATAACTATAAACATGAATTTAAACCACAACAGGTGGTAGAGCTAAGACTAGTGGAGTGTTATGACATTAAACAGTTAGCATTAAAAGAAAACCATCATAAGCAGTATAACTAGCCAATTATGGGGTATGCACATATGAAATATAAACATATAAAAATATAAGAACATTAATCTTATGGAGTTACACCCATTTATTTAATGGAAATTCCCCTTATAAGATGAACATAAGGAGGTGTAATCAAGATTGAAAATTTCATTTCATTTCAAAAATGGCATTTACAAAAAATGAGCATTATACATGAACCATTGGAAGAAATATTGGAGGTATATGGTGTTATACCTCAAGACAGAAGCGTATGTATGCTTCACAATTGTAGGAAGAAAGAAAAGAAAGGAAGAGAAGGGAGTAGAAGGATGGATAGGTTAGAAAGGATGTAAGAAGATTAGAAGGGCATTAAAGACAAGCGGAGAATAGAAGAGGAGAAGAGGAGAAGAGGAGAGGAGAGTAGAAATTCGTCTATGAAGGGTGCCTTTTGTATCGAAGCCAAGGGGAGAGTATATAGTGTGATAAATTAGTTTGTATTTCCTTATAAGGACGATTTTCTTTGTGAAAATCTATATCTTATATTTATCAGTCACTTAAGACAATTCTTGTATGGAGTTCCTTGTGTTGTGATAAGCCTATTGAGACCCGGCATAAATCTTGTTTAGAGTTAAGGGTAACAAAAGGGTCATAAATTGAAAATTACAACATAAGATTCAAAATTAGTCCTATGAATTGGATCTATAAGATTGGATAAATTAGTCTCTTTTGAAAACATGACTTTACTTAGAAGAATTATATTATCTTTTAGCTTTATGTCTAATAAACAATTAGAAAAATTTGTGCTAAATAATAAGGATGAAATACATGTGAAAGATTTTGATAAGGCAATAGATGATTGGAAGATTCCAAAAACTTCTTATGATCAAATCTATCAAATGGCTAAATAATTTTTTTTTAGGAAAAATGATTATGTTATAGCCACAAAGGAAAAAGATATTCCAGTCTTTGATGGTTTAACAACAATAAAACTCTTAAATGTTGATTCAATTAAAAGATATGCAAAAGAATGGAATCACATGTACATAGGTCTTGTCCAAGTAGGAGCTAAACCTCTTACTAAATTAAGATTAGATACTTCTGTTTTCATGGTTCTTAGAGATGTTAAGGAATTGGTTTATGAAAGGTCAATTCATGCTACTATTGAAACCAGCCTTAGTAATGGACTGATCCATTTTGAATGTCATCCAAATATTACCATAGGTCTAAGAGACAAAACCAAAATGAGTTCTTTAATTCTTCAAATCAAAACGCGTAATTACAAAATGGTAGAAGGAGCAATACCAATGGTTGTAATCTATAGAATATATTTTAAATTAATGAAATCTGCTTTTGGTTCAAAAGCATATAAGATTGATAAGAGAGGTCAAACTCTTCTTATCCAAATAGACTTGATTAAAGCCAATGTTTCTATCCTTAGAATGATTCAATAGTCTCAGGTTAACCTACTTAAACACTGGGAAGTAGAAAATCCACTTCCAAAACAACCTATTTACAATATTGAACCATCAAATGTTATCGAACACTCGAATGGGAAAGTCACTATCCAATTCAATAGAAGATCTTTTGATCAACCTAGAAGGCCCTTAGAAATAAAGTTAATGTCTTCATCATCTAAGAGATTAGTAGATCTACCTCCACCTCCACCCATAATCCAATCACCATTAGATGATCAATCTAATCTGTAACCTAATGTCCAAGATAACCCTTCTTTTTCTAGAATAGTCAATAATAGGTCAGGGATAATTAGACCAATATACTAACCAACTAGTGTTTTAAGTCATTAGGAACCAACACCTTCAGACATAGGTGATCCTAAACGTAATGTTTTAGAAAAACCCTTCTAACCTAATAGAATTCTTCTAAACAAAGAATTTAATTCACCTAAAAATGAGAAAATTAGGAAATGGTATTTTAATCTTTTAATAATATTAAATAACAAATAAAAGATGAATATTATAATTTTATGTATGAAATTGGTTCTCAAATATATTTCTTCTAATGGTTTGAAGAATATTATTTGAAACCTAAAGTAATTAATGTTATTACTGAATGTTTTAAATGGAAATTAAGTGATGGATAGATAATAGAATCAAATTATCCATTACTTAGTAATATAAAATTTACCCATAAAAATATTGAAATAACTCTTGTACCTTTCAAAAATGCTGCTAAAGAAGAAGGCTCAAGAATAAAAAAAAATAATAAATCAAAATAATTTTACTAACTAACACTTACTACAACAGGAAAAAAATTAGACAGGATGAAAAATGTGATAAATAAAATAAATGAAAAAACCCTTATCAATAAGACTAATAAAAATACCTCTCTATTCAAACCTTTTGAAATGCCAAAAAATCCAAGTAATGAATTTTTAAAAGCTTTAGATGATAGGAAAATAATACTAAAAAATAAAATGGTTAAAAAAGAAACTTTGTCTTCAAAACTAATTAATGTGTTAAGATTAGATACACCGGATCTTCTTAGAAAAAATATTGTCATAAATGATACTTTACAAAAAATTAATGTTCTTGATGAATCTGATAATGAATCAACTAATAAAACAATGTCTAATATTTCTTTAAAAGACTTAAATATTAATAAACCAAATGATGAGATTAATAAAATTAATTGGAAAGAACCTAAAAAATTATATTATCAAAGAGTAACACCTCCTGATATAATTTTTGAAGAAAAAAATAATAATTACCAAAATAAGTATTTTGTAGGATTCACTTATGAATGAAATATAGATGGATACTTAGAACAAAAAATACTTAATATTCTTAACCAAATGATAATGTTTTCTAATACTAATAAAATTGTTCTAAATGTCATTGATTATCAAGTAACACTCTTTTTAAATTCTGGTTTTACTAGGTAATTAAAAGAATGGTAGGATAACTATCTCACTAAGAAATAATGTATCAATATTTTAACTTCATATAGAATTGATGAAAATGGAAGAAGAATTTTAGATGAAAATAAAGAAGCAATCCATGACATGGTTAATACATCAATATTCTCAATTAGTCAACATTTCATAGGAGACCCCTCACATATTAGAAACAAAACCTTAGATTTGTTGTCTAACATGAAATGTAAGTATTTAGGAGAATTTAGACAATATAAGGATATTTTCTTCCAAAGAGTCTTACTTAGAAATGACTGTAATCAATCTTTCTAGAAGGAAAAATGTTTTTAACTGGTTTACCTAAATTAATAGGAGAACAAGTTAGGAATAAGATCCGGAAAGATAATAATGGAGAAATTCCTTATGATAATTTGTCCTATGGGGAATTAGCATCTTATGTTTGCAAAATTGGAACCAATCTGTGTACAATAATTAGATTACAAAAACAATTAAAAAATGAACAACGCTTAAAACACTAAAACCTTAGTGAATTTTGTGCTCAATACAACCCTTCTTTTGTAGACAAAAAGAAGAAAAAGAATATTAAAGACTCTCACTCATATTCTCAATGGTCTGATAAAAAACCTCGAAGAAATTTTAAGAAAAAATCCATTGAAAAATTTTATAGTGAAAAGAAACCAATGGACAAAAAATACAAGAGAAAATCTTATAAACAACTAAGATGTTACAAATGTAAAAAGATTGGTTATACAGTAAACTTTTGTAAGATTAACAATAAAATTAATGAATTAAATCTTGATGAACAAACAATGGAAAATATTTTACAAATTTTCTATAATAATAACCCTACAACATTTGAAGAGAAATGTGATAATGGAATTCAAGTCAATGATATGAATTCTTTATCAACATTATCTTTTGAAGATGATAGTGAAATTAATGTCTTAACAAATGAAGAAGAAGAGATTCTTTGTAATTTTGATCAATTGTCTACTGATAATGAAAAGTTTAATTATATAAAAAATGCTAATAAATCTAATTTTTCTATTACACTAAATTTACCTTATAATCTTAATGAAATTCTAGAAAGAGGAAAAAGAAAAAAGAAAAAAATCCATCTCCTTTAATGATTTACACAATCAAATTAAAGTTCAAAAACAAGAAACAAAAGACTTAAAATTAATACAATTAAAACTTCAGAAAGATTTTTTTGAATTAAAACAAAAATGGTTATTCAAGAATACTCAAATAATAGTTCTCAAATTAGAAATAATGTGGAAATATCAAACAATGATAATGTCCAAAATGTTTTTGAAAATGATTATCTTTTCTAACTTGTTGGATTAACAATAAGAAAATGGATAATTAATATAACAATAAGGATTAACAATGAGTTTGTATTAGAAACAACTGCTTTATTTGATACTGATGCTGATTTAAATTATATTAGAGAAGGGTTAATACCCATAAAATATTTTGAAAAAACAACTCAGTTTCTAAGTTCTACCTCTGGTAATAAATTACATATTAATTACAAATTATCCAATGCTGAGATTTTAAAAGAAAATGTTTCTTACAAAACTCCTTTTATTCTTGTAAAAAATTTAAATAAAAATGTTACTTTAGGGGGCTTCTTTTATTAATTTAATTCAACCATTTTCTGTTAATAATAGAGGCATTAAGACACAATATTTCAAAAGAAAAATTATTTTTAATTTTGTCTCTAAATCACGAACCAAATATTTAAATGAATTAAAAGAAAATTCAATTTTTGAATTAAATTGTTTAATTGAATGTAAAGAAAAATATTGTTTTTAAAAAATGATCTTGAGTTCAATAGAATTGAAACTTAACTCACCAATGAAACTTTAAAAGGAAAGATTTCAAATCTAGAGTTAGAAATTAAAGATTCAATCTGCTCAACTTTACCTAATGCATTTTGGAATCATAGATCTCATATTGTAGATTTACCTTATGAAAATAATTTTAATGATAAAAATATTTCAACAAAAGCAAGACCTTCTCAAATGAATAATGAAGTTTTAAATCATTGTAAGAATGAAATTAATGATTTGCTTAAAAAAAATTAATTCGTAAGAGTAAGTCTCCTTAGAGTTATCTTGCTTTTTATGTTAATAAAAATTAAGAAATTGAAAGAGGTGTCCCATGGTTTAGCAGATTCAGATTAAAGAATATGATAGGTATAAAACTAGAATTCGAATGGAATGTAATGCCTTTTAAATTAAAAAATACTCCTTTTGAATTTTAGAGAATAAGGAATTAGGTTTTTAATGATTACTCGAATTTTATAATTGTCTATATTGATGATGTCTTAATATTTTCATTTAATATAGATCAATATTTTAAACATATTAAAGTTTTTATTAATGTTGTTAAGAAGAATGGTTTAGTTGTTTCCCCATCTAAGATTAGCCTTGTCTAAACTAAGGTTAGATTCTTAGGATTTTATATTCACAATGGTACAATAATTCCAATTCAAAGATCAATTGAATTCATATCTAAATTTCTTAACAAAATCAAAGATAAAAATCAACTTTAAAGATTTCTAGAGAGTTTAAATTATGTTGCTGATTTTTTTCCTAATCTTAATATTTTGTGTAAACCACTTTACCAAGGGTTAAGAAAGAATCCTCCACAATGGTTAATATATCACACTAATGTTGTTAAAGAAATTAAACAAAAAATTCATGAAATTCCATGTCTTCATATAGTAGACCCATCTCTATTCAAAATAGCAGAGGCAAATGCATCTGACATTGGATTCGGTAGGATCCTTAAACAAAGACAAGATGGTAAAGAAAATGTTGTTCAATTTATTTCTAAATATTGGAATGAATGTCAAAAGAACTACTCTATAATTAAAAAGGAAATTTTGGCAATTTTCTTAACAATCTCTAAATTTCAAGATGATTTGTTAAACCAAAAATTTCTTTTAAGAATTGATTGTAAAGCAGCTATGTCAAGCCTAGTTTTTCACTTTCCTAATTCATTTTATAAAATAAGCCTTCTTTAAATAGATCAATATTAGACCCTACCTGTTTAATATTAGCCCTTGATTAGGGTTTAAAGAAAACCATTTTTTTTTCTCAATTTGAGGTTACTTCGAAGTCGCCACTCGACTGGAGTTTAGAAAAATAGTGAAGTTATAACCAATTAGGTAGATTGGTTATAACTTAGCCATTAGTCTTATGATTAAAACCAATTTTTTTATAAAACAGTTTTTGAAAACTAGAGAATTAGGTTCGGGGTTAGGAATATTAAACTCTTATGGGTACCATCGATTTTCCAAAATTAGAGTTAATATTAAAAATCACCTTTTAATTTTAAAAGACAAGACTTAATTTAATTACTCTAATTGGATAAACAAAACAATCTAAACTAAAGGAAAAGTGTAATTAGGTTTTTTCGTCTTTTTACCAAAATTATAGCTAGTTGATTTAATTTTAATTTTGAAAAAATAGTCGGTTTACGTTTTTACCCATTTTAAATTATTTGAAGAAATTTTCTAAGGGTCCTAAATTGAATTTTTATTTTGGAAATTCTAAAAAGTCCTAACTTTGGAAAAAGAATCCATTTATTTTTATTTTTATTTTTGAAAAGTTGATTTTCTAAGTGATAAAAATGATTTTCATATTTTTATTTGATTATTATTATTTATTTATTATTTTATCTATATCTATTATGCTAAATAAATAAATAAAACTAAGCTATTCTTCTTCTCTTTTTCTTTATTATTTTTCCTTTTTCTTTTTTCGATTTTTCTCCTTTTCTTTTTTTTTTCTTTCTTCTTTCTTCTCTTTTTTTTTCTTTTATATGTAATTATAATGACAAGAATTACAAGAAATAAATAAATAAAAAACAAAACATCCAGACCAAATAAACAATTAAGCACACAAGTTAAACTAGGGCTTCGGTTCAGGTCAACTGGATCAAGTAATCGAGTCGGATCTCGAGTTAAGCCAATTAACTCGACCATGTGCTACGTACGTATACAATTATGGACAAGTAGAAGCGACTGTGATGGGTGGTCAAACGTGATTTTCGGTGGCCTTTAAAGTGGGTGAACCCACTTTCGTAGGTATTTTATTGGAATTAATGGGGGTAGGAGTCGTGTTGAAGCCAATGACGGCCGTTTGGGAGGTGGTCGGTGTTTGGACTGTGAGCGGTGGTCATAGATTATCTGTGGGTTGTTAGTTGGGGGTCTATTGTGTTTAGGGTAAAGGCCGAGAGGGAGATCGAGGTAGTCGATGGTGGCTTGTGGGTGTTTAGCGTAGTGGTATCGGTGGTGCGGTTGTAGATGGTGTTTCGAGTGGATGGCAACGAGGATAGGAATCCATGGTGGCCATTGTAGTGAATGGCCAAGACAGAAGTCATGTATATGTGTGGGGTGGATTAGAGGAAGAGAGGATAGTGGGTCGGTTGGTGGCCTCATACGGTGGCTCGGATGGAAGACAATAGGTTGTGAATGGAAGACAATAGGTTGCGAGGGTGTGGTGCATGATGAGAGAGAAATAGGATTGGTCTAAGAGTGTTGAGAGAGAGCTTATCGTGTATGCGTAGGCTACTATAGGTTAGTGGGATTGTGGGGGATCGTGTATGGGTAGGTTCCATCGAGAGAGAGGGTCAGTTCAAAGAGAGAAGGGTCAGTAGAGAGAGAGAGATTACATTGGAGAGAGGGAGAGAAACAGTAGAGAGAGGGAGAGAGATAATGTCCACAAAGAGAGAAATGCTTAGAGAGGGAGAGATTACTGGTCCTCTGTGTGTGTGTGTTCGGAAAAAAAATGAAATCCCCTCCCTTGCATATGTATGTGTTCGGCTTGTGAGTGAGAGACAATGGAGAGAGAGAGTGACTAGGTCGAGAGAGAGGGAATTCACTGTATGTGTGTGTTTTTTTTCGAATTTATGAGAGAGAGAGCATTGTATCGGTTGTGGGTGCCCCCTTACTTGTATATGTTTGCTTTTTTTTTTCTTGAAAAACAATCCCCTCCCCTCCCTTCCCTTGTGCGTGTGTCTTTCTCTTTTTTGAAGAAAGAAAGAGAGGGAAATAATAAGGAAAGGGGAGGAAAAAATGGGGGGGAAAGAAAGTTTGCTGTCTCGGCCAATCATAAAGCGCTACGTATTGCAATTAGACATATGGCCCAATGACAGCTTGACACTTGGCCATGTGAGGAATTTGAAAAGGAAAGGACAAAAAAACATTTCTATGCCTGTAGCAAATCTTAAACCCTTGATCTCCAATTAATCCCAATTGTAATATTCATGTGTTTTATTATTAGGCCGTTGGCCTGTGCCTTATCAATATGTGCAATTAAATTGCACATATGGATTAGGTCAGCTTGAGCTAGATTTAAATCTAAGCTCAAGTCCAATGGTCCTTTATTTTAAGTTTAATTAAATTAAAAATCTACTCTATCTAAGCAACTTAAAAGTTTATTATTTTTTAATTCTTTTTTTTTTTAATCTTTCTGTGACTTTTCTAAATTTCTTATTACTTTTTTTTTCTTTCTAAATTTCCTATTTTTGATATTTTTCCAAATTTCTTAATTTTTTGTGCTTTTTATTAGTTTTGTATTATTTTCCTAAAATTCTTTATTTAATGTCTTTATTTTTTTGCGGTTTTCTTTAATTTCCTTTTTTTTTTTGTGTTTTTCCTAATTTAGGACCTATTGAGGAAAGAAAAAAATAAAATAAAATAAATGGGATAAAAATTGGGTATCTATAACTGTCCCTCTTTGTCGTGAAGTTTGAGCAAAACTTTGCCATGAAGATAAAGATACACTATTTTTGCCATTGAGATGACGTTAAAATAACTGCTTAGTTATCCTAGACTCAATCTACTAGGGATTTTGGTGAAGAAATGAAACATGATTGTATCTCTCTAAGCTTATTAACCTAGGTAGGGGTGTCTTTATGGGATAAATAATCCTACTTTGGAATTGAATTAGAATACCCAGTTATGCCTTACTAGGCTCACTAATTTAGGCAGGAACGACTTAGGCAGGAACGTCTCTTAGAGATTAGTAACCCTATGATGGGATTGGTAACCTTATGATGGGATCGGTAACCTTATGATGGGATCGGTAACCTTATGATGGGATCGATCTAAAACCTGGTCATGCCTTACTAGGCTCATTAACCTAGGCGAGAGTATCTTTTAGGACTCTGCAACCCTAAACTGGGATCAATCTAAAACCTGGTCGTGCCATACTAGGCTCACTAACCTAGGTAGAAGCATCTCTCAGGGATTAGCAACCTTAAACTAGGATCAATTTAAAACTTGGTTGTACCTCATTAAGCTTACTAATCTAGGTGGGACTGTCTCTTGAGGACTAGTAACCTTAAATTGGGATTGATCTAAAACTTGGTCGAGCTTCATTAATCTCGCTAACCTAGGTAGAAGCGTCTCTCAGAGACTAGTAACCTTAAATTAGGATTGATCTAAAACTTGGTCATACCTTTCTAAGCTCACTAACTTAGGCGAAAACATCTCTCGAGGACTAGCAACCCTAATTTGGGATTGATTTAAAGGACCTGGTTGTACCTCATTAGGTTCATTAACCTAAGTGGAAGCATCTCTTGAGGACTAGCAACCCTAATTGAGGATTGATCTAAAGGACCTAGTTGTGCCTTACTAGACTTATTAACCTAGGCGGGAGCGTCTCTCAAGGATTAGCAACCTTAAACTAGGATCGATCTAAAACTTGGTTATGCTTCACTAGGTTCACTAACCTAGGCAGGAGTGTCTCTTGGGGACTAGCAACCCTAAACTAGGTGTGAATGCTATGCTAAAAGGAACCGATGATTAGAAGTGCCTTACAAAACTTAGTGAATAGAGGGGAAATGCCTTATAGGCTTGCTTGAGAAAATACTGTGAAGGAGAGTGATCTTACGGGCTTGCTAAGAAGAATGTGATGAAGGAAAAACTTATAGGAAAGATTAAGTTAAGATCGTGTCTTCGAAGGTTGGCTAAACATTAAATGCAGAAAGTGAATGCCTTATGGGTTGGTTCAAAAAGACTGTTGGGAGTAAAAAATTAGTCTAAATACAAGTGTAAGATTCAAAAATAGGTGTGCTAACATTGTGTAGAAATACTTACTTGGGCTTTATCAATAGCGCCCAAACTACTAAACCTTTTTGAAAAGCCCTATAAAAAATAATTGGCTCATGTTTTAGTCCTTTGTTATTAACTCGGATGTTCTTGATACAGAATGTTTGAGACTTCATCGGCTCTTTTTAGAGAAATCATGGAAATTAACTCAATATAGAAAGCTACCTACTATTTTTGTCTCTTTGGAACTTTCATGAACAAAAAGCCTTATTCTCGACTAACAAACATCTTTCGTGAGGTGATTGATTACTTGAATTTTGCATTCCCTTAAAAAATAGATAAAAAAACTCCGTATTGAAAAAGGTTGGGGGGGGGGGGGGGATTAATCTATAATAAAGTATTTTAAAGAGTTTTGTCAATTACCAATGTCCTAGATCTCACTCTTTAACTTCTCTTGTGTTTTTAGTGTATGGGTTCAATTAAAGGGAGTTAGACCTTTCAATGGAGAGGGTGATTATTCCAACGACGACAATGACTAAGGATACCAACTTTACTTGTAGATAATGAAAATTAGACCATAAAGACATTTAAAATGACTACCATTTTCGTGTTTCAAGTAAAAATTTCCATTGACTTCTCATGGATAGTACAATTTTATAACGTTGGCATTTACAGGGTCTCTTAAATCTAAACAATCCATTTGGGACAAAATCAAAGCCCCTCTCGATAATACTCGCTTCATGACATAATGACCTCTGTAATTGGGAGCAAACTTCCCTTTAGAGTCTTGTGCGTTGGGGAGAGCTTTTCTCAACACCATATCTCCTTCTTTAAGGTTTCGAGGCCATACCCTTTTGTTGAAGGCCTAAGCCATTCTTTGTTGATAACACTAATTATGACACAGCGCTATCAATCTCCTCTCGTCAATCAGATTCAGCTGCTTGATGCGTTTCTTTACCTAATCGCTTTGTCCAGTTGAGTTTCGGATAGTACCCTAAGTGACAGGATCTCAACCTCTATTGGTAACATTGCTTCAGTGCCATATATTAAAGAGTACGGTATTGCCCCAATCGATGTTCTGATGGATGTTCGATAGGCCATAAGTGTGAATGGTAACATCTTATACCAATCCTTATACGTGACAACCATTTTTCTAATGATTCTTTTGAGGTTTTTGTTGGTTGCTTCAATGGCTCCATTCATTTGGGATTGATAAGGAATAGAGTTCCTGTGAATGATTTGGAATTGTCGGCACAATTTTGACATGAGCTTGTTGTTGAGATTGGTGCCATTGTTAGTGATGATTGTTTCTGGAGTCCCGTATCGGGCCAAGATGTCTCTCTTGATGAATTTAACTACGACCTGTTTAGTAATGCTCGAGTAGGATGAGGCCTCAACCCATTTGCTAAAGTAGTTGATGGCGACTAGTACGAAGCGATACCCGTTGGATGCTTTTGGGGTGATCAGGTTGATGATATCTATGCCTCACATTGAAAAAGGCTATAGTGTTGCAAGTGTATGTAGTTCTTGAGGTGGGGTGTTTATCTTATTTGCATAAACTTAGCATAAGTGACAATGCCTAGCGTATATGCAATCACTTTCCACTATTGACTAATAGTACCCTAACCTCATAATTTTCTTGGCCAGCATGTAATCACTCATGTAAGGGTCACATACTCCTTCATGTACTTCTTTCATTAACTTCTTAGCCTCCTTGTCATCCATACACCTTAAGAGTGTACCGTCAAGAGAGCATCGATACAAAGTGGACTTGCTTATTAAGAATTGAGTGGCCAATCTCCTAATCATCTTTTTGTCCTTTTTCTTAGCTTCTTTAGGGTATGTACCTTGTTGTAAGGCTTTTGGTCATTCATACCCTCTATTACTAAGCAGAAAATAGGCTTGTCTTCAATTTCAATAGAAAGGGTTTGAATCTCGATTCTATTGGATATTTGGATCATAGATGCTAGAGTGGCCAAGGCATCAGCAAATTGATTATGAGTTCTCAGTACTTGATAGAAAGTGGTTTCTTTGAATTTCCTTATCAATTTAGTCAAATGCTGGTGGTAAGGTACCGGTTTAGAATCTTTAGTCTTGTACTCTTCCCAAGCTTGGCCAATAATGAGTGAAGAGTCCCTATAAACTTCTATTTCTCGAATGTCTTTATCTAAGGCTCTCTTTCAGTGAATTTCTTGCTTAAGTAGTATATAGCCCGTTCTTTTCCTTCCTCATCTTTCTAGTCGAGCATGCATCCTATAGATTCTGGTAATATTGTCAAGTATAGGAATAAAGACTTCCCAGGTTTTGGAGTTACCAAAATTGGAGGGTTCATGAGGTATTCTTTGCTTGTTGTAAAGGCTTACTCGTACTCTTTATCCCAATTGATCTTAGAGTTCATTTTCAACAATTTGAACAAGGGACGGCACTTGTTTGTGAGTTAGGATATGAACCGGGCTATATAGTTTAAATGGCCCAATAAGCAAAAATTATCTTTAGGGGTTGCTTGATTAAGGTCTCGAAAATTTACATATACTTTGACTTTTCCATTCCTCTTTCTTATGGGCACGATGTTAGTTACCTACTCGAGATAATCAGTACCTCGATAAAATTGACCTCCAGTAATTTTTTGACTTCTTCTTTGATCTTTAACAGAATATTTGGTCGAAACCTTCTTAACTTTTGTTTCCTAGGTTTGATATCCTCTCGTGTAGGTGAACGATGGACCACGATCGATAGATTTAATCCGAGCATGTCTTCATTAGACCATGCGAATTCATCTTGGTATTTGGATAGTAAAGTGGTCATTTCTGCCTCTTAGTGTTCTTTCAAATTTCTCCTAATCTTCAGCACCTTAGGGCTGTCATCGGTCCCAACATTAATTATCTCAGTTGGCTCATTAATGGAAAATTTACTCATTTTATGTTTTTGCCAGCTTTCTTACATGTCATTATGGTCATTGACATCACTCTCGATGACTAACCCAATAGGGCCAAAGGTGATATCAATATTTTCATTACCTATTTGTGTGAGGTATCTATGGCCTTTATTTGGATCATTGGATTTGGAGAAAAAGAAAAGTATTTAAAAGAAAGAGTATAAGTAAGGTAGGAGTAAAGGGAAAAGAGATTGATTTTTATTTAGGGGAACTTTCTTTTGAGTACAATCATTTGAAGAAAAAAGGTAATTTATTACAAAACTCTATAAAATACTGGACCGTGATTCATCTTTTACCCTAAGAAAGACTTATTACTATTCATAGGGATGGAGAACCAATTATTCAAGTGCGTTGATTTGTTGGATGGGCCAGCCCCTTTATTTCTACTGGAGGTATCCTCTTTGGTAGGCTTTGAGTTTTGGACTTCAGCTTAGATGAAAGTTTTTGATAATGGAGGGAAGGTCATTGGAGTGTTATATAACCTATCACCTTATCTGCCCTTAGCTTGCATTCTTTACAACTCCTCCACCGGGGTCGGAATGTATCCTAACCCATAAGTTCCAAAATGGCTTTTTTGAACTTTGGCCCCTCGTCTTTCTCCCAATTGGTGATCATGCATACCTCTTCAAACATTTGAAGCCCAAAGTCCTTTTGCTCCTCAGTACCAATATAGGGTATAGCCATCTCTTTGTAGATCTCATAATCTTGGTCACCTAGAATCGTGATGACCTAATGGTATGGCCCCTATTGAATGTATCTAAGGCCATCTCAACAATAGATTGAAGGTCCTTGGAATGTCCAAAACTTAGAATGGGATGTTGAACATTTGTGGGCCGATATCTACTACTAAGTTGATCTTCTTTATTATTTCTCTCTTGGATCCATCAAAAGCTCTTACTATTGTCGAACTCGGCTTAGTGGCGGTTGTATCAATGCCTAATAGATCTAGGGTAGCTAAAGGGCAGACATTTAGAGTTGACCCATTGTCGATGAAGACCCTTGTTGTAATGATCTTATTTATCCTCACAATTATGAATAAGGCTTTTGTGTGTTGGTTACCTTCTTCATCTAGTTCTTCGGTAAAGAAGGAACTTTGATCCATATTGAGGATGGAATTGGTGACAGAACCAATCCTTTCAGCTAGGATTTCACGAGGGATCTTGACTTCCTTTAGTGTTCTGAACAAAGCGTCCCGATGTGGGTCTAATGCCATCAATAGAATCATGAGGGATATTTATGTTAGAGTCTTAGTGAGTTGATCCATTATTTTATACTCGCTAGACTTGATCATCTTAGTGAAGGCAGTCAATCCTTCTTCATGCTCGGCTTGTTCATTGTTTAGCATTTCCAGTACGACCTTCTTTTTCTAGTCTTCCCTTAGATTATAGATTCTATTGGAGCGAGTAATCCTCCCTACCCCCCCACAAGTGAGCTTGACTGCCCCTGGTTTATTGCTTGGTAGTTTAGAGGGGCAATTTTATAATTTTCGGGGGCCATAGGAACAAGGAAAGTGTACCGTTTAGTTTTTGGAATCTGCTTCCCTTCTTGTTTGTAGAATCTATAAACGTTAGGCTCTTGATTAGGACCGATCATATTGATGGCAGGCTCTGAGTGGTCAGTTATCATATTGATGATGGGCCTATGGTTTGGTAGGGGGTTGTTGTTGACGTTTGGAGCAAGAACCTCTAAAAATTCCAGTTGTACTATACCTTCATCAATTAAGTCTTGAATTTTGTTCTTTAACCTCCAGCATAAGTTAGTTGAATGGCCTACTTGCCCTAGATGATGTTAACATCTTGCATTGGGATAAAAAAATCTTAGCCTATACCTTTCATTAGGAGCCTCAGAATAGAGCAGATTATCTCTCCTTAGTTTTTCAAATACCTGACTAAGTGGGATGGGTATTTTGGTGAACTGCCTTGGGGCTTTACTAACCTGTGGTTGGCTTTTATACCGTTGTTGAGTTGGTGGAGGATTTGCCCTAAAAGAGACCCGGGCACTAGGCTTAATATTTGAATTGACCATGTTAACAGTAGCTTCTCTAGGCTTGTTGGTGGTGGGTTTAGTAAAGGGTAGTCTTCTATCTGATGTCTCTTGTAGCTTGCAGGAGGAAACGATACTTTCAATTTGACGCCTTGTTGCCATTACTTCTACAAAGCTAGAAGAGGCTTGTCCGATTAGGTGAGCGAAATAGGGACTCTCAAGAGTGTTGATAAAAGTTGTAGTTAACTTTTTCTCAGTCACAAGGGTAGATACCCTTGTAGCTAGGGACCTCTACCTTTAGGCATACTCTTTAAAAGATTCATTATGCCTCTTTCTTTGGGCAACCAAATCCATCATGGTTGGCGTTACTTCAACATTGAATCTATGTTGCTCATAGAATGCTCTGGCTAGCTTTTCTCATGTGTTCACCTGATTCAAGTCCACTTGGGCATACCAAATTAAAGTAGGGTTAGTTAGGCTGTCCTGAAAGGTCTGGACCATGAGCTCGTCATATTGCACATACTTGCCCACCTTGCATACATATAGCCAGGTGTGTAGCTTAGGGCATCTAGTCCCATTGTATTTTCCGAAGTCAATTACTTTGAACTTTTCTAGGAAGCTTCCATAATCATAGGCAGAGAAATTTGTTATGCCAGCATGCTCGAATCCATCATACCCTTCGAGCATTTTCATTTTTTCAGTAATTTGTTGAGTTAGCCGCTTCTCAAGCTCTTTCAGTCTATCTTGATTAGCTTCAGGCTTTAGATTGACCAGGAATGAGTAAGTGTTCGGTTCAAAAGTTGGGTTGACCTTTGGAAATAGCCCTTCTGTTTCAAATGATTCGAAGGTTTGATTGACCTTAGGATAGGCTTCTTTCGTTTCGAGTGGTGGGGCCTTAGTATTCTTTCCATATCATGCCTTAGAACTTTCTTCCTTTGATGGAGTTGTAGACTTGAGCAAGGTGATGCTGTTAGTGAGAAAGCTTAGTTGGTCTGCAATCTTCCTAACTATTCGCACCAAAGATTGGAACCTCAGCTTAGTAGGATCAATATCCTCGCGGTCAATATTGTCATTATTGGTATTGGTGTTGTCGTTTCCTTGGTTGGCCATTTTAGTTTGAGAATGGGTTTTGATAGGGCTTTTCTAGAAAGTTTGACATTTAGGAGCTATCTTGGCGACTTGGTTAAAACCACTTCTCAGCAAGTTAGCACACGAATATTTTAATTTTTGAAAGAATGCAAATGAGCCATACAGATGGAAAAGGAGGGAATCGATGAATAATTAATAGAACATTAAGTTATTTATTATTTTTGAATTCCTGTAGTTTTATTACATAAAAGAAAGGAAAAGATACAAATTCATCTATACTAATTTTCTTTTCTCTTTTTATTTTTTTTTTTCTGTGGGCTAGATGACATTTTCTTCTCCTTCTTTTGATCATGCTTAGTTGCTTTCACAAATTCTTGAATCTTCCTCTAGGCCATCTTTAGCTGGTGCTCCAAGGCTTGTGACCTTTGCCTAGACTCTCGAAATAGGTTTTCCCATCTGTCTTTTTCATCATAGAGGACCTCCATATGAGCTTTTACTTGGTCCATATAGGTCACCATTTTAGAGCTAAGGTGCACCAGAGAAGGTTGAAGGACTTCTAATGCTTGATATCGCATTACGCCTACCTTATGAAGTTGATTGTATAAGACTTCTCCCATGAATTCACTCAAATCGACGTTAGGGCTTCTAGTCCTAGTATCCTACCAAGCTTTGATCTTATGAAGCTTAGATACCTTTTTTGTTGAGTGAGGCTCTTCGAGGTTGAGGGTAAATGGCTCTAATGAAGGCTTGTGAACTATGTCTTGGACTTTACCCCATTTAGATAGTAGCCTATACACCAACTTATTTTGATTAATGGCACAGCATGATAATCTTTGCAAATTAATGTGACCTTAGTATAATTGCTCCATCTGGCGGTCTACAGTATGTCTTTGACCCGAAAAACTTGTAAAACCTCTATCTAGTACAGGGTAGGGATATCTTCTAGCAATTTGATCTTATCAATGAAAGAGTCAATAAGATCAATCTTATTGGCAAATGCACCCCTTATTAAATCTAACCTAAAACATTTGATGTGATTGATGAACTACACCATTAATAGTGCTATGCTTGTCTTAAGATCTCTACAACCTCTTTTCTTAAGGAAATTAAGGTTCCTTATCTGTTCAGCAACTACGGCAAGAATATAAGACTTCGTTTCCTAGAACTGAGCCACTAATTTTGTCACCTTAAAGTGTATAAGAAAAGACTAGCTTAGGAATAAGACGATGGCGAATAGTGCTAATACATAGGCCTTGATTCAATTTTCCCTCCAATTTCCAAGAAACAGAGCTCGTTTATTGGAGCTAGGTTTGTTTTGAAACCAATGGATTAGATCCCTTATCTTGATAGTGTGTTTGTTGCAATCATTTAAGGCCTCATTTATCTCAGTCTTATGGATTCCCAAGAATTTTGAAAAGATGTAAGCTGGACCGAAGCTGAGTTTTGGAACGTATATTTCATCCAATGGAGGAGCTTGGAGTAGTTGGGTGTATTCTTTCAAAGTTGGACTGATTAGGTGTGGCCCAAATTGAAATGCCACTTCTTTAGGCTCCTAGAAATGGACTAGAGCCCTTACCAGCATGATGTTAACATTCTCTTTGGTTAGTAAGAGTATGGGTCTAATCTTGTTGGTAATGAATTGTTGCTTGCTTAGGTTGAAGGTTTGAAACCATTGGCTGAGTATGGGCTTTGGGTTTGTGGACATGAATCTCCTTAGCAAAGACCTTAGCATTAGATGAGCTGGTCATTTCTAAAATATTACAAGGAAAGCATAAATTACAAAGGACTATTTATACGAAAAGAAATTACAAAAACAACTCCCTATGTACATGAATTCTAGGAAAAAATACAAGGAAAGAAACTTTGGGTTTTATCATTTTTTTTTTTTTACTTTTTTATAACATTGCCGCTTTGTTAGTTATTCATCGACCCCATAGTATGTATGCAAAAAGGGTAGGTTCTTAAGGTTCTTAAACTCTATGACCTCATACGTTTACGAAAAAATAGTTCCTTGGTCACATCGAAGTTTAAGTGATGTAATCTAATTGACCTCGAACAGTAGTTACCCCACTATGTCCGGAACTTACACAGTGGCTCCCCATCCTAAGGTCCTAAGACAGCTCAGGTTCAACCATATCTATCATGCATTCATGGTACAAGAAAATAAATCCCCCCCCACTCAAAATAGTTAAAAACTAAACCTACAAAGACATTAGTACAGTTATGATACAAATAAAGAATGAATATGTAAATAAATTACATTAAGGTGATTTTCAGAGGTTAATTTTAATTTTGGAAAGTTGAGTGGCTAACCCTCTTAACGTCCCCAATGGAGTCACCAAGCTATTAAGCCTAGTTTTTCACCTCTCGATTTTTTTTTTTTTAATTAAGTCTCCTTTAAACCAACCAATATTAAGCCCTTTCCCATTTAATATTGACCCTCAACTAGAGTTTAAAGAAAACTGGTTCTTTTTATATTTTTGAAAACATTTTAAAGTCGCCATCCAACTAAAATCAAGAAAAAGAATTAAGTTATAACTAATTAGATAGATTGGTTATAACTTAACCACTAGTTTTTTGATAAAAATTGATTTTGAAAATGGTTTCATAATAAGAGATTTGAATCCGAAGGGTAGGAATTTTAAACCCTTATAGGTATCATTAACTTTCCAAATTTAATTTTCACCTTAAAAATCACTTTTAAAATCTATGAAATAGAACTCAATTATTAGTTACTCTAATTGGATAAACAAATTAATCTAAACTAAAAAAAGAAATTTTTCATTTTTTAACCGTCGCCTCGTATATGCCTACATACCTACTTTCGGGATTAAACGTACGTAATTCTTTTTATAAAACTTTAGTGGGTTGGTTTTGTTTTAATTTGAAAAAAATGATCAAGTTTACGTTTTACTCCATTTGATTTATTTAAGGAAATTTCTAAAAAAGAAGGTCCCAAATTAGATTTTTATTTATTTTTGAAAATTTCTAAAATGCCCTAAATTGTAAAGGCTTTGTTTATTTTTTATTATTTTTGAAAACTTGATTTTTCTAAGTGTTAAAAAACATTTTTTATTCTTTAACTTATGTATTTATTCATTTTTACTTTTATTTTATTTTTTATTCTATTCTTTTTCTTTTTTTCTATTTTATTTAAACTAAAAATAACATAAAAAAATTTTCTCTTTTCTTTTTTTTTTCTTTCTTTCTTTTTTTTTTCTTTTTTTTTTCTTTTTCTTTCTTTTCCATTTTT